>OW964824.1:38348297-38920797 GCA_943142095.1 Ophonus ardosiacus | reverse complement strand
TTGTGTGCCATAACGCGCGTCAACGCCCATGTCCCTGAGTCTCCAACAGCTCCCGCTATCTCGTCATTAGATTTTAAAGCACGGAAAAAACAACAATCCACTACTATAGTTTTTTGGGTCAAAAGGACTATGGTGGGAGGGTGTGATCTATTCGGACGAGGCAGCTCACATAATTGCAATCGAATTTCACTTAGGTAAGTTCATTCGATCTTTCAATTATATTTCGCTGCCTCGCCCTCTACATCACATGTAGATGTTTAAAGTTTGAAAGGTGTGTTGTTTTAGAAATAGCATTATTTTAGAAAAAGTTTTTTATTTGTTCGAAAATAAAATACATTCTTATTAGATTATAAAAAAGGAACTATTAATAGATTTCTAAATTATTTTATGATTTTTAATCATTTAACTAGGTTTATCTTGTATGATAAAGGAAGCGAAATCCTGTTTTTTACTTAAAGGTTTGTTATAAAAATTAGCAAACGTCGCTGATGTGTCCACTCCGCTGCTGCCAGGATTGTTTCTATATTAACACTCTATGCCATGCTTCTGAAGTGGCAGCATGTCTCGTACTGCGAGCGGAATATTTCTTAACGTCTACTGCAACTCGTTGCAATGTACCGTTGATTCATCTACTAATTGATTGACTAGTTGCAACTCGATGTGGTTTCTTGAATGTTAACACTTTCGCTGCGTATAAATGCACGCGTCGCACCCGTAACGCGGTAATGAGTTCTGGTGCAATTCTAGTTTTTTTTTTCTCAATTTGTTAATATTGCGTGTATGTAGAAATCTTTACTCTTATTTGTCAGTAATTTTTTTTTAACGCATACGGTGCGCCGGCAGCATTGTGGACACCTTTTGTTCTGCAATGCTAACGACGCATCTATGCGGCCAGCCTCTTGAATTCTGAAATTAACATGTTAGACAATTCATGTTAGACAATTCATGTTTATTTACTTGATATTTTATCTTTTATTTATGTAATAGCCATTATTTTAATTTCTGTGTTTTTAGCCCTTTTGGGTTGTAAATAGCCCTGGTCGTTGTCTCCCATGACGCAAAATAAGCAAACTGTAAACTAACCCCACAAAGCACTTTTCTGTAGTTGTCTGACAATGCTGACCAACGCACAGTGTTCTTTTTACAAGGCTGACGAAACGATGCCGGTTGAAACAAGATAGAGTACTGGACGCACCTGATGCGGCGTGCGCAATGGTTCGACAACATACGGGACGCAACGTGTGCGTCGTACGCAGCGAAAGTGTTAATAGGAGATATCCTTCGGACGTAGGTTTTCCATCTTCTGCAGATAAGATTGAAGAGTATTTGCTGCGCATACTTCAGGATTCTCTTTAAAATATGGAATCCTTAATCTTCTTCAGCACAAATGTTTTTTGTTTTCATTTTTGACAGGTTTGGACACGTTGTGCTGTGATCAGCGCCAACAACGTAACGAGCTTTTTAGTTAGCGTTTTTTTTTTTTTTTAGCAATGGAGCATCATTCGGGGACCATTGTGACAAAAGATTTAGTACTGATTGAGGGTCACAAATTATGTCGTATTTAGGTTGTTGCGGCTTCATTGACGCTATACCTTTAAAAACCATTTTAATACTCGTTCTGTCTGTTGATCATTGATTAGAATCATCGAAAGAGCTGCTCTGCAAGTATTTAAAGTACTATACGACTTCGCAAAAGTATTAACTTCAGTCAAGAACTGGAGAATATCCGTTACAGTTGGTTCAAAAAGTGATGTATGGTTTTTCTCGCAAAATTTCCACCATAATTTAATGTATGTTTCATACTGTCTAGTTGTTCCTTCCGTAATGGATACCATCATTATTAGGATGGATGCTTTTGGAGCTCCTCTTGCTGCGAAGGCTTGTTTGATAAATTCCTTGCCACCAGGGTGTGTCTTTTTCAGCGTATGTTCTATTCTGGAAGTACAAGATAATAAATTGTTTTTAGGGCCAATAAAATTAATTTGGAAATAAGATATTTTTATAACAATGGAAACCACGATTGGGTTGGCCAAAAGGGTACCACCATCACTCCTTTCGCTTTATCCATAATTAGTTTTTGCAACACTCTTAAAATTATGGAGAAAGGTGGAAAAGCATATAAAAATTCTTCCGACTTAGGAATTGTAAATACAGCAACATTTTCAGAGTTCGGGTCGTGTTTCCGTGAAATAAACCTTGATAATTTTGCATTCGTACTTGAAGCGAAGAGATCATTGGTGAAATTCCCAAATTCGTTCTTTATTTTTGAGAATGCACAATCCGCCATTTCTCATTCAGTTTCTTGTGGTAACAATCGCGATTGTTTATCAGCTTCAACATTATTTTCTGATTTTATGTAAGAAGCAAATATCCAAATATTTCTCTCCTCGCACCACTGCCAAATGTTTTTACAGGCTTTCGTGAGCTCTGGATATTTAATAGTTCCCATCTTGATGATATAAGCAATCGCAGTTGTATTGTCAATATGTTTCTTTTGATCTTTGGTATTCCACCAACCATTAGTCGTTTTTCCATTGCAATAAGTGCCCCATCCTGATAGCGACGCGTCCGTGAAAATTTCAAGTACACAATTTTGTAGCCTAATTGGATTATTTATTTTATTAATATTGTCTCCACCAATTTAACTCTTTCTTTATTTTGCCAGAAATAAAAAAAAATGCACCAAAATTATCCTTCGCCCTAGTCAATGCTAAAATTTTTTCTCTTTCTAAGAGTTTTGTATAAAGCCAACCGTATTTTACAGCTGGACACGCTGCTATCAGAATACCTATGAATTGAGTCATTTCTCTAATTTTGCAGGACTCTTTCTTTTGTACTTCCGTTACTAAATTCTTTTTTTTTTCTCTTTTGTGAGTTCGAAAACAAAATCAACACCATTTAAGACGAACCCTAAAAATTTAATTAAATGGTTTGGTTCCAACTGACATTTACCATAATTAATAATGAAGCCTAAGGACTCTTAACAAATTTCTAGTTAATTTAATATTTTTGAGACATTCATCTTCTGTCTCCCCGATCAGCAAAATGTCATCCAAATAAAATACAGACATCAACCCCTGTGATCTCAAAATATATGCTACTGGTTTTAATAGTTTTATAAACATTTGTGGGGTAGTACACAAACCGAACGCTAAACAATTAAACTGATAAAGTTTACCTTGAAAAGAAAAACGTAAATATGTAAATAGGTGTTAAGAACAAGAGTCCTGCAAATTTATTGTTGCCATGCAACAGTTCTTAGACAACAACTTTAAGGCTGTTCTTAAGTCTTCCATTTTAAAATGATCAGCAAATAAAAAAAAATTAATTTCTTTAAATTTAATATTAACCTTTTATCCACGTTCGGTTTAGCAACTAAAAAATAAGTTGATAAGTATTGGCCTTCACAATGTTCGCAAATTAATACTGCTTGTTTTTTTATGTTTTTCAATAGCTGTCAGATATACTTTAATTCTTTATTGGAAAATTGGTTCTTTAGGAACACTTTTTTGTGATACCTCTCTATAAAAAGGAATTTTGTATCCCTGAATAGTTTCAATTAAAAACTGATCTGATGTTAACTGTGGCCATTCAGTAGCAAAATATTTCAATCTTCCAGCTATTTCACTTACCGTTATTTGCAATGGTACTTGTTGGTTGTGCTTCTCTGGTAGGTCTGCCCCCTCCATCGATAACTCTTGTAGTTCCTTTTGAGAGGGTCTTTGCAATTTACCGACTGTTGATCTTTTGGACATTTTAAACCTCTGAAAAAAGGTTTCTTTGTTTGATATTGTATGTTTTGCTTCGAGATTAATTTCTCAAAGCTTCGTGCTGCTTTAGCCGTCTTCAACCGTTCTGAGAAATCTTCACCAAACAGAAGGGAATCTAGAATACTGTTGTCTGCACTCGATTTTACTATCGGATCCAGAGCGGGTGTTATGAAGAAGCGTCTTGATATTGAGAGGTGATGGTTTAAGTCTGTTAATATTTGTCCCGCGTCAGCTAAAAAAGCGAGAACATTTGAGGCCAACTTATCTTCATTTCTCTCTTTTTCATCTTTGGATTGTTTCTCTAGAATTTCTGTAATAGCGTTACGAATAGTATTCAGCCCCGCGCCTAAATGATTTTGCGTAAAAACCCTGAAATTGTCCTTTTTAATTGCTACATGTCTCAAAGCGGCCTTAATATCAGGGTTTAAGGCGGGGGTGTTTGTTGTAGAACAATTCCCTGGGGTAGGATATTTTTTAATTAATTCCAGCGCTGCTTCTTTGGATAACCCTTTTGATAAGTTTTTAGACCATATTTAGGCTGCAGCGCTGGTCCCTTACCCTCAGTTTCCAAATCCTCGCCAAGTAATTTAAGAGTTTCTTTGTCTAATGTGACGTCCTGCCAGGTTCAGAATTACTTACCGTCTCACTTGAGTAAGAGGAATAACTGGGTTTTTTCTTTTTCGAGTTTTTCGGTGAGCAGTCGTTTTGTGATGAAGAGTTTTCTTAGACTTTACCTCTTTACGCTGTCTCTTTGTACGTTTCTTGGAACACGACGCTCGATCATGATGTCGAGAACGCTCATCGTCCAAAAAATCGTCAGAACATGAATGTGACGCACCTCTAGGGCTACGCTCGCCATTCGTGCTTCTTTTTCGTTTGTGTGACGCACCTTATGGGTAATGCTCGCCGCTTTGTCTTCTAGACTTACTTTTCTTACGTTTTCTGTCATAAAAACTGTAAGACCCTGAAGACGTTGAACTAGAATCCGATTCTGTCGAACTTGTTGAGGATGTGTATTTCCTGTTTTTTCTCGGCCTACACTGGTCAGTCGTGGACGCTTTTGTCTTCATAACTTCAATTTTTTCTTTCCTACAAAAATCCTTCTTTATTCTTACCTTTACTCTTCTCCAATAATTTATATTACTATATTAACAACTTGAACTACTAAAAACCGTAAAAAACAGACCACAATTTTGCTGCAAGATGTTTCTTGGATCGCACAAAAAAGCGTACTGACGAGATGGCGGGAGCTGCTGGAGACTTAAGGACTTGGGCATTGGCGCGCATGACTGCGCGCAAATTTGAGATAAATTTTCTTTAAAATTATGTGATTCGATCAAGAAACTAAGGGCTGGTTTATAATGAATTTAATTTATAAATTTACATTTAGAAATTTTGATTCAATTTTCTCTCTGGTTTATGTTTGATTTTGAATTTCTGGATCTGACCAATCAGTATCTGGCATGTGACTTGTCACTGCTTGTTACTTGACGTTTCGCCAGTTATCACTTCAGATTTTAGGTTACAATTATATTTTCATAGCCATGAATTTGTTACACGCTAATGAACAAGATGATTCTTTAATAATATCGGGAATGTTTTATTTTTACTATTGTTCATTTGTGTAATAAAGAAATAAAACAAATTCAAACTTAAAAATCGCAATGGTCGATCTGTTAAGCCATGGTTAGGCCTATTAACACATTGATTTGTTAACGGGCAGTATCATAGGTTATTTCTGAAAGTGAAATATCAAGATCATGAACAATTCTTGAAATATAATCCGTCACTCAATAAGTTCGTAGGATGACATATATTTGTCATTTGTCATTATTGACAAATCCATATGATTTTTAGAAAGTACCAACCTTCAAACGATACGTGTCAAAATTTTATGACAATTTGACGTTTAGTTCACAAGTTACAGTGGTTTAAGTGACGCTACTTTTGTCATTTTCAATACAATGGAAAAATCTGAATTTCGTGTGTTGATAAAACATTGCTTTTTAATGAGAAAAAATACCGTTCAAGCAAAGCAATGGCTTTACAAGTGTTATTCGGACTCTGCTCCATCGAGTCAAATGGTAGAGAAGTGGTTTGCTGATTTTAAACGCGGCCGTACAAATACCGATGATGCTGAACGCTCTGGTCACCCAAATTCAGCACAAAACATAAAAAAGTGCACAAAATGGTTTTGGCCGATCGTAAATTGAAGTTGCGTGAGATAGCTGACACCTTAAAGATATTAGAAGGCAGTGTATTTACCATTTTGCATAAACATTTGAGCATTCGGACTCTGCTCCATCGAGTCAAATGGTAGAGAAGTGGTTTGCTGATTTTGAACGCGGCCGTACAAATACCGATGATGCTGAACGCTCTGGTTACCCAAATTCAGCAGTTGTTCCAGAAAACATAAAAAAGTGCACAAAATGGTTTTGGCCGATCGTAAATTGAAGTTGCGTGAGATAGCTGACACCTTAAAGATATAAGAAGACAGTGTATTTACCATTTTGCATAAACATTTGAGCATAAGAAAGCTCTGTTCGAAATGGGTACCGCGTTTTCTCACAGTCGATCAAAAACAACAACGCGTTGACGATTCAGAGCGCTGTTTAGAGCTGTTTCAGCACAATAAAAACAATTTTGCACTTCATTCCAGTGTCGATTCGGCAGTCAGCTGAGTGGACAACAAAGGATGAAAACCGTCCGAAGCGATCAAAAACGCAAATGTCAGATGGTAATGTTTTGCCTCCGTATTTTTTTGATGCGCACGGTATTTTATTCGTCGATTACCTTGAGAAAGGAAGAACCATCAATAGCGAATATTATATGGCGTTATTGGTGTGTTTGAAGGAAGAAATTGCGAGAAAACGACCCCAAATGAAGAAGGAAAAAGTGCTCTTTTACCAAGACAATGCACTGTGTCACAAGTCGATTGCAACAATAGCAAAATTGCACGAAATGCACTTTGAATTGCTTCCCCATCCACCACATTCTCCGAATATGGCTCCCAGCGACTATTACATGTTTGCAAACCTAAAAAGAATGCTCCAAGAAGAGAGATTTAGCTCCAATGAAGAAGTGATTGCCGAAACTGAAGGGTATTTTGAGGCCAAAGATAAATCGTTCTATAAAAAAAGCATCGATATGTTAGAGAAGCATTGGAATGAATGTATCACTCTTGAAGGAGACCATGTTCATGATTAATGTCGAATTTTGCCCAAAAGTTGTTGTTTTATTAATCATCCTACGACCTTATTGAGTGATGTGTTACTCGTACGGGTGTACGCATATTTAATTCCTTGCTATCCCTTGTTGCATTGACACTATGCAAACGTTTTATTTTTGTACAATTCATTTGCTTTGTAGTACAAATTACGATGTTCACGATACTGCTTATCAACAAAAAACAAAATATCAATTTGTTCATGTAATTCAATCTTCAAAATGTTAACAACTCACAAACAGAAAAGAAAGTTGACGGATGAAGCAAAGTTATATCTTACCGCCATGTTTAATATTTCTCTCTTGTGATTGGTTGAATTTGAAATTTACATTTGAAAATATGAAATATAGTCATATTCCAAATCTGAATTTCAAATTTCTAAATTTGTAAATCGTGAGTTCATATTTTAAAGTCTAAATTATAAATTCGTAATTTAAATTCATCATAAACCAGCCCTAGCGTTACTACGAGTGATCTAGAGAACGAGGCAGCGAAATATAATCGAAAATGATGAAGCATATTTTCATTTATGGATTATGCATTTCTACGTAATTACACTAATTTTCATATTTTTAGATTAATTAATATGAAAATAATGACAAAATCCAAAGTGTCTCGAAATGAGGGGGACATGGCTTAACCACAGATTCCTGAGGCTAAAATAAGACGATTTAACTAAATTTGCTGTCGAATTACTAGATTAACAACACCGCTGAGAAGTACAATACTGTTTACATTTATACTGTGCTTCAGATTAATAAAATTATCAAAATAAATAAAATAGTAAATAATTTTCAAAAAAAAACCGTCGAAAAAAGGTGCCGTTACATTACAAAAAAAGCCCTGACTTTACCCAAATATTGTTTTTATTGTATTTAACATGTCTTCTGCATACCTACAATTCTAATTATCACTCCAATTTTGCAAGGATGTTGTTAAGTCTTAGCAACGTTGCTAAAAATTATAACCAATAGAAACAAATGTAATGGCTGTCATTTTCGTGTTTTATTCAGTGTTCACAATTATTATTGGTTATTTGCTATAACAATGTTGCTATGTCTTAACAACTTTTTTTACAGAATTCGGGCCTATATATATGTATTTTTAATTGTCAGAGGAAGTTCCTAAATATCAGAGATTCTTCCAATTCATTAACTAGATTGGCGGTATTTCTGATGGATACATGCATTTTACTTACAATTTTAAATATTTAATTAATAAAACAATAAAAAAGATTAAATGTACTTCCCAGAAAAAGCTTTCAGAATGTCACTAATGCTGTTGATTTTTGAAACTGACATCTGTCATTTACAAAATATGTTATAAACATTTGAATTTGTCAACTGGTATCCTTAGTGCCTTAGCCTTTGCGATGTACTACATTAAATTATTCTACAGTATGTCCCCGGATTCAGTTTACAAGAGAAAAAAAAAAATTATTTTTGATTTTACGAAAAAATGTCAAGGGAAGAAAAATTTTTGCCTGAATTAAAACGCATGTTTCAGTTTTTAAAACTTTTAATTAATGTAAGGTTCTTTTATTATAAAGTTTTTTCGTATTTTGTCCTAATAATACAGTTCCCAAGTAACACAAATGACCTAAAATCGACGTCACTACGACGTCTGAAATTCCGTCATATAGACGTCCTGACCACGTCTCAGCGTGGAGCTGTGCGACGTCATTTTTAGACGTTGTTTCGACGTCATTTTTAGACGTTGTTTCCACGTCATTTTAAGACGTTGTGTCGACGTCATTTCAAGACGTAGTTTAGACGTCATTTTAAGACGTTGTTTCGACGTCATTTTAAGACGTTATTTCGACGTCATTTTTATGATATAAACATAAATGATGGTCGGGAAAAATTACTACGAAAAATAAATAATTTAATTCTAAAGTTTTATTTATACTCTATAATATAAAACATTAATTAGAAAATATTCAATAAAGTAAAACAATAAACCTACAATAAAATATTAAACATAAAAAGTACTTTTGAAAACGATAAATATTCACGAAAAATATAAATTAATTAAATAATGCATCATGTTATATTTATAAAATAAATTATTTTTGTAATTATTCGCCCATTGTCGTGCATAGTTCACAGTTCACCATTCCTTGTTTATAGTCCTCATAGGGCCACTTGCTTTCATATCTTGCCATAGCTATAAAAAAATAAATGTAATATGTAATATAACGACAATTTGATCTACTTACAATACCTATACTAAATTTTCAATGTTCATATTATAAAATTTTATTTTCAATATTCTCCTGTGGTAATTACTATATAGTTCTCTAATATATTTTTCACTTGAATACAGAGCAGCCATTATAGCTTCTATAAGCGTCTGTGACATCATGTGACATGTTAAAAATTTCAGAGGGTGCGTCTATACAACATACATATTTCCCTTAACCGTCAAAAAATGGCTATCTTGAGTTTTAAAAGTTCATATTTGCAGTATTATACGTCATGTACTTGACTCTTTTGAGTACTGTAATGGAAAATTTCACCATGGATACACAATCTGACTTTTTTTATTGTTTTTATTTTTAATGCAATTGTCAAAATGTCATAAAATTGAGAATTTATGAATAATTTTTAAATAATTTAAGTGATTCCGGGAAAATATTATAATTCATTTATTATTAGCTTAAAGCTAAATAATATTACATAAAAAGAAAAGAAATTATTATACACATGGAGTGATGTCTGAAGGGCGTGGAACGAAAAACATCGGAAATTAGGGCGGAAAATTCAAAAGTCGTATAACATTTTCTTTTTGTGGCAAATGGATGGTAGTTATAGTTTTTAGTACATTAAACAATTAGTTTTTCTCAGTATTTATATAATACTGTATGCCGATATTAAATGACAAAAACCTTTCATACCAAGTGAATTGAAACATGCACAGCTGGGTCCTTATATTATACCTACTAAATGTGTTAGTTATGTTCTTAATTAATATATTTCTTTTTTCCTTTTTTGCCTTTAAAATCGGTTGTGCACAAAAAGAGTAATGAGAACAATAATATATTATACGATATAAGAAAATGGGCAGTTGAAGAAAATATTACTTAATCTTCAGTAAATAAATTATTATTTATTCTTAGATATCACAATAACATTCCAAATGATGCTAGATCACTATTGAAGACCCCAAAATCTACCAAAGTTACAAAATGTATATTTCCCTTTGTTTATACATTTGCTTTTGTATTATAAACGTTTGTTAAAAGTTTGTCTTGACATTATTAGGTTTTGTTTAAAATGTTGAAAATTAAAATGCCCATTTATACGAAAAAATATAACATATTTTTTTTTCTGCTTCACAATTATAATTAAACATGCATATTTTAAATAAATAAAATATAAATATTACCAAGGCTTATTACCCATTTCTGGATGTACTAAATTTGCTTCTATTAGTAGTTTTTGGTGATGATGATACATAAATAAAAATATTTATTATACATATATGTATAAAATAAGTTTTACATTATATTTATTCGAATTTTAAAAATAATTGTAGTAAACAATATATTGTTTTATATTTTTAATATTATAAATAAAGTAAAAATAAACGAAATGTATGTCTTTATAAAGACGTCAAATTTAGACTTCTGAAAAAGGTTTAAATAGACTTAATTACGACCAAATAAAGTCTACACATGGCCCACAAATCTGACGTCTAAAAAGTCCTATTTCAGACCAAAAACAGACGTCATAATGTCGTCGTATAGACGTCATATTAGACGTCTAAATAATCCTATTTCAGACCAAAAATCAACGTCACAGTGACGTCGAATAGACGTCTAATTAGACGTCTAAATAGACCAATTTTTGACCAAAAATCAACGTTACAGTGACGTTGTATAGACGTCTGAATAGACGTCTAAATAGACCTATTTTCGACCAAAAATCAACGTCACAGTGACGTCGTATAGACGTCTATTTAGACGGCCGTATATGACGTAAATTCGACCTAATATCGACGTCACTTTTTGGTCGACCGTTGGTCAGTGTTACTTGGGTTATTACATTGAATCTAACATGATTTTAGTTAGCTTTGAAATATTGACAAATGATTATTAATTCTAATTTCAGATAAAAAAGAGTTAATTGAATATACTACAAATATTTAGATTTAGAAATTAGAATTAATAATCATTTGTCAATATTTCAAAGCTAACTAAAATCATGTTAGATTCAATGTAATAACTGTATTATTAGGAGGGCAAAATACGGAAAAACGTTATAATAAAAGAACCTTACATTAATTAAAAGTTTTAATAACTGAAACATGCGTTTTAATTCAAGCAAAAATTTTTCTTTCCTTGGCGTTTTTTCGTAAAATCAAAAATAATTTTTTTTTCCTCTTGTAAACTCAATCCGGGGATCTACTGTATAAATTTCAGTGCCTTTATCTCTAAATCTATACAAGATATAATAAATTTTTAAAATATATCAGATGTAGAATTTTCTTCAATATATGTAATATACATATTTTCAAAAAATAATATTTACAAGATTTTTTAAAGGAACTATTACTTCCGGTTGTCCAATTTTACCAAAATCTAATCAGCTCTTCCCAGAATGTCAGATTGAGGAAACAGCAATTAAATATTCTTTAAGTCTTAAAGTATTTGATAAACCGTGGATCCAACATCCACACATACATCCACACACACACACACACACATATACACACACGGACAAAAATGTTATAATCGGATTATAGGGTACTTAAAACGTGCTTATCCACTTATATATACAGTATGTCCCATTTAGAGGTGCCACCATTGGGATCTCGAGAACTATAAGAAATGCGATGTCAGTTAAATGGAACTTTTTGTGCGCCTTTGGGAGGCCATCTCAGATGTGCTTTTGTTTTTCCAAAAATTCTCATAGGGCCCTAGATAATGACGAAAAACTGAATATTGTTGATTTTTTCTTTTTCAAATAACTTCTAAACTATTAGTAATTGAGAAAAACGTTTCAAATATAAAAGATAGATATTTTTATTAACTAACCAGTGGAGTGCGAAATAAATTTTTATATCTGTAAATTTTCGAGGTATAACACAAACTTATATTTTTTTAAATGGAACCCATATCTGATTTTAGTCTCAAAAAAATCATTATTTTTTCTCTTTTCAACGATGTAAGGGTTATTATGTTTTATATTTGTTTCGCCTTCAAAATTATTATTTTTTCCTTATTTTGTATTAAATTTATAATTATTTTGAAAATATTGGTAGATTTCTATTTAGAAATACTCCTTGTATTTAAATAATTTATTTCGTTAGAAAAAATTTGTTCAAAACTCGTATCAAACTAATTTTGTATCTGGTCGCCCTTGGCACATTATAGTGTAATTTGTAATTATGAGTCTAGAATAAAAATATTAAGTAATAAAGGCATAAAACAAATTATTTCGATCAAATACAATAGAATTAATAAAAATAATAATGTTTTTTTTTTGGGAAATAATAAGAAAGTTCAGGAAAACAAAGAGAAAAGTTAAATTTTAGGAGCAAAACAAATATAAAACGTAATAACTTTTACATCAATGAAAAGAGAAAAATATAATGATTTTTTTAAGATTGAAATCAGATATGGGTTCCATTTAAAAAAAATATAAGTTTGCGTTATATCTCGAAAATTTACGGATATAAAAATTTATTTCTTACGCCACTGGTTATCTAATAAAAATATCTATCTTTTCTCAATTACTAATAGTTTAGAAGTTATTTGAAAAAGAAAAAATCAATAATATTCAGTATTTCGTCATTATCTAGTGCCTTATGAGAATTTTTGGAAAAACAAAAGCACATCTGAGATGGCCTCCCAAAGGCGCACAAAAAGTTCCATTTAACCGACATCGTATCTCTTATAGTTCTCGAGATCCCAATGGCGGCACCTCTAAATGGGATATACTGTATATATACGACCGCTCGGCAACCTCCGCTCCTCTTTGAATAGAATTGGGGCCTACAAAGGATAAAATGTCAACTTACAGTTAAAAAATAATTTTTACCCTTGAAATTTATAAATATTATAATTGATTAATTAATTTAAATATGGAAAGTAATTTATTAATATAGAGTAAAATTAATTAAAGAGATATATAGCATTAATTACATACATTATAATATGTTAACCTAAAAAAAATTATCACAATTTTATATCTCTTATCTAATCTAAAATACAGTACTTATATATTATTTCAGATTTATAATTAATTGTACGTCGCAAAAAAGAACAGTAAATTTACAGGTTTTTCAAAAAAACGAAAGCATTAAATACCAAAAGGTTTATTATACGTAATCTATGATTTGCAGATTGCTATTTTCCCGCATAAGCACCGGATAACTTCAACGTTTAAACATATTGGTAATAATGAATAAAATAATTAAACTTGAAAACACAAATGGAACATATTGATTACAACAATAATAATATGTGTTGCTGACAACAAATCATATAGACTATAAAATAAAATAGTTTGATTCATAATTATGTTATTAAAATATAAGTAAAACACTGACAGACATTGAATTTACGGATATTATTGCTAATCCATTTGATGTTACATTTATTGTTGCACTTTCACTTATAAATTTTCCACTAGAACAAAAATCTTTGGACTAAATTTCGAATTATCACTAGTATAAAATCTTAACTGGTCAATTAAATTGTAATTAAATAGATATCTACTATAGTTCTTAAATAATGAAAACATTATAAAAAAATCTGATGTGGTCAACACAATACCTCCCGCTTTTTAATTTTTATTAATTTAAATACATACCGTGAGTATTTTTTAACGTGAAACATTGGGGGTGTCATATCCATGGTTACGACATTTGATTGACAGCAATGTATTTACGTGTCCCATTTAATATGAAACATAGATAACGAATTGGACAGAAGTATGATATTTAAATATTGTAAGAAATTTAGCCAAGTCAGAAAAACACTAGTGCACAAGGTGCACACAATATTTTTTCTATAACTAAATTTAATTTAGAAAGCAGGTACAATTATTAAACAAAGTAACCTCTAATGACGTCTTGTCAAATGTCAAATTCGTTCCCTATAAGGTTCGTGCAGCTTACGTCACAACATGGCTGCTGCCAGCTGTTTGGTAGGCACTTGGTAGACAGGCGCAAATTACAGTTTGTAATATTTCATGTGATATTATCTTTTATTGTCCATATATCAGGTAAGTATCTACTAAGGAAGGTTATAAAATACACAATATAAATAATTTAATACATGTCATCGAATAGGATTGTGTTAAATACATAAATAGGGATAGGGTTTCTCCAAACTTGTTCTGCATGCATTTTTAAAAATCGAAGCAGTTATCTCCCTTTTCTACATTTAAACCAGAACTTATTACTAGCCTCTCCTCTTGTATTTTGCTCCACAAATTCACAGCCCTAAAGAAATAAATTTAATGTAGTAAAATTCCTTAGAATTCAATTATAAATTTCTTATCTTTGTTAAACATATTTGTAGATATTATTGACGCGGTTTGAAGAAGATCCTCTCTTGTTCCAGTTAAATGATATTGTTTAAAAAAATCTAATCCAGATGTTTATTCTGAATATTTCGAGGAATATTTTCTGCACTTTCCATACAAAATGGTGCTGTTACAGATAAAATTGATGCATCTACTTTATTGTCATAAGTGTCTATAAAAACTGCATGATTTCTTCATTTTTCAAATCCGAATATGTTCTACTTTCCTCAGGTAATGCAATTGTCTGTATTTCGTGTAAAACTTCATATTTGGATTTATAGGTAGAAAAATCCATTTCTTCAGCTGCAGCCATAGTTTTAAATTTTTTATGAAGATGTGGTAGCCAGTACGATTTTTCTACGGTTACAGTAACAGGTTCTACATTTCGGACAATATCATCCGTGTAGAATATTAAAGCTGCAACATGACTGCAAGTTTCTCCTAATCCAGCTACACATTTGCAATGGGAACATAAGATTTCTCCTTCTTGTTTGGCTACAAACCACGCTTGTAGTGGGCTTTCATTCAATCTCTGAGAATGTAACACCTACAACCTACAATGGAATATTCTTTAGATATAATTATTAAAAAAAGTTAAATCATATTTTCTTTTCCTTTTGTTTGAATTGTTTTAACCCATCCTCATTTGAAGAACTTGTAAGCATGTAAGCTTTTATATGCTGGAAATTCTGTTTGAGTGAAGGCACTTTTTTTTTAATTAAATAATTATAAATGTCTATATAAGTTATTTGTAGAATTTTTTTAATGTCTCTTATAAAATTTTCTTATCATTATCGATGACAAACGGGTCTATATTATTTATTAATTAGTGATATTTTCTCCAAATATCTAGCCTGTACACTCTCATCTAAGCTATATAAATAATCACTATGTGAAGACATCATAAAAATAACCAAACTTCCACTTCAAATTGCATATAACATAAAAATACTCGATAACCTACGTCAACCAACGTTAAATCATATGCTGATATCTAGATGTTTACCTTCCAAACAGCTGTTGGCCACCATGTTGATGACGTAGCTGCACGAGCCTTTTTCATTAGGTGCGTTCGGTAAATCATACGGAGTTGGAGTATTTACAGAGCGGTGTTGGAGTGGAGTGAGAGTAGAGCTGGAGTTGGAGTAGATCGAGGGAACAATGTATACTCCAGCAGAGTTCAAATTTTGGTGCACGAATGTAATAACCTCCTTTTTTGACAATCTGATATACTGCACTGCTAAAAAAATAAATAATGAACCATTCAGAAGTTATTCAGTTTGGTACTATTCTTTAATAATTCTGAAGAAAGTATATATTAGAAAAGGTACAGAATTCTTACCATTCAGACATACTGCGCCTTGTTATATTACAAAACAATTATAAAATAATTGTGTATAATAAAATATTTCAACATAAAAATACAAAATGATATGACAGATGTCAAATAAAATAAAAAAATCCATGTATGCTTGCATATCAAGGTTGGGCTTATGGAATTAACACTTTTCACTCCACTTGACTCCATTCTGCATTTGCCGAACGCTCCATTTTATGACGTTTATCACTCTATGTAATTACCGAACGGTGCTAAGAGTGTACAGAGTGAAAAGAGTGAACAGAACTCATTTGCCGAACGCACCTAATATAAATGGGACAGGCAAATACATTGCTGTCAATCAAATGTCAAGTTGTACCCATGGATACGACAAACCCAATGTTTCACGTTAAAAAATACTCTCGGTATTTACTACTCCTACAAACTATATTAAGTTCCTTTGCATATATCTATTGTTTTACATGATCCATTTCGTTAATGTCACTGATCTCTATACATATCTGGATAGCGGACGCGATGTTAAACCTTTGTGACTAATTGTACATCGCCATGTTGGAGGATTTTGGCACAATTTTAGTTGGAGATTGAGTTAAAAGTTACGTAATCTTATAAGAAATTTTCGGACAAATTTGATGTTGTTATTCGGAATGTTCTATCTCATTGCGAACTTTTGAAAATTCACATTTCTCGAAAAAATCTTCTCAATTAAATGTCTTTACAATTTTTAACTTTACTGCTCATATCTTTGTAGCTATTAAAGATATCGTTCTGATTTTTCAGATTATAAAAATATCATATTTGTTTCTAAAATGATAAGAAAAATAATGAAAACTAGCATTCGAAAACGTTTGTTTTGGATTTTGCAGCACAAGAAAAACTAAGCGAGAAACTTTTCGTCCTTACGAAATAGACCCTAACATACAGTGACAAAGTTGTAGTAAATGAAACCGTATTAAGGAAAATGCAGTAGAAATATATTTTTTTCTACTCCTACTCTGAAACAAATGCTTTCAAAATATTTTTCAATGTTGAAAGTAGGCGTTTGTAGCAAAGTATGCTGCAAAATTCCATAACTTTGCGGCAAAATTTTGTCACACACTTTCACCGTTAGGTATAAATCAAAAGACAATAATTATTACTTATTTACTTTTATACGATTAGAAAAAACATTAATGATAATTTACAGTAATATTACAATTATTAGAATTTACAACATTAATGGAAAGTGGCACAGTTTGCTTGAATATATTTTCATTAGACGATACTAATACAACATTTTTAGTGCTATTGTTTTCTTCAGAAACTTGAAGTTGGTTTCTATCTTTATTCTCAGAAGTACTACATTCTCCAAGTATTTTATTTGCAGTGTTAAGTTTATTTTGAATGGAATTCTCTATATAATTCTCGGCTACAGATGTCGACTTCCATCCTCCATGCCTTTTCAAAGTGGTGATATCAGCACCAGAATCTACTAACAATGTTGCCGAAGTTCGCCGGAAACTGTGGCCAGTATATAGAGACGGATTTGACAGTTTCAAAAAAATTGCAATTTTTTCTGGAATTTTTCCAATCATATTTATGCCAACCGGTTGATTTGTGCATTGTTATAATATAAAAAGAATCTACTCAAATTGGTATTCTTAGGTCTAAGTGCAACATATTTTCTGTACAACTGAAGGTATAGCCCGCCAGGCCCAGATGTAACTATAAATGTTCTACTAATTTTTGTTTTAGAATCAGGTATTTTGATAATCAAAATAGAGTCCTTATCCTCAATGTCGTTCATATTCATATTTTTAATTTCCTCTCGACGACATCCGCCTGCTACTCCGATTATTAAAACTACCTAATAAAATGTAAAATAATTTAAATTATTTAGCCAAAAAAAAGCAAACAATTAAATACCTTCATTAATAGATATGTATCATCTGGAGCTTGCTCTAAAAACTTGTTAATTTCATATCTGTCAAAAATTTTTGATTTTTTTGGTTTATATCCATCTGCCTTTCTTTTTAAAAATGCTATTAGTTTCGGCATTTTCGAAATATCTATATTATTCTTCACAATAATAGTTGACTTTAACATTGAATATTCACTCCATAAAGTCGATGATTTCATTACTTCAGATTTTTTAGAAAAATATACTAATAAAACATTCTCAGTAATAATTGAAACCTTTTCTTCTTTGCACCAGTTATCAAATTTTGTATAGGCTATTAAATATCTCTCTCTTGATTTTTCCGGTAACAAATCCAACGTTACCTTATTTGCCATTTCTTCTATACTGGTATTAGGAAAGGTACTCGAAAACACCCTCTCTTCAATAGTCTCATTCATTATGCTCTCGGTCTCGACTATACTACTTTTAATATAAATGTTTTAAAAATTACAAGACGATAAGACTGGCGACTGACATTTAAACATTTATTTATATTAATTTTCTCAAATATTTCTCACTACTATGACAACGAACAAATTTTTAAAATTAAACCGTAACCTACTTATTAGTAACGCAAGCTATGAAACAAAACACACTTAAGAAATGTCAAATTTAAATGAATTATTTTCTAAATAAAAATTATATTCTTTTTCAAAAGTATGAGTAGAAAAAATAGTGTGTATAACACGTGCTGAAAGTCTTTTGTCGAACACAAACGATAGCAACCTTCGCTTCGCTCAGGCTGCAACTTCGTTTTGGTTCGACAAAGAACCACTTTCAGCACTTATTATACAAATAACTATTGATTCTAATGAAATTAAGGTTTGTAAAAATAATATATTTTCCATCATACATAAATAATAAATGTACAGGTGATCCGATTTAAGTCTGCTATGTTTGCAGCACTATAAATCAAACAGCTGTAAATAAGCACGTATCTAAGTTTTTAATATTAATTTAAAACTACACATTTACGGAATGGATCATGTACAGCGAAGAATTTACACAGATTTAGTTTTAGAACACCAGGAAGTTGATGCTGAATTTTTCAAGGAAAACCTTTTTCTTTGATGAGGTACATTTTCGTCTCTCTTAATAATAAACAAAATTGGCACATATGGCAGAGGAAAATCTTCGTGTGATTTACGAGGTACCATTACATGCCCAAATAAAACTGTTTGGTGCGCATTGTGGTCCGATGGCGTCATCGGAAACTTACTTTTTTTTTAAAACGACGAAGGTTGGAGTAGAATAGTTGATGGTGAGCGCTATAGGCACATAATAAGCGATTATGTTTGTCATGAAATTAATTTCGTATTACAGACTTTTCTATTTATTGGAACAACAAATAAGATTTTGTTTACAAACGATCAACCGGAAGTGATACTTTACTTAAAACTCATTGCCATTTTAAACATGGAATTTGTGGGAGGTTATGTGCTGGACACATCAGATTTTTACCTCTCGCTAAGAGAGGTATTGGAATCATGCTAAAAGTCTCATATCCAGATTTTAGTGAATAAGCACGTTTTAAGGTCCCTAGAATCCAATTATAACATTTTTACGATGATGTCCGTATGTGTGTGTATGTGTGTGTGTGGGTGGGTGTGTGTGTGTGTATGTATGTTGGAGCCACGATTTCTCAAATACTATAATCTTCTAAATATTATTGTTTTTTTAATTTATAATATAAAATATGAAAGAATATAAAATTCTCTATCCAACACATTAAACATTTTTATCTTCTATAGATTTAAAGATAGACTGAATTATAAATACTCGTATATAAAATAATAAATTCTATAAAGAATCAATTAGCCCATGGAAACCAGTTGAAAATTTAAAATGTTTGTAATTGACATAAATGTCAATGTCAAAAATCCGGACATTACTGAAGACCATGAAGACTTTTTTTGGGAAGTACATTTAATATTTCTTATTTTATCATTAATTGAATATTTAAAATTATAGTTAGATAGAATTCGTGCATGGACAAGTGGAAATGGAATAGAAATATAATATGCTGTTGTTATAACGAGGAAAAAACTCTGCCAACATCTAAAATTGGTATAAAAAGAAAGATGATTCATTTACAAGCCAAAGTATGTACAGTATCGGTGTCACGCGCTTACCATACATATAATTCATTATATACCCTTCAGAAATACCACCAAAGGAAGAATCTCGACCATTTAGAAGAGTAGGAGGAAACTTGTTCATAGAATGAATTGAAAAATAAACAATAAATGTAATTAGAATTTTTTGTGTGTACCAGAAATGTTAAATACAATATTTAGAGCCTAAAATTAAAATGGCGAGACGTATTGTGCTGGCCACAACAGATTTTTTTAATATGCAAAGTAGTACAAAAATATTCTTAGTTAATTTTTCTTTTGAAATGACAACATTGATGTAATTATGCAGAATGCAGATATAGTTATTAATGTCATTATGCCAATATGAGACAAATAACGGACGCGGCTGAGGTTTATAATCAGTCGAGTTCGGTATTTGCATATCGGCCGTGTGGCGTTCAAGATTTTTCGTAATAATATAAAATTTAAACATTTAGGAAAAATAAAAGAATAATAAAATTCTTCTCTTTCAGTCACACTGAACACGTTTTATGTTGATTTATAAATTCTCCTTGACAACGGTCCATCAAGATGATGTTATTTTTCTAGGAACACTTGAGTTTTAATTGTGGGAGATAGCCGGCGTCCGTTATTTTATTTTTATCTTTTCACTTTTGTTTTTAGTCCTGTTATATTATAGTAACAGTATGGTTTTACTACAAGAATATACCTTGAGTTTTAGCTAAGATGCAACATTTACTATTCTGTCATTAATAATAATGTATTACTATGAATACCAGTTAGACTTATTGTATCGTTACAGATAAAATACAACTTACGATGCGTTCGGTAAATGGTTCTATTCACTCTTTTCACTCTGCACACTCCCAGCACCATTCGGTAATTAAATGGAGTAATACGTGGAACGTTCGGCAAATGCAATAGTGGTAGCACGCACTTTAGAATTCTATCATAGAAAGCAGGCGAATACGATTTTACTTTTACGAATCTTGGTAGTATACACTTTAGAATTCTATATTCATTTTTTGATTCGGAAATTATTGGATTTTATACTATTAAAATAAAAAATATTATGACAGTTGTTTAAAATAAATGTATTGAGAATTGTATGTCGTTTTTATTTTAAAAACCTTGTTTTCTCAAGAAGAAATATCGTAAAGGTGGTAAAGACCAAAAATTGTGAGCTCTATGTATGTTTTATCTCGTTTATTTAAATTGAGAAGTTCATTTTGAGGTGTGCTACAAATTTCAACAAATACAAAAATTAGTATAATTATATAAATAGTTTTTACCCAAATTCTTACAATTGGTTTTTTTTCCTTATAATAAATTGATAAGAGTTTATAATTTATTGTTCAATATATTTTTCGTTTTGACGTATTATTTCCCAACTGGTTTTCCAAACCACGACAACCTACCCTTACTTTTTCTTTTCCAGACAGCCTACTTAATCACTATTCTTAACAAAATGTATAAATTATATATAAATTGGCTTTGAATAGAATTGTGGCAAAATAAGGACGTTACTTTGACACTTTCGTCTCGAGTCGTACGCTTGCAGGCGAATATTTTGATACTCGCATGCTACCAAATTTTCGCTTCGTGGCGAAAAGCGAAAACAAATGCCTCTTTTGATAGAATTCTGAAGTGCGTACTCCGTGCTACCACTACAGGATGGAGTTAAGTGGAGTGAAAAGTTTAACTCCATAACCCAACCTCGATATGGAAGCATACATAGAGTGAATGAGTTTTCGCGCGCAAATGTTTACTTTTGACTCAAATTATTCATAATGGAAGGAAATTTTACGTAATTAATAATATTGATGATGAGTGTAAATACTACAAATATTAATGCAAATGAAGAATGTACTCGTCTTATCTTGCATAATTTATATTACGGAATGTATATACATATCATGGTGATTTTGAAAATGACAGTAATGAAATTTGTCGTCTTTTAATAATTTAAATACAGAAGTTTTGTTAATATTTAATTCGTTTGCCAAAACTTTTGTAGAAAGCGGATTTTTTCTTCTATTGCACGTTGCAAATTAATTTTATTTTCTTCAGTTCGTGCAGTTTTTGTTCTTGCCCTTTTCGTATGATTCTTATCTAAACATCTATCACTTTTAAATTTTATTAATATTCTCGAAACTGTAGAAGGATTTGGTCTAGCATGTTCAGGAGATAAATTAGCAAACATTTCTCAAACTATAACCAGCATTGTAACAAGTAACCATTCAAGTTTTTCTTCTTTAGTAAATATCTTTAAAGCGTGATGTCAAGTTCATTTGACATTGACAACCTATATTGTATTTTATCTGAAACGGTGCAGTATGTATAATTAGTATCCATAGTATCTAATTCATTAATGACAGAATAGTAAATATTGCATATTAGCTGAAACTCATGGTAAAGTAATAAATAAGATGAAGGTTTTTTCTTTTTCGTCGTAAAGTTGGTAATGGTTTTCCACTGGCAAACTCCCCAGTATGATCATAAATATGGAGGTTAGGGGTCAGGGTTTATAGGTAGATATAGTAAGTTAGTTCCCTGAATTCGAGTCGCGTGCACAGTGTACGTGAATTGTTCGAGCTTAACAATAAAACTCTTTCTTGAAGGAGGGAAAGATGACCCAGAACTTGCACCATTTGTTGAAGTAACATTTCATTACAGGATCGTAAATTGTTCAATCCTGTTTACATTACCTTCTTGCTACTTTGAAATGGCGAAATAATGTTCATTTTATTACAATATTTTACATAAAATATGTATTATACTATGCTCAGAAGCATATTAATATTTTATGACATGAAGTTTAAACAAACATTGTAGCGAAAAGTAACAATGAAAATTGCTAACTGTAATATTTTATGAACACTTTTTTATTTCTGTAATTTGTATTAGCTAGAACATTTTATAATGAACTTGAATCGTAGGAAAGCGTGTGTTTCCAGGAAATGAATTTCACAGATATTTATACCGATGCATACCTATATTTTATTTCTAACTGTACGAGTATGCTTCCTTTATATATATATATATATATATATATATATATATATATATATATACAGGGTGTCTCTTAAATAGGGGGACTTGGCTTAACCACATATTCCTGAGGCTAAAATAAGACGATTTAACCAAACTTGCTTCTACCGGAAAGTGTACCATTTAGCCAGAATCCTGCTTCAAAGTTCTTCGAAAAAAAATTAATTTTGCTTATAATAACAGAACGCTTTATTCGATTTTGATGAAATTTGGTATGACTGTTTATATGGTTATAAGTCATCTTTTAAGGTGTTACTTGTTATTATTAGTGAACCACTAGGGTATGAAACTTAGGTGTCCCAACATTAATTAGACCGTAACTTTTTAATGGCAATGCAGAAAACATGAAATTATTTTTCTTCAGAAAGATACATTCAATAGTAAACTTTTCTCTCTGTGTGTAATTTGTGATATTTGTTACGGTTCACACAGAAAAAAATAAAATCCGAGTGTCTGCACTGCTAAATTTTTAAAATAAATTTAATCTAGCAGTCTATCCAAATGTCAAACAAGTAATTTTTAATGACAGTAACGAGTTGTCAATCTTCACAACTTGTTTAGGAGTAAACTGAGATATGTAATCGTCTTATTTATAATAATGGTAGTAAAATATTATTAGGTCAAACAAACGGATGTTACTAATTTTAGAATATTGCGAAGAAAATTTTTGACAACCCGTAAAACAGTTGTTACTGTCATTAAAAATTACTTGTTTGACATTTGGATAGACTGCTAGATTAAATTTATTTTAAAAATTTAGCAGTGCAGACACTCGGATTTTATTTTTTTCTGTGTGAACTGTAACAGATATCACAAATTACACAGAAAGAGAAAAGTTTACTTTTGAATGTATCTTTCTGAAGAAAAATAATTTCACGTTTCGGCATGGCCATTAAAAAGTTACGGACTAATTAATGTTGGGACACCTAAGTTTCATACACTAGTGGTTCACTAATAATTACAAGTATCACCTTAAAAGATGAATTATAACCATATAAACTGCCATACCAAATTTCATCCAAATCGAATAAAGCGTCCGGTTATTATAAGCAAAATTAATTTTTTTTCAAAGAACTTTGAAGCAGAATTCTGGCTAAATGGTACACTTTCCGGTAGAAGCAAGTTTGGTTAAATCGTCTTATTTTTGCCTCAGGAATCTGTGGTTAAGCCATGTCCCTCTATTTAAGAGACACCCTGTATATATATATATATATATATATATATATATATATATATATATATATATATATTTGTAACAAAGATGTTAAGATAAGGCCATTAAAATCGAGAAATTGAGACGCCATTACTTTTCGCAGCTGCGTCGAAAACCGATCTCCATTTTCCGGGTAAACTAGAAATTTTTGCTGCTTCATTACTGAGTTCGCGTGCATATCCTTTATTTAAATACTCCTGTATATCTCTACTTCATATTATTCTGGAAGCTTTTGATCGAGATCCATTTTCTTTTCTATCGAGTAAAATCGTTTCAAAGTATTTACTTTACTTTCTGGTAAAGTTGATTCATCTTTTTTCCATAATAATCCAGACTCCCATTCAGAATTTATATGTCCACTATACTCGCCGCACCCTGGCCATTGCCCTGCGGGTTTTCCGCTTCTTCATAACATCATTTTCAACATTGCATCTGAATTGGCAACAGTGTAGAAATGTCCAGTCCATATTTATTTGACGGCAAGTATAGTATTATCCATAATTAATTATATATACAGTCGCGGACAAAAGTATGGAAACTTTTAAATATTTCATTTTTTTTAAATATGTTTATAGTTCTGGCAAATTTGAATCGTATTTTCTAAAGTCAATATATTGAAGAATATATTCACAAGATATCTTTTGATATTGACTGTACGATTTAAGTGAAATAACATATACTTATTTTTTCGGTGGACAAAAGTGTGGAAACTTATTGAAAATATGGTTTTAATTGCCCTACTTTCAGTTGTATTTTGTCATTTATTTAGTAAGTTGATGTTAAGATGGGTAAAAATAAATATTTTTCCGACGACTTGAGAAAAAGGGTAGTACAGCTTCATAAAGATGCTGTGAAACAGCGCAATATTATTTTTTTTTATTTTTTAATTAGTAAAAGTGGCATATCAAAGATTTTGAAAAAAAAGGTCACAGTATAGAAGTGTTAAAATTAATATAAAAGTCGGTGGTCCAAGAAAACTAGTGCTAGAATTGACAAAAACCATTCGGCGTCTATCCATAAGTGATCATACTTTATCATCAAGTGAACGTTATGCAAAAATTCGGGAACAATTTCATGTTAATTTGAGTGATCGCACTGTGATACGATGCCTATATGATATAGGATTACTAGGAAAAATAGACGTTAAGAAACATGTACTATCAAAGGAAAACAGGAGGGTCAGAATTGCATTTGCTTAGGAACACTCATCGTGGACGAGTGAAAAATGGCATACTGTCCTTTGGAGCGATGAAAGCAAGTTCAAGATGTCTAACATATTGACTCCCGTCGGAACTAAATATTTTGAACTTGCTTTCATCGCTTCAAAGGACAATATGCCATTTTTCACTACCCTTTCTCTCAAGTCGTCGGAAAAATATTTATTTTTACCCATCTTAACATCAACTTACTAAATAAATGACAAAATACAACTGAAAGTAAGAATTAAAACCATATTTTTGATAAGTTTCCATACTTTTGTCCACCGAAAAAACGAGTATGTGTTATTTCACTTAAATCGTACAGTCAATATCAAAAGATTTCTTGTGAATATATTCTTCGATATATTGACTTTAGAAAATACGATTCAAATTTGCGAGAATTATAAACATATTTTAAAAAAAATGATAGATTTAAAAGTTTCCATACTTTTGTCCGCGACTGTATATATATATTGCTGGAAGCATATAAAATTGCATTTCACAAACCCTTCTTACATTCGAAATATGTATTTCAGAATTTATACAGAACACTGAAAAATAGGCCATTCAAAATAACTATTTTGTTTATAATTATTTTTTAATTTTCTTAATATATTTGTAAACTAGGCTTAGGGCTCACAAATCATGGAATTTGGCATGATGATATCGCTTTCGGTTTAACCGGAAGTAACATTAACTTTTATACTTCAAATGGGACAGCCTATTTATTTTTATATATTTGGAATTTACGCAAAATTACGAATTCAGGGAAATGCTTCAAGTGCATTTTTATAGAAGAAATCAATTACGAAAGCGTATGAAAGAATTATGAACAATTAACTTGGTAAGCCATGATATTAGGCAGGCTGTGAAAACAGTTGAGGTAATATTGAGTAGCATTTATGTTAATTGTTAAGGGCCGGTATTACAATAAGCAGTTCGGTATATTTAACCTTAATTCGATGGTTAGCTAATGGCTAATTGTACCGCTTATAGTTAAATTTTAATTTCTGGTTAATTTGACAATATCGTGTAGAAACGAATTGTTAAATATTACTGTCAAAATTTCGGTATGCACTTTTTTTCTTAACCTGTACCACAAGCTGTACTTAAGGCTTTAACTATAAGCGGTGGCTGGCCATGTCTTTTAGCTACATGTGGTATTACAAAATACAATGCGCGTTACAGCTCGGGTTAACTAACTGAAGCAAATATTAGGTTGGCAGTATTTTTTTTTTTTACTAAACTCAGTTCCAGTAACTGTCATATATTTCTCTGGTTTTTCTGACATTAATTTGATTGTGTTACTTTAAGGTATTAAAGAACAAAAAATTATAGATTTATTCGAACATTACATGTAATTGTCGCCCATTGATTTTTTTTTATTTCAAGGATGATAGAAAGATTCATGTTCATAAAAGGGCCAATAATTTTTCAGAAAAGAAGATTGATTTACTAATTAATCTAGTATCAAAATATAGGCACACAATTGAGTGCAAAAAAACAGATTCTGTATCAAATCGTGATAAAGAAAACATAGGGAATAAATTATCAAGTGAATTCAGTTCATGTAATGGCGGTCTTCCCGGATCCACTAAGTACCTTAAAATGAAATATGAAAACCTAAAAAGGAGTGCTAAAAAGAAATTCGCAAACGAAAAACTGAAGAAATAATTAAAACCGGTGGCGGAATTGCCATGCTTGTCTCAATAACACCACAGGATTTGAAAATAAAAGGGCTTCTTGGACTATCTATAACCGGCCTTACTTCTGTTTTTGATTCAGATTCATTTGAGCAGCCTATATGCCTAAACCAAATAATGTGGCAGATAATGAGAATATATTACAAACCAATGAAAATATTATAATTATTGAAATAGGAGAACACATAAATGTTATATACAGGGTGTATCAGGACTAGTGTATAAAAATTAATAGCATATTCCTGAGCTAATTTTTAGCAAAAAATATCATATGAAGGTATGTCCGGAAACTTTTCGTTACAGAGTTACAAGCCTTAAAAAGTGCACCTAATCTGACATATTTTTATTAATAACTTTGATACTACTTGCACTAATATTTTGAAACTTGATACGAGGATACTACTTATTGAGATGCATATTTAAACTTCCTTTTGTTTCTGTATCTCAACCAGAGACGTCTCATATGGGGAAGTCATGAAGGTTTTTATCCTTATATTTTTTATCTATTAACATTTTTTCATTTTTAAATATGAAGTATTACAAACAATTTAAAAATACACAAAAATGTACTTTTGATAAAAATTGATAAACGCGGTAGTTCTTGAGATATTTTAACTTTTAGAAAATGTCACGTAAATAGTTAACAATTAAAAATCAATCAATTTACCATAGAAAATATAACAAAATAGAAAAACGGCACAAAATCTGATTTTTTTTTCAAATATCTGTCCCGTAAGACTATAGTAGGAGTTTTTGATATGATTAGAAAGATTATTTAATTTGGTATCGAAGAGTATCTAAATACTCCTAATTTAATGCTTTATTATTGAAATATTTATGAAAGTATAATGTAACACGACAGTTATTACTTATAACTTACTAAAAACAGTAATCATGGATACGTATTCGGTAGCTGACTTGGTTAAATCAAGGCTCCATGATATTGTTTCACTAGTTCAAATCCCTCCCGGTTCAAGTTAATATTTTTATTATTTTTATATTTATTTTGTACAATGTATTATTAAATAAATTACAAAATTAAAACAAATATTTTTTTGGTACATCAAGTATTTTCTTAAATTTACTATACTATTTCTTTGTTATATCACTTCTAATAGTATTAAGCAAAAAACAAAAAGTAATCACTAATAAATAAACCTTCACACAGGTTTGTCAGACGTGTTAGACTTTTATTGTCATTTTTCGATACATTCTTTCCGAAAACTTTGTAAATCCAATGGATTTTTCATTAGAAGAAAAAATTAGTATAATTAAATTTTACAATCAAGGGATGAGTTTACGAGAAATTCGAGACTTTTTGCTAGAATAATCCTGATAGACAAATTGCATCCCATGAACGAACTAGACGATTTTTTTAAAATTTGTAAAAACCGGTTGCGTTAATGACGAACATAAAACTAAACTTAATTATTTATTTGGCTTAAATTTACATATTTATTTCACTTCTTGTACATTTAGGGAATAAAATACTTGATGTACCAAAAAAATATTTGTTTTAATTTTGTAATTTATTTAATAATACATTGTACAAAATAAATATAAAAATATTAACTTGAACCGGGAGGAATTTGAACTAGTGAAAAATTATCATGGAGCCTTGATTTAACCAAGTCAGCTACCAAATACGTTTCCATGATTAATGTTTTTAGTAAGTTATAAGTAATAACTGTCATGTTACATTATACTTTCATAAATATTTCAATAATAAAGCATTAAATTAGGAGTATTTAGATACTCTTCGATACCAAATTAAATAATCTTTCTAACCATATCAAAAACTCCCACTATACTCTTGCGGGACAGATATTTGAAAAAAACTGTTCATATATATATATATATATATATATATATATATATATATATATATATATATAGTAATTATTATTACAAACAATGTTTTGTGTAATTATTCATTTCCATTATTGTAATAAAATATTTTTTGTTTGTGTTTGTTTTTGTACATACCATACATACTTGAATAAAACGGGATGAAGTTAGATTTTGAAATCGAATTATGTGATCGAACTAATCAAATAATTTTCTAAATGCACGCTGGTTAAATTTTTTTGTTAAAGGAAACAAATTTATAAAATCTGTCCATAGTTCTTTTACACCAGTTATTGTTTTAATGGTGTTATTTTTTTAGAGAGAGAGAGCTGTCGAACATAATGCCATTGATTTTCACATTTTTCATTCCAAGTTCTAAATGTTTTGATTCTAATGTAACGCTGCAGTTATTAGGCAATCCAACACTACGTCACACTTCGTTCCAATATGGCGGCAGAGGGCAAACATTGAACTGTCATAAGTACTTCACATGTTAAAGTAAGAACTTTACTTGAACTAAACCTTGATTTGTGGACGATTTTTATAAATATTGTAGTATATAGGGATTTAGTAAGTATTGACAATAGTTATTTATTTGTTTTAAGAAGCGTTTTATCCACCAAAGAATGTGAAAATAAGTTCGAATCTTTAATTTTCTGGAGTGGATAAAACGAAACAAAAACACAAATACCCTACATATAACGTTTTATGCACCATTAAAATTTTAACCAATTCATTTAAATTACACCAAAGTTTGAAAATTTAACGGTATTTTTAAATAAATGACAGTGAAAATAGTGTTATTTGTTTATATCTTAGATCTTATTATGGGCACTAGAGAATATTAGGTCCCATTCCATTGTACAGTTGTAGGGAGCGTAAATTGTGAGTCAATTATGGATAAAATTAATCGTAGGAACAGAACCTGGAAATAAAGTAATCTTTAAATAATCGTTAGTTGTATGTGTGTAGCGAAACTTTACTTTTCCAATAAGAACAAAAACGTTATCCAATTTGATGCAGCCTATTTTTGTAAATCCTGCTTCAAAATATTTATATGCTTCCAGGGATTTGTAAGCTATCATTTGCTGTGCAGTGTAACTACTGTGTATTAATACTAAATACGACACAATATCCATACTTGACGCTGGAGACTGGGGATACAGCATCTATTCCAAAATCCACATTTTGGTCAGAAATTGTGAACGGATCTATGTAGTTAATAGTTTATATTTTCTCCATATAAAGTCGTCCAACATCTGGACACTCCTTTTCCATCATTAATAAATATGAAATTTTATTACAGATAGACAGAAAGAAAAAACATCTAAATTGTAGTTAAATTAACTAAATTCCTTATATTTCAGCATTCTAATATGTTTCATTAAAATATGTAAGATGATTTAGTTAAGTTTTCTAAATTTGTAATAACAAATTATAGTAAAATTAAATATAACATTAGATGAAATGATTATATCGTAGTAAGTATTGAACTAAATATAAATAAAGAAATGAACTAAATATGTTATTTAAATTTTCTATTTAATTACCTAATTCATTAGACAAATTTACCAAAAATTGTAGGACAAACATAATGAAGAAAAAATACAGTAGAATACAATTAGTAATTAAAGTAACCATTTGCATATTTAAATTAACGATTTTTTACAAAATATTTATTATCTATTTCGGATTAGTTAAAATGCTAAAGTAAGATTAATAAATTATACTAAATTATAGACATATTGCCTAATAAAATAATATCTAAATATAATTATATTTCTGTGTATTGTATTCTACAAATTTATATTACAGTTAATTTACACAAATGTTACTAAAAATATATTTACCAATTAATGGCATAGATACAAAAGAATAAATCACGGAATACACCAACTATTCAATCACACACGATCACGTAGAATTACTGACAATTATTGCAAACAACAGCAAAACAAGGAATGAAACAGCGCAATGTTTGCCCTCTGCCGCCATATTGGACCTTTAAATAGTCACGTGTTCTGGAATGCCTAATTGGTTTTCTTTTTGTTCCATGTAAAGTATTACTATCAAAACTATGCTATGCAGTATTCAAAAGCAAACATTTATATACGTTGCTAGTTTAGATATAAGAAAATAATATACTAATAGTGGTACAGAGGCTCATAAAATTATTCGAACACTTTAATGTTATGCGAGTGAAATACAAAATAAATGTAATTACTATAATAGTTATTTACGTCATAAGGCTGGGAAGTGAGATTATGGTAAGAATTTTGAAATCAGTAATGAGTACCGTAATACTACTTCACGGCCAAATGACGTACATTTTATTTCATACTATCTACGAGTTTTAAATATTTTAAAATCAATTTAAATCTAGATTACATCATCTTTAAATTTGTGACATTTGTGTGTATTTGATTTATTTATATTGTTTCTTTTACTTCTCAAATTTAACGCTGCATGTTCTTTACGTGATAGTTGTGATAAAGCAGATTAGCACACCCAGAAATGAGTAATGTGCCGTGATAATATATTTATTTATTTATTTATTTATAGTTATATTGTCACTGGCGAGAAGTCTACAATTTGATACAAGAAGTTTCCACCACCACAGATAGGGCATGTCAACTTTAAGAATTGGTGAAAATTCTAAATGTACCATATTAATCGTTCATGTTTTAAATTGTGTTATTTAAAATAAATTTATCAGAAATTAAGTATGATATTTCTTTTTGTTTGTTCTAAATAAACAGTCCGGGAATTGTTTCCAGGAATCACTTCCCGGCCCTGATACAGTAATATGCCATATCCCGGATTCAAATTAAAAACATAAAGTAGTGCACAGTGGACAGTGCGAAATTATAGCTACTTATGTGATAAATCCTAAATAATTTGTAGCATTCTAGTTGCTTATGTTAGAAAATAAAATTTCAAAATCAAGCATCTAGGTTTCCAAGAGCAATCAATTGTCAATTATCAACTTAACAATAATGGAAAAATAAACATTCAGTGTACAACGTTTGTACAGACAACATCGTTTCTGTTAATAAATTGAATTAAATTATTTTCGTTACAATTTGTATTTACGTTATGCAATTCAAATATCATTCATATTTTTACAAGTCGTAGCGCCTGATCCTGCTACAATGGTGACCCCGAGTATGGTCGACAAACAGCTGGCACTCGACGAACGGACGACAAATAGTGATTCTCCAGAGATAGCTGCAGCACACACAGTGAAGCTTCCTGGATACTGGCCTGTAGATCCGGAGTTGGTTTGCACAAATAGAATCAGTTTTCAATAGTCAACGAATTACAACTTAAATAAGCAAATACAATGCATTATTTACAGCACTTCGTCCAGATCAGGGTGTGGAAATTAAAAATCTTATTATTCAACGACCAGACGATGAACCATTTACGACCACCAAAACTGCACTAATTGAGCGAACTACTCTATCTGAAACTCAAAAACTAAATTCCTTACTACCGATTACTGATTTAGATAACAGCAGAATGAAACAATTAGCAGGTTGCCAAAGTGCTAAAAACATCCTATTGGAACAATTATTTTCCACGAAATTACTTACAAATATACAGATGATATTAGCTTCTACAAACAACTTATCAGTGGAAGAAAGGGCAACTATAGCAGACAGCATGATGGATATCGGTCAGCCTACAGAAGCATCAACACACTCATCACGTGCCCATGATATAGAAGTTTTGCGACAAGATTTGGCAAAATTATCAACCCTGGTTTGTGCTCTCACTGCAGACAGAACTTCCACCCAGGTCTACACAGATTCTGCTGGAAATCAACTATGTTGGTACCACTACAACTTCAAAGAAAAGACAAAGAAATGCAAACACCCTTGCAAGTGGAAGAAAAATATGACAGAGTACACACACATCTTGAATTGTTCATGTTATTTACTTTAATACATATTTTACGTCTGGCAATTGAATATTTTTCAAAATATATATTTTTAATAGATATTTACACACCAAGTGAGCTAAGATAGTGTTTATTCATGAGAAGAAAGTTTAACTCACGAGCCCATAAGGGCGAGTGAGTTAATTTCTTCGAGTGAATAAACATTCTTAGCTCACGTGGTTTGTACAATATTTTATTCAATTTTGACGAAATACTAATAAAAGCCATTATAATATTTAATTTTGACAAAATAAAAAACTGATCAATTAGTAGGCTGAGCATGACAATCGTCGCTGATAGACGTCAAGTCATGTATTTAAAATGCTGTATTGTCTGTCATTTGTGCCGTGGAAAATAATGAAAATGGCTGATAATGTCTGGTAAATATTATCGTGAGTGTTATTTTCGTACCTGATGTTATTTTAAATGCATTATTTGTTGCAGAGTGAGTTAAAATTTTGTGAGAGTGATTTAAAATTTTTTTTACTTCACATGTGAAAAAAGTGTTACTTATAGTTTTTGCTATGGAGTTAATAATAACAGTTTAAAACGTCAAAATTGAATAATAATAATATAATAATATAATTTATTTTGTATATAAGATGTACAATCTTTTACAAAAGGTTGGTGACAACATATATTTAATTCATTTAATCTTAATAATACAAAGAACAAATATTCAAATTAATAGACATAATACACAAAATACCATATTACAAATTACAATCTTTTTGCAAATAATTTGTAGTTTAAATAACAAACAATATAAGCAAAATACATCCATGTTCATATTTACTAACAGAATTTTATCGTTTATTTAAGATAAAGTGCCTTTTAATAAATGAGAATTTACAATGTAACGCATTTCATCATTCATTTAGGATAAAACTTCTTATTTTTAAAATGTTAATTATGTATTAGAAAATATTATTGAGCTTCACTATTGATAAGTTTTCAAATATTTTATACAATTCGTTATCGTTATTTATTTCAGATATTATAGAGTTTAAATAAATATTTCTGAAAAATATATAAATGGGACATTCTATGAACAAGTGGTATAAGTTCTCGGGTTTGTGGAGATTGCAAATTGTACATTCGTTTTCTAAATCTATTTTATATTTAATGTTTTTGTAGGTAATTATTAATAATGTTTTACTCATTAATCTTATCTGAATAATAATCCGTATTTTGTGGATAGATACGTTGAAATTTAAATAATTTTCAGTTTCCCCATTAGGATTCAACAATTTATAGTGATGATTAAAATTTGAATGATTTGCCTGGTCAATATCTTTATTTATAAGAGTTAATTTATATTTATCCAAAATATCTGCAATTTGTGTGTTAGATATTGTTTGTGTATCCCACAATTCTTTAAAGCCCAATTCAATCATAAAGTGTTTGATTTGGGAAGCCCAGTTATAAATTAATTTATTTGATTTTAATTTATCTATTTCTAGTAACCTATTGAAAATAATTTTTGTAAGTTTTGCATCATTCATAAATGTAATTTTTTTCCAGTAGTTTAAAGCCCGCGCCCATATATCTACAGCTATAGACGGTACACCCGTTTCAAGTCTAAGTAAAAAGTTTGGAGTATTTCTTGGACAGAGAAAAATTGATTTTAAATAATTAAGTTGACACTTTTCCAAACAATGTACTAAGTTAAGTCCCCAAATTTCCGATGCATAAAGAGCTGTGGCATTCACTACCGTTTTCATAAGCTTTAATTTTTCCGCCCAGCCTGAGGATTTTCCTCTAGCCAGAATAGTTTTAGTTTTTTGTACTGCAACTAACCCTTTTTTAACATTATCTAAAGCTGCATTATCAAAGCGTCCTGACGTGGAAAAGGTTATTCCGAGATAATTAAAGCTTGTAACTATTTCTATTTTTGTATTATTGTAAATAAAAGTTGGGTCTGTTCTTAGTTTACCGCCTTTTACCTCACAATATTTATACAGTATTTGTAACTTTTTTCTGATATCAATGACTGAGTGCCCTAAAATTGCCAGATCGTCTGCATAGGCTAATATCATTAGATCATTTTTACTGTCTATACTAACTCCATTAAGTCCATTTGACCTAAAATAGTCCTCTATATCATTAATAAACACCGCGAATAAAAGTGGACTTAACAATTCTCCCTGAAGTACACCTTCAGATATCTTTATTCTGTCAGACAGATTATTTTGAATTTTTATTTGTAGTTCTGCTTTATTGTATATAGACTGTAATATTCTTATAATTTTTGTAGAAATACCGGATGTGTACAATTTTTGCCACAAAATATTGTGGTTTATGGAGTCGAAAGTACGACGGAAGTCTACAAAAACAGTATATACGCTATCCTTACTTTTTCTGAGATGTATATGGATGGTAGATGAAAGACAGAAAATGTTGTCGGTTGTACCCCTCCCTTTTCTAAAGCCCATCTGATTTTCTTTTAATATCTTATTCTCTTCTATAAAAAATTGTAATCTATTGTAAATAATGCGTGTAAATAATTTACATATACAGTTTATTAATGCAATGCCTCTATAGTTTAGTGGTTTTTTTCTATCACCTTTTTTGTACAGTAAGGTAAGTTGTAATGTTGACCATTCTTTAGGTATTTTACTTTGTGTCAATATTTCATTAAACATATTTAAGACATAATGTCTCCAATTTGCTGTTAAGTTCATATAGAATTCGTTACCTACTCTGTCTGGCCCTGAGGCCTTATTTAATTTACAGTTTGATATACTAACATCTAATTCGTCTAGAGTTATTTGAGAGTCCAGAAAAGGGTGAATACAGTCATAAAATTGTATATTTTCATTAAAGACATGAGAGAAACTGCTTTCGTAAAATTTTGTCCATTCGGATAATGAAATTTCATTTGTAAATGATTTTTTCGGCTTTAATGAATTTACAATATTCCAAAATTGTTGGGTGTTATTAACTAAACTTAATTTTTCTTTTATCTCTTGATAATAAATTTTCTTATTTTGTTTTATGGTTTTTAAGTAAGTTTTCTTACAGTCCGAATAGTTATTTAGATTTTCTATTGATGGGTTACATTGATACAATTTTAGGGCCTTTTTTGCTATTTTTTTGTTAATGAGGCATTCATTATTAAACCAGGGCTTTTCATATTTAAGATTACTTCTATTCAACGTTTTAATAGCATATTTCATATTAGCGGAATCAGCCGCGTTTTTTATAGCATTTATTAGATTAGAATTTAAATCATCTACTGAATTACTATTATAGTAAATATTTTGCGATAATTCTAGGTTATACTGAAATTTGTCTGCATTATCTTTAGTAAATTTATAATTTTCTGTTATTGTCTGATAATTTTCAAGTATTGGTACATTTACATTAGATAAATAATTCTTTCTTGTTTTTATTAAACATAAAAAGTGATTTGAGGGTGACAAACTAGGTATGATACAGAATTCATTAACTATTTTTAGAAAATTGTAGTTTACCCATGCGAGATCTATGGTGCTAGAACCATTTTTATTGGTGAATGTATATTTACCTAGGATGTCTCTCGTTACTCGTCCATTTAATACGTAATAACCTAATTCTTGCATGCAGTCTATCAATTTCCTTCCTCTATAATTGATTGATTTATGTAAAGATTCCCTTATATGTGGCATGTAAAATAATTCACCCTGTATTTGATTCAAATCACCTATATGTGCGTTGAAATCTCCTACAATAATAAGTTTATGATTTTGGTGTATTTCAGTAATTGAATTTAATGATTCATGTAATAAATTGATGCATTCATTATTATCTAAATTGGGCCTAAGGTAAACACAGCCTACTATAAAATAGGAATTATTTAAATTAATATCAAGTATTATCCACAAATTACTTATTTCTACTGTATTTATTTTAATGTTAACTTTATGTTTTACTAATACCAGCAAACCTCCACTCCCTCTTCCCTTATCTCGTTCCTTTGTCGCTGGACTATCAAAAATAAATTTTGGGTAATCATCTAAAAATGAAGGCACTTTATTTATTTTACCCAGTGACCAAGTTTCATATAAACAAATGACATCTCCGCACAGTATTTCGTTGATAATTTCATCTTCTAAATTATATAAATTATTTACTCCTTGTATATTCCAAAATACTATATTGAGATGTCCTTTATTTAGCGTATTATTAGTTGCATTACTTAACTTATTACATAAATTATCATCTTCGTTGTCCATGACTACATTTGAATCCTCCATTACATCTTCGGGGTCGTTTCTAAAAAAGAATCCAGTGTGCTGTTGTATTTCTTGGGTGGTTGAGGGTTTGGCTTTGATAGTTTTTTCTGTTGTACTGGATTTGATGGTGGATCGCTTGATGAACTGCCGCCGTCTCGTCCTCTTTTCCCAATTATTTTTATACCCTTATTTGTAACTTTGACCTGCATGCCTTGGTTTATGTACATTCTTCGTCGTTTTAGGTTTTCTTTGAGAGATTCTCTGTCTCGCGTTATTAAATCTTCATTTATAAATATTTTGCTTCCTTTTAATTTGAATTTATTTGTTAGAATTCGATTTCTTGTTGTAATTGAGTCGAATATTAGCAAAATTGGTCTAATGTTGTCCTGAGATTGTTTATTATGTTTTCCAAGTCTGTAGCATTCTGTTATGTCTTCCTTAGATAGATCAATATTTAAATGCTGTTTTACAACATCTCGTATTATAGTAGATAGATCTATAACCTTGTCTTTTTCTTCTGAGATACCATAAATGATTAAGTTTCGTTTTTTAACCTGCTTTTCAAGATAATTTATGGTTTGATCTCTTTTGTCATATTTATTCGACAAATGCTCTATAGCTGTTGAATTCTTATTACACTGTGTCTTGAGATCCTTAATATCGACCTGAATTTCATCCAATTTACGGAGAATTCTATCGATTTTTTTGAATTGAATAAAAAAATTAATCTTATTTCAAATTTTCCCGTGTGTAACGTGTACTATTAATACCAATCACAGTCTTTCTTGTCCTAGCGATACACTCTCGGTAGTACACTCTGTACACAATACTACTATTTTTAACTGAAAAGATTTATATTTTTGAGAGAAGCACTATTTCAAAAAAATTTATCATTTTCACACAAATTCATTAGTCTCATTACCTTGTCTTAAATTTGCTGATATAAAAAAGAAAAATAAAATATGATTTTAACACGAATCAGTCGTTCTAAAAGTAAAACATAGGTTAAATGTCATTCCCTGGAGTGTGTAGCTATCTGGTGGCAAAATTATGAAGTTGTCTATATAAGAATTAACATCTCGAAAATATCTAGTTTTCAAGTAAATAATTATAAAATATATGTACTGTTAAATAACACTTTTGTATCTCTTATTTTACTTTTAGAATTATACTGTAAATATTTGTATGATACAATTAAAACTTAATTCAATTTTTTCGCTTTGTCGTGGTATTACAACAAGCTTGTAGGAGTCATACAGACTTGGTCGAATTACTAATAGTCTACGTCACAAGAATTCCGCCGCGAACTTTATTTACGGAAATTATGAATGAAAAGTTTTATATTTTCTAATAATTTTTACATTAATATGTTTAAAATTAGTTTATATTTCGTAATTAATAGGAAAAAATAACATTTATTTTTTTCGCAACTACCCTATTGTTCCAGTGTTAGTCTTTTCTCCAAGCTTCCACTATTGTTCATCAATGACAAACTGTCACGATACAGGTGCAGAAGTAAGTATTTTACCACCAAATACAGCTCAAAACTATAAATTACAATTAAACACACTGCGTGCTGTCAATCAAACGTCAATTTCAATTTACGGTACAATCATTAAATATTATGACAGAAATTTCGAATTCTCTGCAATTATTTTGATGCGAATATCTTTCTCCAGTCCCAAGATGACGGTAGATGTTAGGGCTAGAGACAATATTACCGTTCGATTTACACCAAATTTCAGTTCATTTCAGCTCCTAACGTGATTTAAAACTTATTATTACATATTATATTAAAATGTATATTCTCATTCTCACTGTACAAACTAAAATTATATTTTTATTTAATATGTACAGGTTGTAAATCGAAAAGTGAGACATAGGGGTTTAGCATGGGAATTCAGTTTTTCCTTGCACAAACATTACCTAATTATTTTATGCAAACATAAAAATTATAGATTTAAAAATTCTGCACCTAAATCATGTGATATAATCATTCTAAAAAAAATCATCATCATCATCTAAAAATCATTCTCTTCATATAAACGTAAAAATTAATTATAAAGTTTTTCTTTTTATGAGCTTTAAGGACTTTAAACAGCGTAACTGTTCCAGATAGATACCCAATTCCACATATGCAAGATTTTACGATGAATTTACAATATACGTCCATATTTTCTAAAATAGATCTAGTAAAAGCTTATCATCAAATTCCATTGGAAGAATATTCAATCGCTAAAATAGCAATATCAACACCTTTCGTGTTATTTGAGTATGCAGCAGTGCCATTCGGTCTCAGAAACAGCGCGCAAACATTTCAAAGATTTATTAACGAAGTAACAAGAGGCTTAAAATTTTATTTCGCCTACATAGATGACCTATTAATTGCAAGCAATTCACCAACAGAACACGAATCACACAATCACACTTACGACAAATCTTTTCTAGACTACAACAATACGGAATTATAATTAACCCAGAAAAATGCCAATTCGGTCAAACATCAATCGATTTCCTCGGACACCATATTAACAAACATCGTATAATACCACCATCATATAAAATCGAAGTCATACAAAACTTTCCCATACCTAGCAATAAAAAAAAAAATACGTGTGTTCTTAGTATTAATCAATTTTTATCACAGATTCATGCCACATTGCGCCACAATCTTACAACCATTAAATAAATGAATGACAACAAACGTCAAAAATCGACAGAACTGTCACTTGGCAAAGACGTTCTGACAGCTGTCAACCATTAAACAAGCATTAGTAAATGTCACAAAACTGACAGTTCCTAAACATAATGCTCCTGTCAGTATTTTAGTCGACGCCTCTGATTTAGGCGTCAGAGCAATTCTTCAACAAATAGAAGGGAACGACTGGAAACCTTTAGCATTTTATTCTTCATGTTTCACAAAAACACAAAGTAATTACAGCACTTGTGGAAGGGAAATGCTAGCAGTTTATTTAGCAATTAAAAAATTCCGATATTACCTAGAAGGGCTAACTTAACCTAACCTAACCGCCCATAAACCCTTAACGTTCTCTCTTAAAAAAAATTCACCTACATACTCACCACAAGAAATCAGACATCTCGATTTCATAGCGCAATTTACCAGTGTCATGCAGAGCTGGGCAAGTTACTTTTAAAATGTAACTAGTTACAGTTACCTCCAAAAAAAAAGTAACTAAGTTACTTAAGTTCCAGTTACTTTGGTGAAAGAACTAAGTTATTTACTAGTTACTCATTAAAAGTAACTTAGTTACTTTGAGTTACTTTCTAACTACTTTTAATGGCGTGAAGTGTAGACTTAGACTGTTGACTTAGTTATTGTGTAGGATACATATCAGGGAGTTTTTGCACTAACTACGTTAATCTAAATTTTAACGTTATTGCTTGGCAACACCCAATCATTTTATTATTATAAAACTAAAATGGAGTCTTAAGGTAAAGTTATAACTAACTATATATATATATATATATATATATATATATATATATATATATATATATATATATATATATATATATATATAACAGAGCTGTTTTGACTTCTGGCATGGTTTACATGCTGAGTAATCTTAACTTCTCTGTTTTTACTTTGTAGTTTCTATTGATGATGAGAACTTAGTTCTTGAAATACGTATATAGTTTTTAAATTTATTGTTAAGGTTAAGGGGTTTTTTCTTTAGTTACAGATTATTATTGTTAATGTTAATGGACCTACAGGGCCTTATTACCGCCTAGGCCCACGAGTAGGGTTGCCAACTGACCTTTTTTGGAAAGGACTGTCCTTTTTTGAGCATATTTTGTCCTTGTCCTTTATTAAACCAGGAAAGGACGCGGTTTGTCCTTTTATAGTAATTTTTTGTTATTAATAATATTTTTCTTATAAGAAAAAATAAGAAAATGAAATAATTAATTCACATTTTATGTAATGTAATGAAATAACGATGGCATTTTTCAATTATTGATGTATTGGTACTATAATTTATTTATTAACATTTAGTTTACAGTTTTCTCTAAAAGGTGGCGCAGAGGTATATCCTTTGGTGTTTTGATGATAACTTCAGACCTTCAGAGCTCGCTTCAGCAGAGTAAAAAATATCTGCGTTGACTTGTCAAATTTGTTAATTGTTACTTTTATGCTCATGATCTTATCCTCATCGACAGACTATCTGAATCAAGTTTTACTCGTTAATATTTTATTATAGTTTATTAACGCTAAATAACTGCTTTGTCAGTTTAAAAAATTAAGAAGTAAAGTTAAATATTAGCAACTAACATTTTAAGGTTAGATATCTTATTGTTTTTCTTGTTTTCGTCAAAAAGTATTAATTTTATTTTTTAAGGATTTGTTAAATTTGCTTCATTGAAAAAAAACTCTATATCATTTAACTTTGCATTAAAACACGTTTGACCTTGAAAATTTTTTAAAAATTCGTCTGCGGCGCATTTTTTTTATAAATTCTAAGTATTACACATAATTCAGAAAATGATTGCCGAAAAAAAATGTCCTTTTTTGTAAATTTATAAAGTTGGCAACCCTACCCACGAGGCTACGGCCTAGGGCCCGCTTTGACAAGGGGCCCGCAGGGCCCGGTTGCTGTTATTTTTTATAATTTATTAATTTATTTTTCAATTTTGATTTCTTATACCAAGATATAAAGAATCTACTTTCTTTCTAACATGACATGACCATTATAATGTATAAAACATGCAGACATTATTTCCTACCTAGACTTATTAGTGGATAATGATTAATTTATTGGAAACCTGGGATCAGACGAGCATGCGGTACTGTATAATTGATCAGCTTTTCTCTCAGCAGGCAATTTTATTTTTTTCTTTAATAAATAAACTTACATTATAATTATACAAATATTTGTACGTACTTGTTTTTTACTATAAAGAGGGAGGGGGGCCCGAAAAAAAATTTGGCCTAGGGCCCAAAAATCTGCTAAAAAAGCCCTGCGGACCTATATTATAATATACCATAAAAATTAAAAGTGACATTTTATCTTGTGAGAAGGGAATTTGCAAAAATGAGACGAATTCAAGTCTTGCAACCCTTAGAACAACGAACAAAATACACTATATTTTGTATAACCTGAAAATTGGAATAATTTTGATGATTTAGTGGCAGCTTAATTATAATTTATTAAAACGTATCATTTGTAAGCGAGGAAAATATTTTATAAGTCAAATTTAACATTTAGTGACTTTTTAATTCTAGAATTAAAAGTTAAAATAATGTGTTATTTTTAGTTTTTCTGTTTACCGTACAAAAACTCTATTATTAATGAATGTAATTATTTTATTATCTATTATGGCTTGAAATCAATCAACAATAATATTGAATTTAATTATTACATACATTTATTTAAAACAAAACAGTTTTAGTTAGTGTTTCTAAAAAAGGCATCAGTCTCAACAAAATATTTCTTAGAAATTTAAATCCCCCCGTTACTTTTTATGACTAAGTTACATTCCACTTTTTAAGTTACTTTGACTAACTTAAGTTACATTCTAGTAACTTAAGTTACTCAAGTAACTAGTAACTAAAAACCGGAAAGTTACCAACTACTTTACCGCAGCAAGTTAAGTTACAGTTACAGTTACCATATTTTAAAAAGTAACTAAGTTACGTTACAAGTTACGTAAAAGTAACTAGTTAGTAACTAAGTTACTAAAGTAACTAGTTACTGCCCAGCTCTGGTCATAAGACATATCTCCGGCAAAGACAATCAGGCTGCAGGCGCATTATTCAGAATCAATAAAAATTCTATCCACTCTTCAGACAAAATCAACTATACAGAACTACTATTAACACAAATAACTGACCAAGATTTTAAAACACTACTCAATAATACAAACCCTTCCTTACAGTTTAGACAAATAACATTACCAAACACTTCGCTAAAATTATATTGTGATACATCTACGAAAATATGTCGCCCTTACCTTACACTCTAATTTCTTAAAAATATTTTTGATAAAATTCACTCATTAAACCACTGCGGTATTAAAACTTCAAGAAAACTAATATCCACAAAATTTATTTGGCCCAACCTGCACAAAGACATTAAAAATTAGACACAAAATTGTAATAAATGTTAGTTATGTAAAATAAATAAACATTGCATCCCCCCACCACCCTTGCATAAATTCAAAATACTAACAGCACGTTTCGACACAGTTCATATAAACCTAGTAGGCCCACTACCAAACTCAAAAGGGTACTGCTACTTACTAACATGTATCGATCGTTTTACACGTTGACCAGAAGCCATTGAAAGGCATTAAAATTGAAACCATTGTAAAAGTATTCATATCAGGTTGGGTAGCTAGAGTTGGAGTTCCTTCTTACATTACTACAGACCGCGGTCCACAATTTGAACCTTTACTTTTTAAGCAGTTACTAGAATCGATAAATTCTACACGATTACGAACAACCGCATATCATCTACAAGCAAACGGAATCATCGAACGTTTCCATAGACAATTAAAAAGAGCTTTGAGAATGTGTAATAATGCGGAAGAGTGGCCTGATGATCGACCATTAGTTCTCTTAAGCATTAGAACGGTTTTTAAAGATTCACTATAGGCTAGTTGCGCGGAATTTGTTTGTGGAACACAACTACGTTTACCCAGAGAATTCCCAAAATAATTTCCAAGTAATTACATAGACAAACTAAACTTACCAGATTACAGAGATTGAAAAAATTATGTCAAAGCTCGAAGCAACTGCACCAAAACCTCCCAGTAGAAATAAATACAGTTACATACACCCAGAACTTTTTCAAACAGAATATTTTTTTTTTACGTACAGACATCTTAAAAACACCACTACAGCCTGCTTACACGGGCCCATATAAAGTACTCCAACGCAACACGCACTACTTCACAATCTTAAAATACGATAAAAACGAAACAGTGTCGATAAATCGATTAAAACCGGCACACGTTCCTACCTCAATAAAATTTCAATGGAAGTACACTCAAACTACTTCTGCACCTAACACAATGGTGGAATAGTGGAGCAAAGACAAATAAATAAATTTAATAATTTAGTTAAATTTTGTAAATGTTTGTTTTTCTATATATTTTCCTAGGGGGAGGGTATGCAGCCTAGTTGCTTATGTTAGAAAATAAAATTTTAAAATCAAGTAACTAGGTATATATATATATATATATATATATATATATATACAGACATATACAGACATCATCGTGAAATGTTAAATCGGATTCTAGGGCCATTAATGAGTGGCCATTTACCAAAATCTCGACATGCGATTTTTAGCACGATCCCTATACTTCCCTTTCCAAGGCAGCGGGAGGTAAAAATCGGATGTGACCAACACAATACCTCCCGCACTTTAATTTTTATTAATTTACTTATGCTGCTAACTTACCTTTGCATATCTATAATATTGTAAATATTGTTCTATTTACTATTTTCTTTTTAAAATGTCACTATAATTAATTTAATATGATTAGTTTTTTGCCTGTGACATTTATCTGTCAGTTACATACATATAAAATATACGTAACTAAGGAATTGTGTTTATCTTATTACAACATAGGCTCCGGGATTTATAAGAGAATATTTTTAAAATTTATCTGTAAAATAAATAGAAAAATTGTTAATCCATATCTATAGAAAATTCAATAATCTTTAATTTTTATAATAACATAAATTGCAAAAAAAAACGATATTTAATGGTATTTTTTGAAGAAAAATTATTTTGAGCTTTAAGTAAAGTACCACTTCCTGTTATCTGATTTATAGAATTTAAGTTAGAGCGTAAAGAGGATCCACACACATAACAAATACACAGACACACATGCTCTCAAACATCATCGTGAAAATGTTAAAATTGGATTCTAGGGACCTTAAAACGTGGTTATTTACCAAAATCTCCACATGCGATTTTTACCACGATCCCTATATTTCCCTTACCAAGGGTAGCGGGAGGTAAAAAATGTGCTTTTCTGTTGTTTGGCTCCGAAGTTGTTTGTTTGGTGTCAAATTTTTATTCGAAACAAGATGCAAGCGTGCAGTTGTGAGAGTTCTAGTAATGGAGAAATAATAAATATTGCGGCTGCCACTAAAGATTTATTATTACCAGCAAAATCCAGGCATTTATACGAAGAAACATAATGCGTATCGGAAATGGTGTTCTAGTAGGAAAGTTGAAATAACAAATGCGAGGTTAGGTTATTGTTTCTTTGTATTTAAAGCGATAAATTAAATAGCATTGTCATATTTGAATTAAAACGGTATTATTTTAAATACTAAAATTTCTGTATATTACCATGTAAAGAATCATTTGTTTACAGCTGATATTGTTGTATGTATTTTACATTCGGTGCGATTTTGTAATTTTCTACAACACTATAGAACTGTACCTAATTCTGAACAAAAACGCATAATTTTTTAATGTCAAACAATAATAAATGTATTAGTAAACAAAAATTGTTGCGATTTTGTTCTCATTTACATTTCTATAGCGTTACAGAATATTACAGAATCGGACTATTAACAAGTAAATAGCGTAAAATTTATATGTTAAGTACTTAACATCCAACATATTATTATACATATGTAAATTACTATATATCCTCATCTGTTTTATAGGTAATATAGTAATTTAACACAACGAATTTTTTTAAATATAAAATAATATAGGTATGATGTTTATTAATATTTAATTTTTAACTTACTCCATTTCTCTTTAATTCTATAATTTAAAAGATACATTCATTCTTTTTATTACTAGCTAAAGAATAAATATGAAATCAACTTGTTGACACTGGATAATAAGACATAATATGTCAACATGTATCATCATCAGCGCCGGATTGAGGAAACTTTTCGGCCCGAGTCTTTTTTTATTGGCCTACTTGTAGAACATTAAGACCCGTTTGTCTTTTTTGTATAGGAAATAAAATGATACAAATGTAAAAAAAAATAATAAATTACTGAAATGGTTCAAAAGTTATACAATGACATACAGAGTGATCCAGAATAACTGACTTAAAAAGTTTTAATTATGATCAAAATTATCTTCTACGGAAAAAATAGAATCAATTCATCGGAAATGTGAAATTATGTTACCTATTTTACCGACATTTTGGAAAAGTCAGTGGCATTACGTAATTTGAATTTTTTGATATACAGTTCTATCTATTATTTATAAATAAACAGTTATTTATTCAAATCATTACGTTAGAATTGTGTTTACGGAAAAGCATGATAAATTAATTTTGAACAGATTTTCGTAAATAAATTGATTCTACTCTAAATATCCTGAATATATTTATTTTCATTCCCTTTCAAAACTTCACTGTATTCCAATGCAATCTATCAATCGTATTTGTCACTCGGTATAAAAAAGTTTCGAACAGTAACAAACAAAATAAAAAAAAAAAAATGTTTCAACGAGTTCCTACAGCAGTAAGTATTTAAGGAGTAATGTACATAGTTATTTAATTATTAAGGGCAGTTAGTGCTTCCTACCGGTTTAGGATGAATTTGGAGATCAAGATGAAATCGAGAACTTCAATACATGCGATGCCAATAGAAGAGCACCTACTGACCCAAATGCTTATTACGTTTTATGCACGATCGACACACAAAATTAAAAAAGTAATTTTCACATCACTTACGATCAGTAATTTGTAAATAGAGCCAAATGCCTTGGAAACCTTCGAAAGCCGGTAAACATTAAAAAAAAATCTGTTGTGGCCAGCACAAGACCTTTCGCCATTTCCATATTAGGCTATATAAGTATTGTATTGCACTTCGCTTTCGAACCGTCGTTTTATAACAAAAAATTACAGAACTTTACTCAAATATTGTTTTTTATTGTATTTAACCTGTCTTCTCCACACATATAATTCTAATTATATCTATTTTTCATTGTATGAGGAAGTTTCTAAATGTCAGAGATTCTTCCAATTCATTAACCAGATTGGCGGTATTTCTGATGGATATGTGTATTTTACCACAATTTTACCTATAATTTGAAATATTTAATTAATAAAACAATAAGAAAAGTGAAATATACTTCCCAGAAAAAGCTATCAGAATGTCACTGAAACTGTTGATATTTGACAATAACATGTGTCATGTTATAAACATTTGTCAACTGGTTTCCTTAGTGCCTTGGCCTCTGCGATTAGTTTACTCTATAAATTATAGTGTCTTTATCTCTAAATCTATAAAAGATATAATAAAATTTTTAAGTGTATTAGATGGAGAATTTTATGTTCAATATTTTATAAAAAAAATACTCCCAAAAAATTATATTTAGAAGAATTTTTCTAAAAAACTACTACTTCCGGTAGTTCAATTGTTACCAAAACCTTTTCAGCTTTTCCCAGGAATGTCAGATTGAGAAAACTGCAGTTAAATATTTTTTAAGTTTTATAGTTTTTTAGGAATCGTGTCTACAACATCCAGACATACACACATACACACATCCACACATACACACACACACACACACACACAGCATCATTTTAAAAATGTTATAATCGGATTCTAGGGACCTTAAATCGTGCTTATTCAATAAAATCTGGATATGCGAATTTTAGCATGAATCCAATACCTGTCTTAGCAAGAGGTAAAAAACAGATCATGCAAAAAAGTAGATTAATGCCCGGTTTCTCCACAGCAACTTAATTTGTTTATTAATGAAGTGCTAAGTAGGCTTTATATCCCAATGGGCTACTTGCGTGGTACTGAAAATCTGATTTCTATCACTATGTACGTAATGTTATGTTGAAAATAAATATATAAATATAAATTTTATTTTAAAAAAATTATTTGTTTTTTAGTAAATTAAGAAAGAAAATTTTCTGCGACGTCATTATTTGAACTGGAACTGTTTAAAAATGTAACGTATAGATGGCATTGCGTGCGAGAAACTTTTAATTTGAATTTAACATTAGTTCATTTTTCTCTCTCTTTGGGCTCTCAAATATATTAATTACTTCACAAATAAACTCATAGGTAATTACATGTAATTTATAATATCGATACCAAAAAGACAAGCTAAAATACTAACCTCCAAACTGTTGTTGAAACGTCAAACAGGAGATCTACATTACCCGTACAAACAAACGCTATGGCTTTACAACCATTCATTGGTGCGGCGTAATTCCACGTCATACATGGCGGGAATTCAAATAATGAAATTTCATTATTTTTTTTCTTGCTAATTAATAAAAATTTTCTCAAAAGAAAAAATATGGGTAACAAGTTTTTACCTGCTCTTCAAAAATATTAAATAAAAAAAAAGGTACGCAAGTAGCCCATTGCGTTGCACCAGTAAATTTAAATAAGAACTTAACTTTTGTTACAAATTATATTGGCAACGTTGCAATATGCCGCTCTATGATTGGTCAATTTGAAATTTAGCGATTCAAAATAAAATATCGGCTGTCAAACGTCAAAGCTGTCATTGTGTTTATGTTTGTATTTCCCCTAATTTTGGTGATGTTAACGTCGTAGATACTGTGAAATATTATGCTATGTTATACGTTTAAAGAAATGATTCTTGCGATTTAAAATACATTAGGCTTTATTAGCTGTCAATTACAAAATCTTACTTCGTTGCTACAAATCAATAATTGTTTTTGCCTACTCTGGTGGGATTTTTGAATCGGAGCTTATTTCTTGGTGGCTTGTAGAATTTTTCACAGATACTATGGAGGAAGTGGATTTTGTCGATATTCTCGTAAATGGAAGAACTCCGCGACAGATAAATAACAGAATTGATTTGTTCCAAATATATTATTTATTTTTAATATTATTATGTGGACCACTGCCAGTCCTATAAACGGGAGCGTTTTTCTTTGATGCCAATGCTGCGGGAATTAATTTCCAGGTATTATCTTTTTGAATATTGGACATGGACACTGCACTGATTTTTTATCTCTCGTTAGGTATTGGAATCATACTAAAAATCGTATATCCAGATTTTAATGAATAAGCACGTTTTAAGGTCACTAGAATCCGATTTTACCATTTTTACAATGATGTCTGTGTATGTATGTGTGTGCGTGTATGTAAATGTGTGTATGTGTGGATGTTGTAGACACGGTTTCTCAAATTTTATAAGACTAAAGACCAATTTAACTATAGGCTATCCAGCGAATCAAGCGGTTTACGTCATCGTTTAGGGATTTTTGAAATATTCTTTATATTTTTAAATATATTTTATTAACGGTATTTTATTGGTTTTTTATTATTATTATGTATTTGAAACCTTTAATAGAAATAATTATATTTGGAAATATTATTATTAAGTAAAATTTTGTTAATTTTTGCAAAATGACGTTTGATTATATTTTTTTAATATTGGTAATTCTGAACATGTATATTACTAAATATTATATGTCTACATTATACTTTTCAACCTGTATTGTGATTTAATTTTGTTTTTTGTATTGTTGTTCATTGACAAAATGTCAAATGCTCTGTCATGTCAAATTCAAGAGCTTGTAGTTAATTTATTGACTTATTTTGAAAATGAAAAATAGTTTGGTGGGCTCTTACTTTCACTGAATTGTAATATTGAGGTAATATTTCGTTCTTTTATTAGTAATAATTTGAAAATTAAATCTATATGTACAGTATGTGGCAAACGCTATACGCAATGTACAGAAACAGTTAGAAATTGTATGGTATGCAGTATTCCGTATTTTTTTTTTTTAAAGGATCTCACATAATACTAGATGGTTTGTTGCATATGCTACAAGAATGAAGTATTTATAACGGCGTAAGCAGTGTCGTTCAGAATATTTAAAATAAAATTGGATTTCGCTGAAAAAAAATGATACCAGATGTGTTACCTTTTTAAGAAAGATTTGGATTTATGAAGGCAACCCACAGATCATATATATTTTAATCCGTTTTACATGCTCATGTAAACTTTTTAGCATATGACGTCATTGTTTCTGGTGATATTGTATTTATGACGTAAACTGCTTGATTCGCTGGATGGCCTATACGTATTCCTTAATCTGACAATGGAAAGAGTTGAAAAGGTTTTGGTAACAATTGGACAATCGGAAGTAGTAGTTTCTTAAAACAATCTTTTAAATATAATTTTTTGGAAATTTATGTTATTACTAATATTAAAGAATATGAAATTCTCTATCCAATACATTGAACATTTTTATTATATCATCTACAGATTTAGAGATAGACTGAATTATAAATATATAAAATAATCCATTTTATAATGAATCAGCCTATGGAAACCAGTTGAATAAATAAAATGTTTGTAATTGACATAAATGTCAGTGTCAAAAATCCAGACGTTACTGAAGACTTTTTCTGGGAAGTACATTTAATATTTCTTATTTTATAATAAATTAAATATTTAAAATTATAGACAGAATTCGTACATGAACAAGTCGAAATGTAATAGTAATATAATATACTGTTGTTATAACGAGGAAAAGACTTCGTCAACATTTAAAATTGGTTTAAAAAGAAAAAGGATTCATTTACAAGCCAAAGTATGTACAGTATCACTGTCAACTAAACACGCGCTTACTATACATATAATTCATCATATACCCTTCAGAAATTCCGCCAATCTCGTCAATGAATTGAAAGAATCTCGAACATTTAGAAAAGAAGGAGGAAACTTCTTCATAGAATGAATTGAAAAATAAAGAATGGATGTAATTAGAATTTTTTGTGTGTACCATACATGATAAATTTAATACTTATATAGCCTAATATGAAACAGGCGAGAGGTATTGTGCAGGCCCCAACAGTTTTTTATTTTATTTTCAATATTATCTTTAAATACTTGTTTCTACAATCTCACAGAGCAAGTTTCTTCTTCTTTCCTATAATTTCTTCGTTTCTTCTTCATATCATTTAATTTTCACGCCGTAACAGCCCAAAACGAATAAACGACTTAAGTCTTAAGTTGCTTTGGAGTAACCGGGCATAAGTATTGTTATTAAAGTAGAAAAACAAAATAAAAGTGATATATGATATATGATTTATTTGAGAATGACTAAGAAAAGAAAAGAAAGTTATGCCTTAACAAACTAAAATACCAGCAAATTTTTCAGACTAGATGAATAGTAAAACTTCCAAATGATCTTGGATAAGCATTTCCTTAATCGGTCCAAATTATATTTTAATTTATTTAATTTAGAGTAAGATGTTTCACATCTCACTTGACTACATGATAGTGGCCGTATTTATTTGGGATATTTCGTGTAACTTGGTAGGTTAGTTGTAGTTAGTTGACACATTTTAAGTAACCCGAACTGATCTTAAACTAGCCCATCTCGTCTACTCTCTCTCTAAACAGTTGCGTTCTTCATTTATTTCTTAAAACTTATGGATGTGGAATACACATAATCACCCCAATTCTGTAAGGAAGTTGTTAAGTTTTAGCAACGTTGCTAAAAATTATAACCAATAGAAACAAACGTAAAGGCTGTCATTTTCTTGTTTTATTCAGTGTTCGCAATTATTATTCGTTATTTGCTATAGCAATGTTTCTAAGTCTTAACAACTTTCTTACAGAATTGGGGCGATTGACTTGTTTACATAAAATTAGGTTAAAAAGAGCCAATTATACTACCAATGTTGGAAATAATTGACGTGAATTCGAATTTTCCACCAAATTTTTGAACTATCATTTATTTGGAAGTAACACAGGTTGGTTAGAGATCATTTCACGATATTTATATAATATTTACTGCATACTTACAATAATTTACAGATACAGATACTTTAATTTTGAAATAAAATAAATAAATATATCATCTCGGCATATTACCCATTTCTGGGTGTGCCAGTATCTACAACACATGTAGACATCGGTAATGATGACGATAAATTTTACCGTGTGGGCGCTTACCTGGCGTCACCTCACGTGCACTCATAGCTGGCGTGGAGAGTGCACCATAGGGGTCACTTTTGTGCCATTTAAAATTGGAAATATTTGGCGTTTGTCGGGATCGAACCCGGTTCCCCCAGGTTCGCGACCAGACACTCAGGCACGCGGCCACGGGACCCCCACTTTAATTTTGAGATACTTTAATATAGATAGTGAAACGTGACGGAATACGTTTTGTGTTATTATTATTTTTTAAATCTTTATTATCGTGTAGACCTCTTAAGGAGCGATTAAAATGGTGCCGAGAATATTTTGCAGTCCAGGTCAAGTGGGCATAAATTACTGCAGACGCCGGGTGACAATACAGTACCTGTGGTTTTCACGCTAATGAGGTATAACTAGGGTAGGCATGAGAATATAGCGTGGAGATGTTTTCAGCTCGAATGAATATAAGAGTTTAGAATAATATTTAGAATGTTTGACAATTAATAAATAACTAACACAACTGACTAATATTAACTAATTTATTTATAATCGTAACCGCATGAGAAACAATGTAAGAGTATAGTAGTAACTAAATAGCATAAGTTTTCTTAGAAACTGGCCATGCCATAGGAAAATGAATTATGAAGTAGTAGGTAAAACATCAACAATAAATAAAATAAAGAAATGTTTCACAGGTTCATTACTGATGTAGGTAAACAATTTACATATGTTTAAACATTTGGCATATTGTGAGAATAGCAAAAATTTAGGTAAGCCAAGAGTTAGATTAATATTAAGGGAAGTGGGAGGTAAAACTAGTACTGCAGCAGTTCACCACTGTCCCACTCACCAAGCCGAGGGTTAAAGGCATCTCTGTCCACATAGGTGGTGCACATACTTGCGTCACGTATTCCACTAGAACTGGTCGCAGAAGAGTGCACTCAGACATACGGAGCTAGCGCCGCAGAAAAAAGACTATCAAGGAAATGGAAGGACATATGGGCAGAGGACCAAAGAAATACATGGCTTCATACTTTGATACCAAACATAAGAGAGTGGCTGAGCAGGAAACATGGGAATATTTCATTTCATCTGACTACAGAATTGGAAGGAGACAGATGCCACGATTCTGCTAATGGCAAGAAAACAGGTATGCGATGAATAGAGCTGTAGGATCATCTGTACAGCCGGATAATATAATACATATTATGTTGCAGACAGAGGGCACCTGGAACCACTTTTCGACTTTCGTAATATGAGGAGAGGACGAAAGATTACGAGTGCGAAATGGGGAATGAGAAGACTTGAAGGGATAAAGTAATGGTATATGGTGAAGAAATGCCGAAAGGCGGTACCACATGGCTCCAGGTGGTAAGGGAGGGGGTTTTTAGTCGATAAGAGCCCGACATTATCACCAGCTTAAGCCAGCTGGTGGTGTCTTTCTGAAGATTTTCCCCTTCCTTATCTTTTACTCAGAGGACAGATATTTGTGTCGTATAATATACAGGGTATATGTCACTTTTTGAATGCAACTAATTAGCAAATTAACAGGCGAGAATTCCTTCCTGAGTCCGCACAGGAGACCAAAAATGTCTAGGCGGTAAGAGCCCGAACAAATCAGGGTCAACAATTATACCCCAAACTACCCGTACTACGCCGAGGCATCAGCAAATGAGATGCAGATCATTTTGGTAGTGTTTATTATGCATAATTTTAATGATTTGGTCTTGTAATACTTTTAATGGTTTCAAATGAGCGTTGTAAGCACCTCCCCACACAATAATACCGTACTGTAAATAAAACTGGACTAAAGCGCAATACATTATTTTTAAACATTTAATATTCACAATTTCACGAAATCTTATGAATGAGAATAAAAATTGTCTAATTTTTGTACACAATGTTAAAATATGGTGGTTCCAACATAAAAGTTACTATTATACCGAGGTACTTTACATTGATTTCTTTTGATTGTTAGTGTTCTATATGATGGTTGCCCGCTGGAGTATGAACTGAATGCACGGAATTTAGTCTTTTTACCTTCCGTCACCTTTATGTAAGGTATTGTCTTTGGTCAAAAAAATCGGTGATGAGTTTTTCATGAATAAGCACGTTTTAGGGTCCCTAGTATACGTATTTACTATTTTTAAGACGATGACTGTATGTATGTGTGTGTATGTATGTATGTATGTATGTATGTATGTATGTATGTGTGTGTGTGTGTGTGTGTGTGTGTGTGTGTGATAGAGAGAGAGAGATACAAAAAACGCAGTTAGAATATTATTTTTTGTCATTTCATGTTATAAATATTAAAGAAAATGTTCTTCTGTATACAGTTTGATTATATTTTTTCTTTCATATTCAATAGATATAGAGTTAAAACATGATTAATTAAATTTCATAAATAAGCCAGCTATGTCACAACCATGGCAACTTCTAATATATTGAAATAATATTAAAATATATAAATACATATACTTAAAAGGTAAACGAATGTTTTTCATTACAAGTAGATTAACATGTATAAATAAGATGTAATTTTAGTAATTCATTATGAAGACAGAAGAAATCATTGAGACAAATAAATAAAGATACAAAATAAGATATGAAATTAATAAAGATATAAAGATTAATAACAAAGAATTGCAGAAGACTACTGGGCAAGAAAGAATGAGAAAAAATTATTAAATATAAGACAAGACTAGAAAATGAAAACTACAGGAAAACAGAAATTGAGATAAATAAAATAAACATTCAAGAAAGAAGGAAAGATGAAATATACGAAAGTGCTGAAAATGAAATAAATAAAATAAAAATGCAAGAAAGAAAAAAGATGAAATATACACAAGAGCTGAAAAGGAAATAAATAAGACAAAAGGTGTCCCATTAAGAGCGTATTTGGGTCGTGCTTCGTCATTTGAGAAAAAAATAATATGTCACTAGATGTAGCCGGCAATTTAAATTTTGCAGTTTTTACCTTCCGTCACCTTTATGTAAGGAAAGTACTGTCTTTCATCAAAAAACTTGGTGGTGAGTTTTTAATGAATAAGCACGTTTTTAGGGTCCCTCAAATACAAATTTAAAAGTGAGTGATTAGGCTCACGGTCATTCTAATTATTGTACAGGTATGACGATCAAGTGCAAATCAACAGATGCTTGATGGATATGCTTTTCACTGTTGTGTATTTCATATGCATGGTATATGTGAAGTATACATTTATATTATTTGTTTGTGGCCGCAAACGAGTAGTTGCCTAATATCCGAAGGGTTGTTTGGGACAACTCTGGGTCCATAGAGCCAGGTGCTCTGAATGTGGCTAGGGTACATAGTAGAGAAACACAAAGTGGGTCTGGGATCCATAGGCCTCTGGGAGGTCGAGCTCTGGGAGTTCAACATGTATGGGACATGTGTTGATGGCTATATTACCGCTAGAGATACCAAATGAGAGGCTGAGATCCACGAGAACGTCTGGGACGTAAAGGATAAACCTGGGGTTTATCATGATAGGTCTAAGATCTATGTGTGATCGTAAGCTAAACTCTCATGATGGGTCTGGGACATATGGCCTCTGGGACATGCGTGACGACTGTACCGCTAATGGCTTAAAGTGACAATTCACAAGAGCCGTCTGTGGAGCCGTGTTCCAGCAGATATTCCCAATTTGGTCTTGTAAATAATATTATGTAGAATTGTATACTGATAAAAAAAATGTGTAGGTATTGATAAACATTTTCATTGAAACATTGTTAGTATTTTGGATTATGATGTGAGGTGTGTAACTATGTAAAATCAATAGTTAACTGTTATCTAATTGTATTTTAGAATTTTAGTTTAAGTTTATAGTTTTATAGTTCTAAATATATTATATACTTTGTATTATAATAAATGTATTTGCCGTGTGCCAGAGTGTCTGGTCGCGAACCTGGGGAACCGGGTTGAAAAGTGACTCCTGTGGTACACTCTCCATGTCAGCAATGAGTGCCCGTGAAGTGACGCCTGGTAAACGTTCTCACGATACAAATATATCATCATTACCGACATATGTGACAAAGCAGATTGGCAAACCCAACAATGGGTAATATGCTGCCATGATATATTTAATTATTTAAAAAATATAAGTAACGTTTTGACATCTGCTAAAAACAAATTGTTCTAGTAGTCCAATCATTTGGTAGAAAAATAAGGGTTTATTCCACAAAAGGTCGGGTATTTTTGATTTGTGGATATTTAGGGGTCCTAATAAAAAATGCAAGTTTTCCCCCTCGGGGGCCTTCGGGAAGCACCGCCAACTTGGGAAAAAGGCGCAAAAAAGCGGTTTTTCTAAATATCTCTTCAACTATTTGCATTAGGCCAAAAATAATTGTTTTGAATTTGTTGAAAATAAAATTCCCTACAACTTTTATCTAATACATTTTTTTCTATAACCAATAGATAGCGAGCTAAAGCGCTTCAAACAGAGTAAATTTTTGAAAATTTCCCTATTGCTTCATTTAGATCATATTTTATTATATATTTTTTTTAAAAATTCATATTACTCATTATTATTCATTAATTATTATTATTTAACTACTATACATACATATTAGTTATTGTTTATTTTGTTTTATTTTCATTCTAAAAACGTTTTATAGTCCAGGAAATATATGATTTTACCTTAAAGTAATTACAAGAAAAGCTTTTAAACGGAATCTTGTCCAGAAAATGCGCTGAATAACATAACAAAAATTTCCGTAAATCGGAACACAGCAACCTCTCGCCAATTGGGAAAATTGGCGGCATATTTATGTTTTTGGCCATTTGCTCAAAACAAAAGATATTGAAATTACTTAAAAAAAAAACAATACGTATTTAATTCTTAGTCTAATAGGTTTCCACAATTTATAACAATTTACATTCGTCGTCGCATTAAAAGAAGTAAATTATTGATGACTTTTTTTATAATAATTGTTGACGTTTTCCTGCAATGTTTTATTTTTTCATTCGACACTCTGATCTTGTTAAAGATACGATAACGCGGCTTGAAAATTTTAATTCAGCATGATATTCTCTTTAACATAAATTATTACACAATTTTTTCCGATGAGCAATTTGCGAGTTACTAACACATTAAACTCACATGAAATTTGTCTAAAATTTTAAACAGCTGAAAATCGGCTCATTTCTCAAATTTTCATTCAAAATTTCGACACGATCAAAGATAAAGAATATTAAGTATTTAATATGCGTCAAAGTTGAGAAATGAGCCGATTTTCAGATGTTTAAAATCTTAGAGGAATTTCATATGAGTTTAATTTGTTAGTAACTGACAAATTGCTCATCGGAAAAAAATTGTATAACACTTGATATGAGAATTTTATACTGAAATAAAATTTTCAAACCAAGTTATCGTATCTTTAACAATATCAGAGTGGTGGATGAAAAAATAAAAAATTGTAGGAAAACATTGACAATTATTATAAAAAAGGCATCTTTCGATGCCACGACGAATGTAAATTGTTATAAATAGTGAAACCTATTAGCCTATTAGACATATTGCAAAAGAAATATAGATGCAAAAGTATATAAGAAATAATATGATAAAAGAAACTATAAACACATGAAAATTAGTAAATATCAAACTGATATATTAATGAAACAATAAAAAATTACGAAAATACACCACTTGAACTTAAAATAAAATAAGAAAAATGAAAAAAAAAAATGCAGTTACACGTTCGTTGTAAACATGGGTTATAAACTCTGAATGTCTCTGGCAGGATTTCTAAAATTCGTCACCAGAGTGCATATTGCTGGGCTGGAAATCCCTATAGTTTGGAAAAAATCAAATACCTAGTTAGATACAAATAATTTGTGTGGTACGATAAAACAGGGTGGTGTAAACGTTATGATCACACTGCATGTCTCCTGACGGGGTAGGGAATGTATGTTCAATTAATGAAATTATGAATAATAGTAAATTGTTCAATGGCATGTAATGAGTAATATACTCGTATGCTATTACTTATGAAAATGTAAATAAAAATATGAAAAATTACAAAACTAGTGTAATTTCGGCTTGGCTTTTTATATGAAAGATTTTTTACCTCCAGCTACCCTAGGTAAGGGAGGTATAGGAATCGTGCTAAAAATCGATTATGGAGATTTTCGTGAATAAGCACGTTTTGTTGTCCCCAGAATCCAATTTTCACATTTTTATAATGATGTCTGTATGTATGTATGTATGTATGTATGTATGTGTGTGTGTGTGTGTGTGTGTGTCTGTGTGTGTGTGTGGAGCTTGTGGACACGATTACTCAAATACTATCAATTAGAAAAATTTGAAATTTTGTATACCCATTCTATACTAATGTGGGAAGAGCTCATTAGTTTTTAATGTATATTGGATAACCGGAAGTATCATTTATACACGATTTTAACAGTTTTTCTTGTAAAAAATCATTGAATATAATTTTTTAGCAACTTTTACTAATTAAAATTGAGCATAATGGTACAATCTTCAATTCTACGATAATAACATTTAGTAAATAACTTTAAAATTGAATATATAATATAATTTATTTTCATATATCATTTTGCTTATGCGTCAAACAAAAACATAATTTTAATAACAATTTTGACATATTTGAACAAATGCCACTGACACGACTGGAAGAAATTACATTAAAATTAATAATGAAACCGCGTTAAGGAGAATATAAGAATAAAATATTTAATTCTAATGAAATTAAGGTTTGTAAAAATAATATATTTTCCATCATACATAAATATTAGATGTACAGGATGATCTGATTTAAATTTGCTATTTTTGCAGCACTATAAATTAATATTAATGTTAGGTGTACAGGATGATCTGATTTAAATTTGCTAATTGGTATTTTCGCAGCGTTATAAATTATTATTAATATACAACTACACATTTACGAAATGGATCATGTACGGGGAAGAATTTACAAAGATTGCGTTTCAGAGCACCTAGAAGTTTATTAAAATATGATCCAAAACTTCTGAAATTTGGTATTTAAAACTCATATATAATTTGAAACAACATATTAGATTTTAACCATATAAGATAATTCGGATGTAGTACATAATTTGGAGCTCTAACAGATTTTTGAGGAAAAACAATAAAACATAATCCAAAATTTCGTATTACATACTTTTCTATTTATTGGACAACAAATTAGATTTTACTTACAAACAATCAAACGGAAGTGATACTTTACTTAAAGCTCACTGCTATTTTAAACATGGAATTGGCGGGAGGCCATGTGCTGGCCACATCAGATTTTTTATTAGTATTACATGCTTCTTTATACACATAATATTTAAGCGGTGATATGTGTGGGGATGAGATTTTCTTTGAATTTTTTCCTTAACCATTGCTTTTATCACAGCGCAGAGATGGAGATGAAATTATGAAAGTACGCAAACACAAACACCCATGCCCTAAGTGGGATTCGAACCCACGATACCAGATTCTAACTGTGAAGGTCGCTTCAGCGCTGCCTCAACATGCTAAGTCACTGGTGCCGGCGGAAAGAATTACTAATAATTTTGTTTGTACTCTTTGAACGGTTATATTTGCATTTAACGTATCGATGTAATAATATTATTCCATCGAACTGTCAATATTATTCATTTATACCTCATTCGCTGAGAAGAGAATATGGAACTAATTCTTGAACAGAAACAAGTGATTCTATTGGTGTGGCTCCAAAATTATTCTCTTTTGACCAAACACAAACATTATTTTTTCACATTAAATCTAAATATACAAGTAATTAAGAAAATTTGTTGTAGAGAAAAAATAAAAAGGATATTTAAAGAAGTGGTACAAATAAAAGAAACATATTTACTTACTATTTTTTATGCATTTGCGTTAAACTGCTGTCAATATAGTTCTACTTCACGGCAATAAAACAAATAAAATACAATAAAAAATTTAAAAATTGCCAGTGGAGTTTAAAAGAGGCAAGCTTAGACTATTCGATACAATTTTTGTTATTTCGAAAATATATTATTTTAAGATGATTTGAAGGGTAAAACCGAACAGCTTTTCCACGTATTTTAACGACTAGTAGTGAACCCCATTAAGATCTCCAGACGAATCTTTCTGAAAAATGGGTAAAAAAAATCCAGCTTCCGTTTTATTTTAATAAATCCAATGCCATGGTTTAGGCTATTGGGAAGCCGTAATTAAAGCCCATGGTTACCCTACTAAATATAAAAATTTAGTATATGTTGTTAAAAAATCTTATAACTATAGGCGCACGAATAATTTTGTGTATTAATTTCTGTATATTTTTGGTTTTTTTTTTTTTTTTACAGCGTCAGCACTATCAGAAGGCATATAAATGTAACTATAAAGACATGTCGACGATAGCTATTGGCACTTAATACTTCAAAAACCAACTGAGACTTCCATCCGAGAATCTAGCAAGAATCATATTATCACCCGCTGCCCCCTGCTCCCTTCTGCTCTAGTATCAATGGGTCAATTTTCGGGTGAAAGGTGACGCCATGGTGGAAACAGTACTTGGAACCTGTGAGCGTCCTAGGCTCTTTCACAAATTAAACTGTCAATCTGGATATATAACTTCCTTAAGAATACTTCCAATGACCACCATAGCCATGTGTTTCGCACATATTGCCGAGCACTTCTTGTTGCACTAATCATTTTTTATATTTTATGATTATTATTCTATTTTCAAATATTAAAGAAATAGTCGTAATTATTTTTTTTTCGCTAAACTCTCTTTATTTGGATAGTTTTAACCATAGCGACAAATTTCATGGCCTGCACCGACCCTATCTGGTAATATTTATTGATTGGAAGTACCATTTTACCCATAGGATAGGGTAAGTACAAACTTTCTTAATTTTGTATATGACTTTCCGTAGCCTGAGTAATAACCCACAAAAAACGTAACATTTTTCGTCTGGGGAGTAGTAGATGAATATAAAGTCAATTTTTGCAAAGGTATACGGGAAATTATTTATTTATTTTTTCAGAATTTTACATATTAGATTCATCTATGCAACGAATGATAAATACATAATCCAAATGTTAGCATAATTAAATGAGTTACAAATTACAGTGTAATAAGGGTGAAAATCTCTCATCAAGTGAAACATTGCGCCCCTGTATGTTTGACCAGTGCATTGAAAAATTGTAATCCTGAATATTTCAACCACTTAGCCGTGCGGTTGTGTGATCTATTTCTGTACTACGAGTTATATAGTTTATACTCGTAATTGATGCACGGGCACGCATTGCAATTTGACTAAGTTTCAGTCTCTGAAAACGAGATAAATTTATCTATATATTTACTATATACACTGACGCTGTACCTGATGGAAAAATTGATTTTCGCTTATTTTGAAAATACCTCATAACTTGTTTATTATAAAAAATAATGAAATATAGATCAGAGTGATAACAGCGCTGCCTACTGGTGAAATGTAGAAACTTCATCGCTAGTGACAATAATAAAAATCGTATTCATATCTTATTTTATTGATGTTTGGTGTTCATATTAGTTTTTTTTTTATTATTATTTTCAAGTGTATTTAAAATTTAATATGACGAAACAAGCAAACTGCCTGTCAATAGTTCATGGAAGTTCCGGAAGTGGACTTAAAAAATATTTAACTGCGATTTCCTCAGTCTGACATTCCTGGGAAGAGCTTATTAGATTTTGGTAACAACTGGACAACCGAAAGTAATAGTTTCTTTAAAAATTCTTCTAAATATTATTTTTTGAAAATTTCTGTTATTACTAATATTAAAGAATATAAAAATCTATCTGATGCTTTTAAAATTTTTATTATATCTTCTATGGAGATAAAGATAGAGACATATAAATACAGGTTGTTCCTCTAATGTTCGAGATTCTTCCAATTCATGGATGAGATTGGCAGTATTGCTGAAGGGTATATATATAATTATAAATATTTAAGTAATAATAAAATATTAAATGTACTTCTCAAAAAAAAGTCTTCAGTAATGTCTCTGGCTTTTTGACACTCACTTTTATCTGTCAATTACAAACATTTTTAATTTTTTCACTTGTTTTCCATGGGCTGCGAGATTCATTTACAACTTATTATTTTATGTACAGGTGTTAAAAGATAAGTGTCCAACCTTTCTAAGGCAAAGATAATCAAAATAAGTCGAAAAGTTCTATACAATTTTTGTCGAAAAGTGAACTGTTTTGGAGTTATAAGGAGTTTTATGTAGATGGAATTATGCTGCAAATAGCGAGAGCCATGAATTTATTTGTCAAATTTCGAATAGTTGTTGCGTGGGACCCGACTGCCAAGTGTCAAAAATGACAATTAGATCCTGACAGTGTCAGAACAACAATAGTTTCTTCACTGTTACAATTGTCAGTTTAAATTCAAAGTTGAGATGAATCATTACACGAATGAAGAAATGGCAGACATGCATTTCATGTACGGTCGTTCTAATGTTAAATATGTATTCAGTTTTTTCAACGCTTAGTTTTAATTATTTATATCTACGAAACCCACAAAATAAACTTTTAAAATTTTGGGTTTTGGGAAGTGTTCCGTGAGTTCCGAGTGAGCAAATAAAAAATATGTTCTAATTTAAAATTTAAAAAAATTTGTTGTGGCCAGCAACTCTTGTGAAGTACTTCGTTTTTATTACTTTATTTATATATTTGTTTCCTGATGATTATTTGTTCCAGGATTTTATAATTGTTTATCATATTTAACTACAATAGACTAGAAAATATATTTTAATATTACTATTATTTACAGAGAGCAATACGTAGAAATATTATTCTGAACTCACCAGAGTTGTGCTCATTTCTGTTTGAACATATGGTCTCTTACAGTATTTGACCTGTTTTACTCCAGAATCACATGTTGCTGTACTCTCAGGCGCTTTTACCTTTGCCGGCCGTTTTCCAATAAGACACCCGTTTGCACAAAGACCGAGCGCAGGCGCAGTTGGCGACCACGTTTTCACCTGGTGCGACCTTTCCATCCACGGTTTGGATATGGAAGCTTCTACATCCAGTCTACTACAGCTGTGCATGATGCTGTGATGCTGGCCATTTCTCTGCCAGTTTTTGCGGACGGTTTTTTTCCCTGGCACGAGGAGAAGCGACGCATCAGGTTCAGGCATCACACCTCCAGCCTAGTAGCTTGTAAAGCCACAACACCAGTTATTATGTTTGTTATGATGACATTCTCGATGTGGCATGTAATTACTATTAATAAATGCATAAGAGTTGTTCTCTTTTGGAAGGAATCTAATTAGTTTACTCCTACAACCCTCACTCTCTTGACAGTCACTTCGGATTACGAACTTTTTGGGGTTACATTTTTCACACACACAACGTAGTTTTTGGGGTCCTTTCACTAGCCAGTAACGTTACAATATAATTGTATAATGAAACCTATTTGTTTCTTAATTGTTTGTCAAATTACTAATTTAAATTTATTTTAAAAATTACACGCTGTAGTTACGCAGATTTTTTTTTTTTCTGTCTAAAGCGTATTAGATATCACAAATTACAAAGATATGGAAAAAATGCTATTGAATTTACATTTCCATAAAAAAGTTAATGTCTCAATCATAGTCGATCAATTTGGACTTGTGGAGTGTTATTATAGCACTGTTTTTTATTAATTTTCAATTTTTACTCCAATAAATTAATAATTCATCTTTCATTCATGTTTAAAACAAAAGAATGTACAGGGTGGAACAAATTCGAGTTCTTTACATGAAAAACTTTATTATAATGTACGCTACAGAAAATTGATGGAGGTTTTTATGAACGAACTTTTTGAGGCAACTTTAATAGGCCCCACAGGAATTCTCTATTGTCTATTGTTTTTGAGCTACAGGCTAAAACTTGTTTTTCGCTTATTTTGAAAATACCTCACATCTCGCTTATTATGAGAGATACAGAAAAAATGTTTAGATTACTTTGATACTGTTTTTACGTAGAATTTGTGGTGTAATTAGATTTTTTTCAAATCTTAATCATTCTCGAGATATAACACAAACATAATATTTTTTAAACAACAAATGTTGAAGATAGTTTCATCTTTTTCTTTATTTTATAAGATATTCATTGATGTATAAAAAGTTTACATTCTTTTATTTTAAACATGAGTAAAACATGAATTATTAATTTTTTGGGGTGAGAAAAATGAAATTTATTAAGAAACAATTGAAAAAATCAATTACGGATCATCATATGTTTATTTTGATTATATATCTATTAATTATATTCTAAAGATTATTTTAGTCAATTATTTTCGGATTAGTTAATTTATTTTTTATCGGCGTTGTAGGAGTTATGTATATCCTTGATACTATAAACTGCGCTTTATCATTAATTGAGTCATTCTTCTTTATCCGCAGTATAAACATTTATGTATATCTTTACTGATATAAACCTTTTAAGGAATATTTATTTGTAAGTCAATTATATTAATATGATGAGACGCATTATCTTTTAAAAACCTTTTTAAGAATATTTATTTGAATGTCAATCATATTAATGTATTATGACGTATTAAATAGTATAAATTGCTGTGTAAAGCAATTGGAGATACGATTCTCCGAGTTAACGTCTTAGAAGCAAGTCTTCTCTTCTGTATCAACCTTTGTATAAACTTCTTCGAACAAATAAATAAATTATAATTTTTAAAAACTCTAAATACGAGTTGCATTTTATATTTGGCGCAGTCTTGGTAGGATACCACAAGACGAATTATTATCGAAATTCTGTGTAAAAGAATTAATTCGTTAAAGTAATAATTTCGGTTGTTTCAACATTTACTTGTGAAGCCAAAGAAGTTATAACAACGTCTTCGCTGATCAACAATCACATAGAGCCACCAAGTGTAGAGCCTGTGATCAAGAAGCAGACACCGATACAGAAGCCAGAGAATCCCGGTCACAAAGAGCCACCAAGTGTAGAGCCCGTGATCAAGAAGCAGACACCGATACAGAAGCCAGAGAATCCCGGTCACAAAGAGCCACCAAGTATAGAGCCCGTGGTCGTTATCACCAGGACAACAGAGCCCGTATATCGAGAGCCGTCCGAGCAGTTCATTGGGAACAACAAGGCAGTTCATTGCGAACAACAATCCAGTTCATTGGGAACAACAATCCAGTTCATTGCGAACAACAATCTAGTTCACTGCGAACAACAATCCAGTTCATTGGGAACAACAATCCAGTTCATTGGGATCAACAATCCACTTCGTCCATCGAGACAACAATTCCATTTGCAGAGAAGTGAAAGCAACAAATGAAGATTGCAATTCTCAACATAATATTGTACATTTTATTGTAAGTAATATTTTTATTATAAATATTCTATCATTATTTGAATTAATAATTAACAATGGCGGAAAACAATACTGCTAATATTAAATTTGCACTTGAAACCATTCCAAGTTACGATGGCAATGCAAAAACATTATCCCATTTTATCAAGTCAGTTGAAGTAATTCAACGTACATTTAGTACTTTGGAACCACCTCTTACAGACTTTCAAAAAATAGTTATTATTCAGTACATTAAAAATAAAATTATCGGCAAAGCCGCAGAAACGTTAAAAAATACAACGTTTGAATCATGGAACGATTTAAAGTTACACTTGATGAATAACTTTGATGATAAGCAAAATCCTGCTAGCATCATTATATATATTTTAAGAATGAATTCAAATAAAGATATATTTAACTATTTGAAAATAATTAAGGAAAAATTTGAACTATTTAAAGTTAAAGTAGTTTTACTAGACTTAACAGGAGAAAATAAAGCTTGTCTAATACAATTTCAAGAAGTAATAATTACTACACATTTCATTAGTAATTGCAGCGATCCTTATAGAAATAATTTAGCAACACGTAAGTCAAAAACTTTATGCGAAATTGAGGAATTATTAACAAATGATTTCCAATATTTACGTTCAAATCAAAAACCCCAATATATTCAGAAACCTGTGAACATACAACCAAAATTTCAAAATTCTAATTTTCCCCGAGGTCCAATAAAATTAAATACAAATCAAAATAAAACAGTACGGAAACCATTCGCACCTCGTCAACAAATAAGAAATGCTGAAGGTATTAAGCCTATCCCTATGTCAATTCAAACACGACAAAATTTTCAACCTAGATCACAAAATCATTTCCAACCGAGAACTCAGTATTCACCCAATTACATATCTGAAGAATTATACAATAATGAGGAATGTAATAATCAATTTGAAAATTATGAAACTCAAAAATTTCGAAAATCATCATGAAAACAATATCGATCAAAATTTCGAAAATTTTGATAATGATATTTCACGCCAAAATTCTTTTTTAGATTTAACAAGCCTCGAAATACAGGAGAAATTTTAAACATTAACTGTAATAGCAAATTACCATTTTTAAAAGAAAGAGACTATATAATATTATTAGATACAGGATCTTCAATAAACTTAATAAATAAAAATTTTGTAATGAAAAATAAAAATCGATTCAAAATTTATAAAGAAAAATTTTCATTCACTACAGCGTTAGGAAAAACTTGCGGTAATAATAATGATAATAATAATAATAATGATTTATTTGCCCAACAGTTTACACCATTAACAGGACAATTTATAGAAACATTAACGTGTACATAATACATAAAAAAAAGATCAAATTATATATTCACAAAACAATAAAAGTACCAAAGCAAGAAAATAACATATTTTCAGAATATTAGTTATTACCTATAATTAGCAAATATCTTAAACTATTATATGTGACATTGAAAAAGTCAACAATATTACAGACTCCATTAGCATTAGTGCACATTATATTTACTGGAGATCTAGTAAGTAGATTAGTTCTAGCAAAGTTTGTTAAGAAGAGAAAACTTGAACGAGTTGACAACCTCGGTACATAAATATTAATTAAATTCAATATAATGGGGCAGTCTATAATATTGTTTAATAATTTGTACAAAAACAAGATAGATATGTTTATTCGACGACGCAGTAGGGAGAGAAAGTTAAATCGCTGTAACAGAATATTATGGTCTATTCCCCTGGGTGGGTATTGGTTATCTTGTCTGTAACATATATATTTCAAAAATCGTCTCTTTATTGATTCTAGATCATTAACATGACAGTTATATATAGGGTACAAAATTAGAGCACAGTATTCAAGTTTAGATACTACAAAACTGCAGTATAATATTTTCAATAGCGTGACATCATTGAAACATTTTGTATTTCTAATTATAAAACCTACAAGTTTGTTACAAGACTTTATAACATATTCAGTGTGGTAATTAAATGACAAGTTTGTTTCAAAGTAGATCCCTAGGTCTTTTATGGTACAGGTGCGCTCAAGATTGTAGCTGTCGATATAGTATTCAAATATAATAGGATTTTTTTTTACAATGGTATGAAACTACTTTACATTTGGAAGGATTTAATTTTAAATTATTATTTGTACACCACTTGTTTACTGTATTGATAGATAATTGTAAAGTAATACAATCGTTAGAATTAGTAATAGAAGAATATAATTTCAGATCATCTGCAAATAATAAATTCATACACTTTAATTCTTCACATATATCATTTATATATAAACTGAAAAGCAGTGGACCTAAATTGGAGCCTTGTGGCACCCCAGATGACGCAATAAATATATGTGATTTATATCCATTATATTGAACATACTGTTGTCTCTGATTTAAATATGATTTAAATAATGATAGCAAAGGATTATTCAGACCGAAGTTACTTAATTTATGTAATACAATATTGTGATCGATTTGATCAAAAGCTTTTTGTATGTCCATATAAATGACATCTGTTTATCCACCTTTGTCCACAACCTCGCATAAATGTTGCGTAAGCACCATAAGATTAGTTGCCGTAGACCTCTGTTCTCGGAAGGCATGCTGTGAGTCTGAAAGTTTATGTTTAACACTTGTATATATACATGAGTACAACAACATTTCAAAAACTTTGGCGAAGTTACACAAAATAGTAGATATGGGTCTGTAATTGGTAATATTAGCTGCATCTCCTGCCTTAAAAATGGGGCACACTTTCGAAATTTTCCACATATCTGGAAACTCACTGTTGGCGAGAATTAGGTTGCATATATAGCAAAGTGGTTCAGATAACGGATACGCACAGTCTTTTACAATGAAAGCAGGAATCTGGTCTATTCCTGAAGTCATTTTGCTCTTCATTTTGCGCATGTTGTTGAATACTTCCTCAGGAGTGACTGCCAGTAAGGATATGATATCGGATTCACAGTTTACTTCAGTCATGTCAGTGGAAGAATATTGTTGATAAACACTAGAGAAGTAACAAGCAAAAGCATTTACTATGGACTGCGAATCATTAAACTGTGTTTGGTCTTGGTACATATTACCGGGAATACGTGACAACTTTTTCTTGGATTGAATAAACGCCCAGAAAATATTTGAGTTTTCTTTTATAGAAGTTTCAGTTTTACGAAGAAAACTGTTATAAGCATCTGCCACTTGATTTTTAATTATTTTCCTTATGGACCTAAGCTCTTTTAAGTATCATCTTTAGTTCTTTTAAATTTCTCGTGGAGTTTATGTTTCTTCTTTATGTTAGTAATAATTTCTTTAGTGTACCACGAAGGAAAATTATTATAATTTTTATTATGTTTATAATATGGAACGTGAGTATCAAAAATATTTTTAAGTATTGTGTATAGTTCAGCACAAGCACAATCAACAGTTGTAGTTTTATAAAGAGTCGTCCAGTCCACATTCAATAAATCATTATACAGTGCAGGAAAATTGGCTTTTTTGAAATTATAATTTTTATCGTGATCATTAACGCAAAAGTTGCTCTGTTTTATTATCTTCTGATTGGCAATAATTTCTAAGGAAGGATGGTGTAAATCTTCATGGACGTATTCTAATTCAGATCTCGCAACAGTGCAGTTGATATTAGATGCAACAATGTCCAAGATTCTACCGTGTGCATTTGGAATGGTATTTAATTGATTAATGTTTAGAAATTCACAAAACTGATTAAAAATATGTGTCTTTCTATCACTCATATTACCGTGGATTAAATTGGTGATGTTGAAATCACCAGTAATAATAATGTCACTATTGAGTAAATAGTCCAACGTAATAAAAGTATCAAAGAATGCTTCCATTTCACACGCTGATGTATTTGGCGGCATATAAATGATAAAAACAAGAATTTTAGAGTTCATCGCATGAAGTCGACATCCAACAATATCAATTAAGGGAAATGCGTCTCTCATAGTACTCAGATTAAGTTCTGTAACTGAGAAGATGGTTTTAGCGGCAAGTAGTACTCCACCGCCCTTACTAAGTCCTACTTTATCAAATTGTCTATCACTTCGAAACACACTATAATTGTCAGGAAAGAGTTCACAACTACCGATAGAGTCGCTTATCCATGTCTCTGTTATACATACTATATCAAATAAGCAAGAGGAGGATGAAGAAAAAAACAGTTCAGATTTGCTATTAAGTCCGCGCACATTTTGATAAAACATATTGAAACTGGCATGGTTATTTGTTGTATGACTGTTGGGCATTAATTGTTTAAAGACATTATTTTCGGTTTTCCTTGGACATATTTGATGATAAGGTCCTTTTCGCCATTGAGCTTTCTAGTCTCAAGTTCGGCTCTTACTTTCTTGTAATATGATATTTGTTGTGGGGTCCTATCTAGCGATATTTTGATGTCTTTGAATTTTTCTTCAACTTTGATATTTTTTAAATTATGAATAATGTCATGCACGTGATTAGGCTCCCGGAGCCTTATTTTAATTGGACGATTTTTATTACTGTCGAATTTTCCAAGGCGTACTGGTTTAATTAGGGTAGTATCTACAGTAGGATTTACTTTAGTAATTATTTCAGTTACATTATTTTTATCTGTTTCAATACGTGTGCTACTGTCTTTATTCGTTGGTTCTTGAAGACCGTAAATTATTAAATTGTTTTTCCTATTGTTCCTATCATTGATTTCCGCTATTATATCCTCAAAATCATAGGTACTAGCAGAAGTCTCATGCAAATTAATCTTGTTTTTTATTGAATTAATCTCATTTTTTATATCTTGTATGAGCACTTTCAGATCTTCATCATGTTTATCTCTAGCAGAACATTTTAGGCAATAGTAAATTAGTTTCTTCGTTTTATAGTTGTTTAACTCAGTGCGAGAAAGTTCTGTGCAAGTAGGATGATAGGGATCTCTGCAATAATCACACCGGATGCAAGTTTCAATGTTTAGTTGCGCTTTACAATTTTTGCAACCGACAATTGGCATTGTGAATTCGGGTAGGTAAGACTGGTTGCGGTGCGACAAGCGTACGGCAATTCGTTTCGCTGTGAATCGTGCAGGCAAACGACTTAAGACAGGTGCGCACAATACCGAAATGAACAATATGACAGTTCGAGTGAAAAACTTTAAAAAGTGTCTTAAATAGTCTTTTTACTTACTAATGTCCCAAAAAACTGATCACTCTAGATTAAAGCACACTTTATCACTTCAATACGAGAACTGAACAGAAATAAATAAAGTTTATAACATTAGAATTTGCAAAAAAACTGCAGCTGCACTAGCACACGTTTAATCAAGCAATTGACTTTTGCAATTGAATGAAGACATTATCCTAGAAATCGAAAAACAAGAAATTAAATGTTTTCTTTTTGACTTTCATAAAAATTTTAATGTATTATTAGGAACTCCTGCACTAATACAATTACAAGCACAAATAAATCTTGGAAATAATACTGTAAAGATAAAAGATAAAATTTTCAAATTACAATACTTTAATAAAAATGAAATAAACGTTACTGAGGTTGACGAAATCAAAATTCGAGCAGATCATTTAAACAATGAAGAAAAGTCAAAACTTATTAAATTAATTAGAGAATATCATGACATTTTTCCAAAAGAAAATCAACCATTGACTTATACCTCAACAATAAAACATGAAATAAGAACTACTGATGAAACACCCATATATACAAAACCATATCGCTATCCAGAGTGTTACAAAAACGAAATTAAAACAGAAGTTAATAAACTTTTGAAAGAAAAAATTATTCAAGAAAGTTATTCCCCGTGGAATTCACCAGTATGGATAGTACCGAAAAAATTAGATGCCTCTGGTAAACGTAAATTCAGATTGGTTATAGATTACAGAAAACTAAATTCAAAAACAATAGATGACAAATTCCCCATACCCAACATCACAGATGTATTGGACAAATTAGGTAGAAATATGTATTATACAACCTTAGATTTAGCATCGGGTTTCCATCAAATTGAAATGCATGAAAATAGTATTCAAAAGACAGCGTTTAGTACAGAAGATGGTCATTATGAATTTAAGAGAATGCCATTTGGACTTAAGAATGCACCGTCCACTTTCCAAAGATTAATGAACTATGTTTTACGTGATTATGTTAACAAAATTTGCTTAGTATATATGGACGACATAATAATAGTTGGAACTAGCTTACAAGAACATATCGAAAATACGAGAAAGAAAGAAAATTTTTGAAAAACTCAGAGAACATAATTTAAAAATACAATTAGATAAATCAGAATTTTTAATGAAAGAAGTCGCTTATCTTGGACATATAGTTTCAGAAGAGGGAGTGAAACCTAACCCTAATAAAATTAAAGCCGTTAAGGAATATCCAATTCCAAAAACCCAAAAAGAAATCAAAACTTATTTAGGATTACTTGGATATTATCGTAAATTCATTCCAAATTTTGCGAAATTAACTAAACCTTTGACTAATTGTTTAAAGAAAAACAACAAAATTGATATAATAATAAGAGACTTTTGCATTCAAAACGACATAACAGAATTACATATGCCAAAAATATGTGGTGGTTCGGATAAACAAAATTTTGAAGAAATAAAAAGTATAATAAATAAAATATTCCAGGAAACACATTTACAAATTTATATACATGTCATGCCAGAAGAAATCAATTTGAACGACAATGAAAGTATTATAGCTCAAGTAGATGAATCAGATTTTGAAACTATTCATTCTGACAACGAAAACGAAATAAATGGAATTACTTATAAAGAAATAGCAATAAATTTAGGAAAAAATCAACTAGTAATTTCTACACATAATAATGAAACAAAAGTTACCCTGTATAGATTATTCAATACACAAAAACAACGTTTAGTCATTTAATTAAATGATCAAAATTTAGATTATGAAATAAATAAATCCATAAAAAAATATTTAGTACCAAACTGTAAATACTATGGTTTATTTGAAAAAGATTTACATTTAAAATTCAACGAAGTATTATCACAAAATTTTGTAAAGAATTCTTACCAGCTAATTAAATGTGAATATATATTAGAAGATATTGAAACAATTGACGATCAATTACAAGTAATAAATAATTATCATTTAGGAAAAACAAACCACAGAGGAATTTTAGAAACCTATCAAAAACTTAAACAAAAATATTATTGGCCCAATATGTATCAAAATATTCAAAAATACATAAATAATTGTCAAATTTGCCAACTAAATAAGTATGAGAGAAATCCATTTCAATTAAAAGACAATCTAACAAAAACTCCACATAAACCATTTCAAATAATTAATATTGATACTTTATAAAAAGAAAAATATTTGACAATAATTGATCAATTTTCAAAATTCGACCAAATTTATCGTTTGAAAGATCTAAATGCTACAACTATAGTAGACGCATTAGCAAGATATTTTAAGAATTATAAAATACCTCACCAAATAATTCATGACTCTGGGACCGAATTCAATAACAATTTAGTTAAAAATTTGTTAAACATGTACAAAATTAAAATACAAATGACTTGCGTAGATAATCCTAAAAGTAACGGATGTATAGAAAGATTTCATTCCACTATAATAGAACATTTGAGAATAATAAATCAAAGAGAAGTATTTAAAAATGAAACTAAAGAAAGAAAGATAAATTTTGCACTAATAGGTTATAATAATTCAATCAATCATGTAACCAAATTAACACCTTTAGAAGTATTATATGGAAAAGATAAATACAAAAGTCCTTTCGAAACAAAATCTACAGAAGAAGATTGTTTAAATGATTATGAAAATAAGTTAAAAATTATTCACAATACAGTTAAGGAAAATTTGCAAGCAGAAAAGAACAAAAGATATAAGGAACAATTTAATAGACCTGAAAATATACCTAATAAAGTATTTATAAAAGAAGGTAAAAACGTATTCAAAAAATTAAAAAGCCCTTATTCAAAATTCATAAAATTGAAAATTATAATCCCAGATTAGGAGTCATTAAAATAAATAATAATAAGAAACACAAACTACACAAAATTAAAAAACCTCGTCTGTTTGTTGCAGATGCACAAACGGATTAGACGAATTATAAGAGATTAACAATAACCCTGGACTTAATATCCTAGACCTAGGTAAAGTTCACTTGTATATAAATTCTCAATATAATTATTACAGTTATAATCTGACTAGTATAAATATAGAATATCATAAAATTATATCTCATAAAAATAATATATTTAACCATATTAAAAATAATGATTCATATCATAGAGAATTGGAAACATATATGTAAATATTAGAATTCAACTGTAACAGATTAGAAGATAAATTAGAAACCATTTTCAATAAAAAACGAAACAAAAGAAGTCTATTAGATGGCTTAGGTACCGTTATAAAATCAATTACTGATAATTTAGACGCTGCAGATGGGCAACGTTATGAACAATTATTCGATGAAATAAATAAAAATCAAGAAATATTACAAAAGCAAAATCTAGAGACCATTAGAATAAATAAAATAATGATTTCAAAATTCAATACCCAGTTAGAAAATATAAGACATAATGAACTTCTTTTAAAATCTAGAATTATGCAAATAGAGGATATGCTAAAATAAGTGTAAATTGGCAAAACTTATTAATAATCAAAGATGTATTAAACCAGCTAATTTTATTAAGTGTAAACTTAATAGAGATCGTTTCAGAAATTGAAACCAGTTTAACGTTTTGTAATTTAAATCAGATTCATTCATCAATAATAAGTCTGGAAGATTTGAAGAAAATTGCTAAAGAAGTTTCAAAATTAAACTTTTGGGATATATCCGTCCAAATAACAAGCCATTGTAAACTAGAAAATAATATGATAGAGTATTTATTGGAAATACCAATATATGAAAATAGGCCTAATAAATTATTACAAATTACACAAATTCCTATGTATATCAATAAGAAAATGTATATGTTAGATACTAATAAAGAATTGATAATAGAAAGAGAACATAAATTATTTAAAGCAAATAGCTGCAAAAGAAACGAAAATACATATTTTTGCAAAACTAAGGAACTGATGAATTTAGAAGTAAATTTATGTTTATATGATAATTAAAAATCAGAAAAACAAAAATTGCATGTATCATTCATTTGTTGTAATTAAAATTGAAAATTCAAATATAATAATTATAGCAGCTAACGAAGAACAATCTTTAGATATATATATTGTCGAAATTATGAAAAACATAAAAATATAATTGGTATTTATAAATTTATAACTAATAAAAATTGTGCAATTAATAATTATGTCATGGAAAATTATGCATATTATAATAAAGAATTAATATTTGAAAATGTTAATTTCAAGCTAGAAAATAAACAATTTAGCAATAAAACTCTAGAACTAAAACAAATTGATAAACAGGAAATTTGAATATAAATAGTAATAATCATTCTGCTATCAATTCTACTTTTATAAGCATTGTATCACTATTTGTTATATTTATAATTATAAGAATATGTATTCTTAAATTTAAGAAAAGAAAAATAATTCCTAAAGACGTATCTGTAGAAATATCAAATTTACAAGAAGATAAAGCTACGTTTTAACAGGGGAGGAGTTATGTATATCCTTGATACTATAAACTGCGCTTTATCATTAATTGAGTCATTCTTATTTATCCGCAGTATAAACATTTATGTATATCTTTACTAATATAAACCTTTTAAGGAATATTTATTGGTAAGTCAATTATATTAATATGATGAGACGCATTATCTTTTAAAAACCTTTTTAAGAATATTTATTTGAATGTCAATCATATTAATGTATTATGACGTATTAAATAGTAAAATTGCTGTGTAAAGCAATTGGAGATACGATTCTCCGAGTTAACGTCTTAGAAGCAAGTCTTCTCTTCTGTATCAACCTTTGCATAAACTTCTTTGAACAAATAAATAAATAATAATTTTTAAAAACTCTAAATACGAGTTGCATTTTATAATTTAGGCAATTCCAAAAATGTGGAAGATATGCTCTCTAAAGTATATAAATTAGGAAAGTGCGTAAAAATAATGAAAATAACATTAAAGATAAACAAGTCATATGTTTTCACCCCAAAAAATTAATATTTCCAGTTTTATTCTTGTTTAAAATAAAAGAATGTAGACTTGTTATATTTATTTTATTTATTTTTCAATTGGTGGAGCGTTGTCCCGGCAAGACAGTGGGTCTGGGGTCAAATCCCGGTGGCTGGCATTATCTTTTCACTCTTTCCTAATTGTTATATTTATTATTATTATTATTATTATTATTATTATTATTATTATTATTATTATTATTATTTGAGAACCATACCCAACAGGCTGAGCCCAATTACAGGGTAGGAAAAAAGCATACAAATTAATAGAATATTCTTTTAATATCATTCAATGAGCAAAAGAATATATCTAAATTGTCTTCGACAGCATGATACGAATTAATCATAAAATGTATAGGCGATTTGTTCAAAGCGTTGGATTTACCAGAGGTTACGTAAAAAGTAGTAGCATGTCTCGATGATAACCTTGGGACATGAAAATTTATTATTGACAACAAGTAAGGGCTATCGATTACATTATTAATGATTTTGAACAAAATAATAACTGCATGCATGCTTCTTCTCTGTTGCAGAAGAACAAGATTATATTTTGCTAACATTGATTCTTGCGACGTGCCCCTAGCGGGGTAAGCACCCTCTGCATAGAAAATGGCTGACTTTAAAAATCTTCTCTGGACTTTTTCTATTAGTACCGCGGACCCAGAATAAATCGGGTTCCAGACTGTTGAACAGTACTCTATATGAGAGCGTACGAGGGATACAAAAAGCATTTTCAATACTTGGCTATTGAAGTACTCAGCATTTCGGATGAGAAACCCTAAGTTCCTAAAAGCACATGAGACTTTGTTTTCAACATGTTCTGTGAAATTTAACTTGAGATCGAAAATAACACCCAAATCATTTATAGAATCCGGCCTATCGAGCACACAGTTGTTGATATTGTAATTATATTTAATAGAATTGAGCTTTCGGGTGTATGTCATGACTTGACATTTAGAGACGTTGAGCTCAAGATTATTGTTTTTACACCAACCAGAAATAATGTTCAGATTTCTCTGAAGGTTTTCACAATCGGCAACAGAAGATATTCTACAAAATAACTTCAAATCATCTGCATATAATAAGTACTTGGAGTCAACATTTTTAATAGTACCATCAATAAAGATGTTGAATAACAAAGGGCCGAGTACCGAACCCTGAGGGACACCAGATTTTTGCAAGAAATGATCAGACTTATAGCCCTGATAACAGACATATTGATATCTATTTTCAAGGTAAGAAGACATTAGACTGATCAATGGATTCGAGAAACCAAAAAGATCAAGTTTCTTAATTAAAATCGAGTGATCTATTTTATCGAAAGCTTTTGAAAGATCAGTATAAATTACATCAACCTGAGAATTATCATTCATAGCTTCACAAATGTAATGTGTAACATGCATTAAATTGGTCTCAGTTGATCTGCCTTTGACGAATCCATGTTGCTCACTAGATAGCATATTATGAACATGACTATAGATTTTCGTATGAAGAATTATTTCAAATATCTTACTAAAATTGCATATGATTGAAATAGGTCTATAATTATTAATGTTGTTCTTGTCACCTTTTTTGAAGACTGGTGTAACTTTTGAAAGTTTCCATGCTTGAGGAAAAACAGAAGTTTTAAGAATAAGGTTATAGATAATTAATAGGGGTTGAATAATGACAGATTTGCAATCTTTAATGATGAAAGCAGGAATGAGGTCGGGACCCATAGTCATTTTACATTTTAATTTATTAATGGCAAACACAATGTCTTCCTGAGTAACAGCGGTAAGTTGCAGAGTAGTACAGTTATCAGTAGCATGTGGGTAGATGTCGAGAATAGAGTCAGTGAATGAGTTTGAAAAATGAAGAGCAAATTTATTAACAATATCCTGTGGACAATTTACTATTTCATCATTATATTGCAGAATGGAAGGTGTAGCAGAGGAATTACGTTTGCTATTAATGAAGGACCAGAATTTTTTAGGTTCAGTAACGATTTCATTTTGTATACTTGTGCAGTAACTCTTGTAAGCTTCCTGTACTTCGCGCTTTATAAGAGATCGTAAGTTAGAATACTCTAATTTGTCTTCAATATTATTCGATTTTTTATATTTGCTCCATGCTTTGTGTTTCATTTTAATTTTATGTATGATAGAGCCATTGAACCAAGGTGGATAATTTTTGGTCGTTTTGCGTTTTTTAGGAACATTTCTACTGAGAAGTGAATTAAAAATATTGTATAAAGCATCAAGAGCAGAATTCACATTAGTGTATGCATGTAGAAAATCCCAATTAATATTGGACAACTCTTCATATAATTGAGGGAAATTAGCTTTTTTGAAATTAAATGCTTCATTATTTACTGACTTAAATTTTTTGGAGAGTGATTTCAAATTAATTTCAACAGAAAGTGCGGGATGGTAGTTATCCTCTTTAACTTCCGTATTAATTACTCTTGATACTGAACAGTTTTTATTACTTATAATCAAATCAAGAATCCTTCCACTACTATTTTCAATAAAGTTGTATTGTTTCATATTAAAAAAGTCCAGAAAATGCAATAGATTAATATAGTACTGACATTTAGCATTGTTTTTAACGCAGTCTAAATAGTGAGGTATATTGAAATCACCGAAAAATATCACGTTTGAATTATACAGCAATTCCAGCAATGACAGTGAATTAAATAGAGAACTATAGTCATTAAGAGTACTAGAAGGTGGAATATAGATATTACAGATGTACAATATATTATGATGTAAGATAACTTTAATAAGAAGAATATCAATAAATGGAAGATCGGAAAACGAGGGACAAGAACTAAGAATGTCAATTTGCATAGAATCGATAGATTTATTAAGAGCAACAAGTACACCACCTCCACGCTTTGTATCGGTTCTACGAAAATCACGATCAGATCTATATACGGTAAAGTTGTTGATGTCAAAAATCTCAGAGTTATTAATTGAATTATTACACCACGTTTCAGTTAAAACATAAACTTGATATTCTGGAGAGCTGGCAGAGTGCATAAATATATAAGGCATTTACCTGTAATTCCTCTAATATTTTGGTAATAAAAAGTTAAATCGTGTTCAGAATTACTGATGATATTCTTTGGTTGCTATAATTCACCTAGCATGGACTTTTTAAATTTTGATAAAACTTCTTTGTACACATGTTGAAAAGCTTACAAAATAAGTAAAAAGATGAGACTATTTTCAACTTATGTTCCCATTTAAAAAAATCTGTTGTGGCCAGCACAAGACCTCTCGCCATTTCCATTTTATGTTATATAAATAATGTATTGCACTTCGCTACCGAACCGTCGTTTTGTAACAAAAAAATTACAGAACTTTACCCAAATATTGTATTTTATTGTATTTAACATGTCTTCTGCACACATACAATTCTAATTATATCTTCTTTCCATTGTACGAGGAAGTTCCTATGTCAGAGATTCTTCCCATTCATTAACAAGATTGGCGGTATTTGTAATGGATACATGCAGGTTACCTATAATTTTAAATATTTAATTAATAAAACCATAAGAAAGATTAAATTTACTTCCCAGAAAAAGCTTTCGGAATGTAACTAAACTTTTGATTTTTGACACTGATATCTGTCATTTACAAATTATGTTATAAACATTTGAATTTGTCAACTGGTTTCCTTAGTGTAGTTTCGCCTACTCGACTTATTATATCCCGGTATTCTATATATTATAGTGTCTTTATATCTAAATTTATAGAAGATATAATAAAAAATTTAAATGTATCAGATGTAGAATTTTGTTCTTTAAAAGGCGTAATATCAAAAATTTGCAAAAAATAATATTTAGAAGATTTTTTTTAAAAAACTACTACTTCCGGTTGTTCAATTGTTACCAAAACCTTTTCAGCTCTTCCCAGGAATGTCAGATTGAAGAAACTGCAGTTAAATATTTTTTAAGTCTTATGGTTTTTGAGGAATCGTCCCACCAACATCGATACATACACACACACACACACACACATACACACATCCACACACACACACAGACATCATCGTAAAAATGTTAAAATCGGTTTATATGGACCTTAAATCGTGCTTATTCACTTAAATCTAGATATGTGATTTTTAGCATGAATCCAATACCTCTCTTAGCGAGAGGTAAAAATAAAGAAAATTTCAAAAATCCCTAAATGATGACGTAAACCGCTTGTTTCGCTGGATAGCCCATATTTTAAGCTAATTAAATAATAGTTTGACACAAATTAAAAACTTTATTTATGTAAAATACATTCGCTTTTCGTTTCTTGCAATTCTGAAATTTCTGTTTATTTCCTGAATGAACATTTTTTTCACGTCACATCTATTTTTGTCTTTCGGTTCTTTAAATGCTCTTTCTTCATCTTCAATTTCTTTTTGTCTTTCATTTCTTTAAGTGCTCTTTCTTCACCTTCGATTTTTTTCGTGGTTTACCAAGGTGTTCTTTTATGTTTTTCTATGTTTTCGTCACATTCTTTAATCTTTTTATTATTTTACTTACATATTTAATTCTCTGGAGTATCTTTTATTTTCAGCAGGTTTATTATACTTGGTTTGTGGAAAATCTTAGCTTTTTCGTTAAACGTCAAAGCCACTATCTGTCCAAGCGAAATTTGACGTTTTATTACAAGTTTATCATATATTATTTAAGACTTGGTTAAATCTTCATAAAACGATGTTTGCAGGATGACAAGTTGCCGTTATGGTTTTTGTTGAAACATAATTAAGTAAAATTTTCGATTCGAGCTCGCACTACCGCCCAACAGATATAAACTACTCTATATTTTTGACAATGACATTATTTTTTTTCTTTTACAAACATTTGAATTTATCAACTGCATATGCATTTTACCTATAATTTGAAATATTTAATTACTAAAACAATAAGAAAAATTAAATATACTTCCCAGTAAAAGCTATCAGAATGTCACTAAAACTGTTGATATTTGACACTGACATGTGTCATTTACAAATTATGTTATAAACATTGGAATTTGTCAGCTGGTTTCCTTAGTGCCTTAGCCTCTGCGATTAGTTTACTCTATAAATTATAGTGTCTTCATCTCTAAATCTATACAAGATATAATAAAAATTTTAAGTGTATTAGATGGAGAATTTTATGTTCTTCAATATTTAATAAAAAAAAATCCCAAAAAATTATATTTAGAAGAATTTTTCTAAGAAACTACTACTTCCGGTTCTTCAATTGTTACCAAAACCTTTTCAGCTCTTCCCAGGAATGTCAGATTGAGGAAACTGCAGTTAAATATTTTTTAAGTCTTATAGTTTTTGAGGAATCGTGACTACAACATCCAGACATACATACATACATACATACACACACACACACACACACACACATACATCCACACACACACACACACAGACATCATTTTAAAAATGTTATAATCGGATTGTAGGGACCTTAAATCGTGCTTATTCAATAAAATCTGGATATGCGAATTTTAGCATGAATCCAATACCTCTCTTAGCGAGAGGTAAAAAATAAGCGAAAAACAAGCTTTAGAATGTATCTCAAAAACAATAGACGATAGAAAATTCCTGTAGTGCCTATATTAAAGTTGTCTCAAAAAGTTGATCCATAAAGACCTATATCAATTTTCTGTAGCGTGCATAATAATAATTTTTTTATATAAGGCACTCGAATGTGTTCCACCCTGTACACTTGCTAAATATTATTGAAAAAGTTATAAAATAAGCAAAAAAGTGAGACCATTTAATAAATCTTAAGATTGTGTTATTATTATTTTACATAAAAAACGGTACAAAATTTATTAAAACATTTTTTCTCTATCATAATAAATAAGATATTTTCGAAAATAGCGAAAAACGAGTTTTTGCCTGTAACTTAGAAACAAAAGAAGTTCGAAATTTAATTATATAGAGATGTAGATGTATGTGGTCAACTCATAGATTTTAAACCCTTCAAAGGATCGACGGTTTATAATGAGAGCTCCGAATCACTTCAGCACTGCATTTTTATCTCCTGGTTAGACTCGTGCACGAGGTGAACCCATATCCGTATGTACATATGTTATCTACGGAGTTATCAAAAATGGCTCAAGCGTGCCGCTCCATTCGATTTTGTCATTTGCCACTTACTTAGTATGACAGCATTACTATTTCCATTGGCTTAACTTTCGAATTTTGCTAGTTGTCATAAGAATAATCATAAGAACTGTTTTCTTTACGTTCACCAGAAAGAAAATATGCTTTAAGAAAAAATTTGTTACGCTCTTCATTAAAAATCATAATGAAAAGAAATTAAAAGATTTTTCACGTAGGTATGCGAAACAAATATTAAATGAATAAACGTACAGCAATGATATTAATCAAATGTATGCACCTGTGTCATATAGAATACGGTTTTGATAAATTGTGAAATAAGTTTGACATTATTTTGGAACAAAACTTGTCACGTGACCTTCAGTCATTTTTTAAAATCTCTCAAAAGGATTCAATTCCAATTACTGAGTAGGTTCACATACAACCCAGAACCACGAGCACACTCATGACTAAGAGGAGTTGCTCTAATCATTGAGCCACCGGAGCCGATTTTTGATCACTCTGTATAATAAATTTGATTATTGAAATAATCACTATCTATTTTAATAACGGAGATATTTTCTGGTACATTTTGACGTAATCAACTGTACTTAAACATCTGTTAAGAACAATTACCTATCTATATTTGCTTAACATCTCCAATGCCTCATCCGATTAAAATGCAAAAGAACGAGTTATTAGAAAAGTGTAATAATTTACACAGTATGCGACAAAATTTAAATTCAACAATAAAAAAATAATCTTTTTATACCAGTTTTATTTATATCGGTACTTTTGCAACATTTTAAACCTCTGTTATGTGCATGTGACAAAAAATGTAGACGACAGTTATTGATACTAAAATATGCTAACATGACGGAAACAAGACGCTGCTTAGGATTCCTGGCGCCCTGCCAACCCACAAATGACGACTATAAGCTGCAGATCATTCGTGTCGCAATTGATCATTTGTATATTGGCATACATATATTCACGTGTATATTCTCGGGAGAAACATATTTCATAAAGAATTATTGAAAAATATATGAATTTTTGTTGAATAGATATTTATCATATACTTTGATATTCGTACATACATATATGAAAATTTATTGTAAAGTTAGAAAGATTAAAAACACTTCACAGTAAAAATAATAAATGTTTCTAACTATATATATATATATATATATATATATATATATATATATATATATATATGTGATTTCCGTTAACTTTATTTTTACCTTCCATAGTTTTTCTAAACATCATCTAATTTTTATAGTACCCACTCACATTATAATTCAGATTAGGTATCCAGTAGAATCAGATTCGTGACAGTAATCTAGATGATTTAGTTTATGATATATAATTTAAGGCCAATTTTGCTAGTCCGAGTCAGACCCTCGTTTAAACGCGATGTACTCTTTTCCATATTTTTAAATAGAGACGTTTTGGTAGATCCGTCCCGAGCGACAAATCAAGCAATACAGACGCACACAAAAACGTATCTGACACTGGTAAGTACGTTTGGTTATGAAGAGTACATTACAATTGTATATTTTACGAGTGACACGACACGAAGAAAGGTGTTTTTTTTTTTTAGAAAGATGAAGATAAAGTTTAAGTTGTATAGGTGGCAAAATTCCGATGTGAAATGAAATGCGATGATTTTTTTTTGTTAGAATATTCTCCATTCAAGCAAAATACGTGGTCACTAAGCTCCTTACCTTCTTACTTGTCGTTAATTGAAGAGTACTGATTAAAATTTGATGCACCTCTGCGTGTTAGGGAAACCAGCCTCTGTTTACTCTTTCCATCACTTCTTTGAGGTTCACATACACACTCACTAACATTTAATCTGATGATTGATGAACATATCTTTTATGGATAACGACACACTTAATATTTTTATACTACTAATTTTATTTGCATATTTACACTAAACTTATTATTAACTGATGACACTAACATAATTAAACAAAACTAAACTGTTACATTGTAACCCTAAATACGCGTACAGACGTACATGCCTAAAACTAAAACACACACTACATACCTTTCCGGTTTAAATATTAATTCAAGACTAACTTGTTACATTGTACATACGCGTACTGGCGTATAACACTCGCCCAAAAACTAAATGGCAAACTATATGTCTTCTCATATGAATCTTTCTCATAGACTAAACTAAAACATACGGTTATAATCTTCAGGACATATCGGAGGGGTGAGGGTTGAAGGTAATCATGTTGAATTCATAGCCAACAACCAAGCCTGCACGTCGGCTCGTAATAACTTATACAGTTAATTGGCAAGATAATAACACGCCGATTCACTAACTCCATCTTTAATCGCAATTTTAACTCGATTTCGAATTCATCAAAAGGATTAGTTGCTGACCCAGAGCAGGGGCGTCGTAAGTATGGGTCAGAGGGGGCGGATCGCCCCCCCCCCCCTCCCTAACTTAAAACAGGGAGGGCATCGCCCCCTCTCCCTCAACTATTTTCCTTTTCCCTTTACGTGACCAGGTTAACCTTATTTTGTCGTTATATTATAAACAATTAAAAAATATTTCTAAAATTTATATAATTAAGTAAAAGTTAGTATCATTACCGGGCGTTTTGTTTTTTTTACAGTCCGGTGGGCAGTAAAATTAGCAAAAAGCCCGGCGGGCGTAATGTTCAATATTCCGCCCTAGTAACTAAGATGTAAACAAACAATTTTAATGCATTTGTCCGTAAATTTTATATACCGCCTATTCGCGATTCAAGTTAAAAAAAAAACACTATCTGGTGGACAAAATTTGAACTGAAACACGTCCATAATAGTATTTCACAGAAATTTTCTAGAGATTGTAAGCTATTTAACACTTTCGCTGCGTAAAACGCACACGTTGCGTCCCGTATGTTGTCGAACCATTGCGCACGCCGCATCAGATGCATCCAGTATTCTATCTTGTTTCAACCGGCATCGTTTCGTTAGCCATATAAAGAGAACACTGTGCGTTGGCCAGCATTGTCAGACAACTACAGAAAAGTGATTTGTGGGGTTAGTTTACAGTTTGTTTTTTTTTTGCGTCATTGGTGACAATGACCAGGGCTATTTACAACTCAAAAGGGCTAAAAACACAAATATTAAAATAATGGCTATTACATAAATAAAAGATAAAACATCAAGCAAATAAACATGATTTGTCTAACATGTTGATTTTAGAATTAAAAAGGCTGGACGTATAGGTGCGTCGTTAGCATTGCCGAACAAAAGGTGTCCACAATGCTGCCGACGCACCGTATGCGTTAAAAAAAAATACTGAAAAATAAGAGTAAAGACTTCTACATACACATAATATTAACAAATTGAGAAAAAAAAAAACTAGAATTGCACCAAAACTCATTACCGCGTTACGGGTGCGACGCGTACATTAATACGCAGCGAAAGTGTTAAAATATCCTTTAACACAAGTTTCATGTTTTGAAACTTTTTCAATAGCGTAAAATTCATTACAATTACCCCCCGACTCTCCTTATTTATATCACGATTTACAAAAAAAAAAAAAATTCATCTTTTTCGCCGACTTAACTTTATTTAACGTAAATATCTCATCAGAAACAAAAACTAACCTCACAATTTCTTTGTAAACAACAAGCAGATGCGAGTACTCCAACGCTCCAAGATTTCGCTGCTCTTCCAATAGAGCCGAATTGAGCCGAATATTCCCGAACAACATAACATAACATAACGAAATAAAATATGGTCATTTCTTATGTTATGCTATGTTATGTTATGCTATGTTATGAAACTATAAAATGCCATACGGACTTATGTGTTTTTATATTTTCACTATGTTATGCTATGCCATGCTATGTTATGTAAACTATAAATCCGGCTTTAGCGCTATTCCCATTTCTAATCCCATGAACTTTCAAATTAACTACGGTGCTAATTCACAAAACAGGATTAAATAAAAAAAAAAAAAATAGTTCCAAAAGTAATTCTACTATGTAGGTAGAATTAAAAGTATTCTGAAGTGATACATATGTAAAAAATCTGATGTGGCCAACACAAAACCTCCCGCTATTTAATTTTTATTAATTTAAATACATACTTACGTATTTAGTAATGTTTTAAAATATATTATGTTTCATTGCATATAACTATTGCTTTATTTACGATTTTCTTTATTATTTAATATGTCACTATTATTAATTTGAAGTGATTACTATTTTGACAATGACGTTTACCTGTCAGTTACATTCATTTGAAAAATAAACTGTCTAACAAAGGAATTTTGTTTATCTTAGGCTTCGGGATTAAAAAAAGAAAAATGATTTTTAAATTAATCTGTAAAATATATAGAAAATGTATTAATGTATACCTGTACAAAATTCAATAATCTATAATTTTCCAATGACGTTAAATGCGAAAAAATGGCATTTAATGGTATTTTTTGAAGAAAAACCATTATGAGTTTCAAGTAAAGTACCATTTCCGTTTATCCGATTTACACCAAAATCTAATGGCTTTTATTTCTATTAGAATAGGGTAGAAATACAAGGTTTCAGAATTTTCTGAATGATAGTATTTGAGTTAGAGTGCCAACAAAATTTGTACACATACACACATACACACACATACACACACACACACACACATACACACATACAGACATCATCGTAAAAATGTTAAAATTGGATTCTAGGGACCTTAAAACATGGTCATTTACTAAAATCTCGATATGTGATTTTTAGCACGATCCCTATACCTCCCTTACCAAGGGTAGCGGGAGGTAAAAATGCAACAAATTGTATTTTTTTTGTGAGAAATAAATTTATTCCACCTTTAATTCCTAGAGAAGTGCGCACGCGCAAGGTTAATAAGAAGAATCTTATAGGTCCGTGGCTCACAGCTGATTATCAGTAAGAAAGTGTTGGGGGAATTTTGAAAGAAATTGGATCATATTTTCAAGGCTTTTTGGCAAATTGCATTTGGCATTTCATATAACTTTTACTTTAATATCGTGCAGTAAATCGCAACTTTTATTTATTTATTTATTTATTTATTTTAGTTGAATATATTTCATTTTTTACAATTTCATGACGGCGAGGATGAGCAAATTGAATGTAGACGTATTAGGCCAAGAGTTTTTAGGGATAGGCTGAATCCATTAGATGTGTCTGATTAACATTTACTACGGTAAATAACTATAAAAATTAATTAACTAAATGCATAATTTAGTATTAATCATGTTTTAGGTGCAATCAATTACATAAACACAATACAAACATGAGAATTCGCGAATAACTCGGAGCGATTGTGGCGACAAGAACTAAGGTGTCAAAAATGTAAACTAATTTGACGTTTGAAGAATTAGCACTCACTAACACCAAATTTAACTCCAACCTTATTCTGTTTCGTGAATAGCTCTAATACCAAAAAATTTAGTTCGGAATAAAAATAGGATTAACTAACTCCGAATTTAATCCTTTTGATGAATCTGCCTGTAAATGTCTAAGCGGTTGACATCTAGACTAAATAGAGATATGTGAGAAAAATGATAATTATTTCTAAACAGAATTTTAACTTACTAGGATAACAAAGTTGAAATATTGATAATGAAACTGTAATTTAGAAGAGTTCATATCATAGTTATTTAATTGTTATCGTTCTACCCTTACCTAGACACAAAAGCTTGGCTTAGCTTGAAAAGCTAAGCTTCTGTTTCATAAAGTCCAAGCCAAACCAAGCCTAACATTAAAAAAGCTTGAATTTTCAAGCCAAGCCTTCGAGTGTCAAGTAGCTTGGTTGAAAACAAGCTTTGTTCCCAAGAATTTAGTTGGCTTTGGACAATTGTAAATGGGAAAGTGTACCTTTCGTCATCTTTATTATGCATAGATCACTTAATTTCACAATCTAAACCAACAAATCGCAGACCAGTTGTAGCATGTATCTCGGTACAGAAGTCTGTAGCAAGGTGAGCATGGTGCAATAACAAGTAAAGAACTTTACTATAAACTCTTCTAAATTATAGTTTCAATATCAACATTTTAACTTTGTTATCTTTGTAACTTTCTGTTTAGAATTAATAATCATTTTTCCTATATCTCTGTATAGTCTAGATGTCAACTGCTCAGACATTTATTGTGTTCACAATTAACAATATGCCTATGCTACGTGCAATGTTGTTATTTATCATCAGATAGGCCATACTGAAGAGATAACCTTTTGTTTAAGGCAGTCTCCGTTTAAGAATCAAACCAGTAAGGTCATGGAGTAAAGTGTTAGTTTTGGCTCGCGTTCTGCGTAACGCGAATGTTTAGGCCTAAAGATGCGATGTCATCTTTAGGATTTAGTATGTTTAATTATGTTTAGTAATCGTTAATAATAAGTTTAGTGTAGATATATAAATAAAGTTAGTAGTAAAGAAATGTAAAGTGTGTCCGTCATCCATTCAACATATGTTCATCAGTTCAAGTGTTAAGTGTTAGTGAGCGTAAGGTGTTCCGTCTCAATAAAGCAGTAGTCGGGCGGTAAAATCGTCGAGCGTCTACCATTTAGATAAAGTGCCATCGTGGGGTAAGAAGAAAAAGAAGCGTTGGAAGACCCCCCCCCCCCCCCAAGTCACAAGTCGCAACCACAAAGTCTGTGTTCATAACAAAATTACCATAATTGCTCTTAATATTAAAATTAAGAATATGGAATATGTTGTATAGATATTATATATATATATATATATATATATATATATATATATATATATATATATATATATACAGGGTGTCTCTTAAATAGGGGGACATGGCTTAACCACAGATTCCTGAGGCTAAAATAAGACGATTTAACCAAACTTGCTTCTACCGGAAAGTGTACCATTTAGCCAGAATTCTACTTCAAAGTTCTTCGAAAAAAATAAATAATAATTTTGCTTATAATATTCGGACACTTTATTCGATTTGGATGAAATTTAGTATGACAGTTTATATGGTTATGTCATCTTTTAAGGTGATACTTGTTATTATTAGTGAACCACTAGTGTATGAAACTTAGGTGTCCCAGCATTAATTAGACCGTAATTTTTTAATGGCAATGCCGAAAACGTGAAATTATTTTTCTTCAGAAAGATACATTCAATAGTAAACTTTTCTCTCTCTATGTAATTTGTGATATCTGTTACGGTTCAGACAGAAAAAAATAAAATCTGAGTGGGAAGAACTGATTACATTTTGGTAACAATTGGACAACCGGAATAGTTTCTTATAATAAATCTTTTTTGGAAATTTTTGTTATTACAAATATTGAAGAACATAAAATTCTCCTTCTAATACACTTAAATTTTTTATTATATCTTGTATAGATTTAGAAATAAAGGCAAAGAATAGTCTAATGAAACACATCGCAGAGGCTAAGGCGCTAAAGAAACAAGTTGACAAATTCAAATGTTCATAACATAATTTGTAAATGACAGATGTCAGTGTCAAAAATCAACAGTTTTAGTGACATTCTGAAAGCTTTTTCTGGAAAGTACATTTAATCTTTCATATTGTTTTATTAATTAAATACATATATAAATTGTAGTTAAAATACATATATCCATCAGAAATACCGCTAATCTTGTTAATGAATTGGAAGAATTTCTGACACTTAAGAACTTCCTCATACAATGAAAAATAGATATAATTAGAATTGTATGTTACATACAATAAAAAACAATATTTGGGTTAAGTTCTGTAATTTTTTGTTATAAAACCACGGTTCGATAGCGAAGTGCAATACAATACTTATATAGCTTAATATGGAAATGGTGAGAGGTTTTTTTTAATTAATATGTTATATTTACTATTTTAATATAAATAAACGAATGAATACAATATGTAATATAATTTTTTAAATATATATATACTCTGTTTCAAAAATTATATTTTATTTAAAAATATTGTACAAAGTATAAATATATATATATATATATATATATATATATATATATATATATATATTTAAAAAATAACATAATGTTTCAAATGTATCCAACATATAAAAATGTAATATAATAATTAAAAAATATGGAGGACTAGAGTCGAAAAACTTTTATTTATTTTCGTATCGACGTTTCTGCTTCTGCACCACTTGCATATTTATCAAGACAACAACAAATATGAAAAAATGAACGATGTATTCAAAAACTAAATAATTAAAACTTTTTAATACTACAAATCCTACTGATCCACTCTTCTTTAGTTACGTAGTAGAAGTTAAAAATATTATAAATATTAGGCCCCTGACATATCTGCCTTTGGATAGCGAAGAAGAAGATGAGCTAACGCCCAATCACTTCATCAGAGGTACATCTGGTGGTTCAAAACCAATAGGTGTTTTCGATGATAACGAGAAAGTAATGAAATCAAACTGGAAGATGTTCCAACTTTACGCACAACGTTTTTGGCAAAGATGGGTAAAAGAATATCTTCCAGACTTAACAAAGAGAAGTACCTGGTATGAACACGCAAATTCTCTGAAAGTAGGAGATCTAGTACTGATAATTGAATCAAAAAGTATACGTAATAGGGTCCTACACCATAGTCATATTTTAACTATCTTAAATAAGAAGACGAAAATATACATAAATTAATGAGTATTAGTGAAAAAATTTGACGTGTTAGGTACTAAGAATTTGATTGGTCGCCTGATTTTAAAAAGAAGATTCGCGCGTCTGTAGCGGTCACCTTTGAAAGAATATGAAATGTCATGATGTTCTATAACCTAACAAAGCATTTAACAATTTTGTGTTTGATGAATTTGTTTAATTATAACATCTAGTAATATTAACAATAATCATGTATTTATAAATAAATCAATTTGTAATATGAATTAAATTAATAATAATATTAATTAAATTAATATTGAAACTTCAAAACAGGCAAACATTAGCGCCATCCGTCGTCATACTTTGTGTAATAATATTGTTAAACTGTTTCAATGTTCTGTAATTTATTAGGAAGAAATCCTTGGTAAATGCTTATTATTTATGTTATTTATACTTAATAATAATTTCTTCGTAAATATAACGTATAAGTTTTTATATAAAAACATTTCAGCTATGCAAACATGAAAAAAATTGTTTCCAGTATAACTAACAATTTGTCCCATTGTTTGTCGATCACTCGTTAGTACCCGCTACGTCATGCACAAATTCTTAAACTTTAAAAATTCATATCTCGCTTATTACGTAAAATTTTTAAGTCGCGTTTGCACTGAAGTTCTTATTTTATCCTGTTCTTACAGGAAAAAAAAATAAAAGAAAAATGGTATAGGACCCCATTGTTGGCAACGAGGTCGCATCGAAGCTGTAAGAATAGAATAAGACGGTCAAGTAAGAAGCGCGGTGGTAAGAACGAAAAATGGAACATTAGAACGTCCAGCTGTCAAAATCGCGAAATTAGATATCGCCGGACAACAGTGACTTGGTTTGCAAGAAAAGATACCAAGTCACCAGTGGGGAGTGTGTGAAAAATGAAATCAAGTTGTCTGTAATGAGATTATAAAAATCGAGTAATTTTTGGAATACAGAAAAAAAACGAATATATATGTCAAAACGATTAATATTCCAAAAACGAACGATTTCAAACCGTATTTAAAGCCTGGAAAAAAACAAAGTAACAAGTTAAATAAATAAATATATCGAAGTAAGTCTGTTTCTCTTTGCTGTCTAAAACGTTTCTTACACTCACTACAATAGAAATATTGACCCGTCAAAAAATCAGAGAGTGAACTACCTCTCTTGTACATTCTCTAGCCTTAACTTTTTACAGTTTTAGTTCTATATTTTTTATCTCAGATGCGAACCAATATGTACGACTCTACAGCTCTCACTTGGTAAATACATTAGTAAAACGTTCATAATTTTACCGGTATTACTTCATGTTGCTTATGCTACACAGGGATAATCAGAGACCAAGAAGAAACAGGAAACGTCGAACGAGTTTACGAGTACACCACATAAGGTGGACATTCGGCAAGGATTTCAGGATCCTGGAAGAGTTGTGATTGACTAATTTTTTTCAAAGTATGTAATATTAATTTTAAGAATAACAGAAACTACATTATGTATTTGTAAATGAATACGTGTATGTTTGAGAAATTGAGAGCAGAAAATTAAATTTGTAATTTATTATTTCCTAATTGAATTTTATCTTATTTATACACTACATGAACTAATTATGATTACTAATTATTGTTGCGTAAACTGAGTTTCTTATTAGAAACTTTCGCGACGTCAACTAATAATTATTTAGTCAGATATATAGTAACTACAAACTTTATATTATTTAATTATTGCCAACTATCTGATCAACTTTTTTATTTTGACGAATATGGAAATACGAAAGAACGAGTCTATATTTAATAAAATTTAAAAGATATTCTGTTCGCTATAACAAATACAAGTCTTCATATAACGTGACTACGTACAGAATTAAATTCCAAAATAGTCTCATAACTACTTATCCTAATCAGTGCATTCCGGTAACATTAAATCTTAACTATTATTAATTTTCATAGGGAATGACAATGTCGTTACAACTACGTACATTAATATCTGTTTCAGTCTTCCTTATCATTTCAAGTCCGACCCCTTCATCTTTAAACAAATACTGTCGGTTGTCGGTGACACGAAATAAAACCGATTTGGTAAGAGAGAGTATTCCACATAATCGTGATTATCTAATAAACTGAAGGCGTTACTTTGGTGCAATCTACTACTCTTGGTTGGAGCGGTTCATGTATTACGTACTCGTATAGCAAGTCGACGTAAAATATTTCTAATCATAGTGGCGTTTTGCAGAAATCTTGCTATCCCTTAAAATTCCTCAAACCGGCTTTCTTTCATGTCATCGACTTTATACAGGTGTCACAGGTAAACGAGATACCTTAAATAATTTGTTATTAAAGATACAATAAAATACTATAAGACAATCTTATAGAAGTCCAAGGGGGATATCCGATTAGAGATGAAAATATTTTTTTTTATACAAGTGGTACTCAAGTTAAAGCTACATTTCCACCTTTTAACACAGTAATAGGAGCCACTATTGATGCGAAATTTTTGATAAATTTGCGAAAGTAACTCGCTAAACCTACGAACTGTCTAACTTGTTTAACGGAGCATGGTGCTGATAAGTTTAAAATGGCTATCACCTTACGTTTTCCTGGCTTTACTCCATCGATGCTAATTTGTCTACCTAGGTATTCTATTTCCGTTTTGAAAACGGCACACTTTCCTAAATTTAAGGTTAACTTATGTTCTCGTAATTTTTCTAATACTAATTGTAAACGTTCAAAACCCTCTTCTATATATAATATTAATAATAAATAACCTTTCTTCACAAATTATTTTTATTTTAATATGTACATTTCAACTGCAAAGCAGTCATCATCTTCTATAGTTGCTGAAGGAATGATAATGTCATCAATATAAGGAAATGCAATAGAATTTTTTAGAGGGCTTAAAACAGTATTAATAAGGTGTTGGAAAACAGCTGAAGCATTCGTGAGTCCAAATGGCATTCTTAAAATTTCATAATGACCATTGGGAGTCATGAACGCTGTTTTGTTAATAGATTGTTCTTCGCCAGGTACATGGTAATAGCCTGATGCTAAATCTAATGCGGCAAAATACTTATTGCCTCCTAATTTATCAATTTGTTCTTCAATTAATGGTAACGGATATTTATCTTTAATTGTAGTAGCATTTAAACCTCGAAAATCTATGCACATTCGGTACTCGTCGGATTTCTTTTTAACCATAATTATAGGACTAGCATATGCAGAATTTGATTCCCGAATTATATTATTTTGCAACAATTCTGATATCATCTCCCGCAACACTACCTTTTGTTCTTCGGATAATCTGTAAGGATGATACGTAACAGGAGTATCGGCCGTACATTTAATTTCTAATTGTATTGTTTCTGTTTTACCCAAATTATTCAAACTCCGCTTATTTCGCCAAAATTTATGTTTTCAATAATAATAGACGGCGTCATTGAAATTATATCTACTAAATTTATTGTATCAATATTTAGTGACCCACAATAAGATCGTGCGTTAATTGTTTATCTTTTACTACAATGGCTCTTACTGATGCGGTTCCACCCATCACCCTTAACTTTATGCCAGTACTTCCCATTGATATAATGTTCGCACCTGTAAAACTACTCAGTGTTTTTTGTTCGAATGTATTTACCTGCAAATCTAATTTGTTAACAATTGAAAATTTAATCACTGTACCAGAGCTCCCAGTGTCTAATAAACACAAAACTTTATTATTGTTTATATGCTGGCGCATAATAAGAACATTATAAACCTTAGTTTCAGTACTCTAATGGCTTTCATTATAGTACTCAGTACCATAATGAAACCATTATGGTACTCAGTATCATAATGAAATTATGTAAAAATGTAACAACGAAATTCGCAGAATTATTTAATTACAATTTAATTATTGTAAATATTTATAATACATTTTCTACAATTGGTAAGCGTAACACCAGGCAAAGAAGTCGAAAGTGTTTCATTTGTTTGATTACTAATTCGAACATTGTTTTGAATATTCTGCTGCATTGGTATATTCTTTTTACCCAGAATTGCTGCAGATATTTTTTTCTTATTCTCTGCGGAATTTTCTATGTATCCTTCTGCAACTGTATTACTTCTCCATCCTCCGTGACGTTTAACAGTTTGAATATCTGCTCCGGAATCTGCTAACAAGGAGGCGGAAGATCTTCTAAAGGAGTGGCCAGTGTATTCCTCCGGGTTAGGAAGCTTAAGAAACGTAGCGATGAGTTTAGGCATATTTCCAAATGTGTGAATTCCTACTGGGAGCGTTGTACATTTATTGTTTCTATATGACACAAAAAAACGAGAATGGGCGGCATGCTTTGGACGCAAGGCGGCATATTTCCTAGTAAGTTCTACCATATTCACACCTTCAACACTTCCAGATGTAACAAAAAATTCCCGAGCAATTTTAGTTTTAGTGTTAGGAATAACAATTCTAAAAACTTGATCTTGATCAGTTACATTTTCTACAAGTAAATCCTTCAGTTCTTCCCTTCTACATGCTCCACTTAATCCAATGATGAACACTACCTAAATATAAAAGATTGATTAAATAATAGAAAAAAATATTATTTTGATTGATTTTTTTTACCTTTATCATTAAAAACTGTTTATCATCTGCATCTAACAAAAACTTTGCGATGTCTTCTTTGGTAAAAATTCTGGACTTCTTAGCTCTATAGCCTTCGGATTTCCGCTTCAAAAATGCGACCAGGTGTATATATTTGCTGATATCAATGTTCTTCTTAATTGACAAAACACTTCGTAACATGGAGTAATACGACCAAAGGGACGAGGATTTTCTGTTTTTGGCCAACTCTTCAAAATATGCCAGTAACACTTTCTCATTTGTAATATTTTTCACCTTCTTCTTTATACACCATTCTTCGTAACGGTTGAACGTCATTTCGTAAGTTGCTTTAGATTTTTGTGGAAAAAGTGATGAAACAACATTTTGCGCTAAATTTTCTATATCAGAAGGCAAACTTTCTTCAGAATCACTCATTTTTTGCCGAAAATCACAGACCATATACATACACTATTGTCAAACCTTGTTTATTTGTAAACAAGTAATTTGTTACTATGTGGTTACCATAACTCCATATAAAGAGAACATCAAAATCAGCATATCTGATTTTTTAGATTTAATTTTTTGGGACGTCAAAAAAATAATGTATTTTATTTTCTCATTGATTTACGCCAGCATATAAAATTTTGTATGTTATACGGATCATAATGTCAAACATTATGGTACACGCCAGCAACTCACGATTCGTTTACTTTAGCCGAAACAAAGGGACAATGGTCTCGCCGATGACCTAATTGTTGCATTTGTTACATTCGATGCGAGGTTTCCTGCAATCTCTTGCAACATGACCTAATATGCCACAATTATAGCAAATCGGTGGGCCGGGCTTAATATAATTTTTATCGTATGTTGGTACTTTAGCTTCGGTATTATATAAAAAAAAAATTGGGCTTATAATCGGTCATCATGGCTGTATTTTTAAAAATTTTCGGGTTATAATCTGTGATCGTAGCTGGCATAGACCCCATAGCACTCAAACATGAATAAAATGCATTAGCATTTGTGTATTGAGCCGAGCGAATAGTTCGTGCAATATTCTCGTCAGTAGCACTCAAACATGAATAAAATGCATTAGCATTTGTGTATTGAGCCGAGCGAGTAGTTCATGCAATATTCTCGTCAGTTATTTCCCCAATAACGGCATCAATAAGGCACTCGTCGGATATAGTGAGATTCAGAGCTCTTAATTTTGTTAATTTTTTAAAACAGTAATCCCCCAATTTTTGCCCCGGTCCAGTTACATAGTTTGCAGCATCTTTTAATAAATTAGAAAATGGAACAAACTTGCGGAACTGATGTGCTAAGTTTACTTTCATTTCTAACCAAGTTGTGTCATATCGTTGCTGCTCGTCATACCACTGGTGAGCATGCCCTCTTAATCGTCCCGAAATTAGAAGTACTACTGTGTCGTCATTCCACCCATAGCGTCGTGCCAAATTGTCGACCCTGTTGACCCACTCGTCAACTGATGCATCATCGCTAGCTGGATCGAACATGGGTATGACATTTTCATCCTGCTGACTGTGAGTCTTCGTGGATGGGTGATTTTTCAGAGTCTGTAAATCTTGTCGCAATTTCAGTAATTCTGCTTTCAAACTGGTGACGTCGGTTGAAGAATGCGACGAGGACGAGAACGGGAACGACGTCGCTTACTTTTGGATTTCTTCTTCTCGGTGGTTATGTTCCATCTCAAAATATTTACTATCACGTAATAAAACAATCACATTCACAGTGTTACTTTATTTTCACTATTCACCACAAAATAACTGTAGGACGCGTGATTTAATTTATCCCACTTCTGAATTGTAAGGAGTTTTAGGGTTTAAAAGGCATTTAATTAAACAAACAATATTTATTATAATAGTCGACACACGACTCTCGTGATCAACGATTGTACATATTCTACTCTGCAATATATCTCAAGATTAGCAAGCAAGCCGGAGCGCTGACTCAGCCCTCTTGTACTTCTGGAGTGACCCTGGGACACCCGTGGACGTTTCCTCTCACTCCTTATTTCCTTTATTTCGTACAATATTGTAATTACTATCATCTCGACTTCTCCAAGTACGAATTTTAGGTTTTCTGCATTCAAGGACAGTGTCAATTTAACGTGCGGCAGCTATATCTATAATTCTAAATATTTAATGAATGATAAAATAAGAAATATTAAATGTACTTTCCAGAAAAAACCTACAGTAATGTCTCTGGATTTTTGACACTGACATTTATGATTTATGTCAATTACAAACATTTCAATTTTTCAACTGGTTTCCATGGCTGTTTGATTCATTATACAATGGATTATTTTACATATTTATAATTCTCTATCTCTAAGATATAATAAAATTGTCCAATGCAGTGGATAGAGAATCGTATATTCTTCAATGTGTGTAATAACATAAATTTCAAAAAAATAATATTTACAAGATTTTTTTTAAGAAACTACCACTTCCGGTTTTCCAATTGTTGCCAAAACCTTTTCAGCTCTCCCCATTAATGTCAAATTAAGGAATACGTAGTTAAATTGGTCTTTTATCTTATAGAATTTGAGAAATCGTTCCTCCAACATCCAGCCACACACAAACATACACACACATCCACACACAGACATTATATAATAATCGGATTCTAAAGGCCTTAACACGTGCTTATTCACTAAGATCTGGATATGCGAATTTTAGCATGAATCCAATACCTCTCTTAACGACATATAAAAATAAGAACCAATGAAATACCGTTAATAAAATATGCTTTAAAATATGTAGAAAATTTTAAATTACCCTTAATGATGACGTAAGTTGTTTAACTGAGTCTATAGGGCGCGACTGGCGCGAGCAGACACGTGACTCGAGTGACCTTGAAGTGCTTGGAATCAACTGGTTTGTGTGCGCGAGTCACTTTGAGAAGACTAATGTTTTGACTTATTTTGATTTTGAAATGGTAAAATGTTATTATTTTACAATTTTCAGGAAGTTAAAACAAACGAAATTAGAAATAAAACTTATTGACAGTTCAAAAAGAAAAAAAATCAAAACATTAGTCTTGTAACAGAGTTCTTGTCCAAATGACAAGCGCATACAAATCAGCTGATTCCAAGTACTTCACGGTCGCTCTAGTCACATATCTGCTCACGCCCTATATTAGAGATTTTATTAGATGTAGTACATTGCATGTTAGTATCACTATTAAAGATTTCATCTATTGCAATCAATGTATGGAGATACTACAAGTGCTGTACTTTACACATAGGCGTAGAAGATAATATTTTAAAAATAATATTAAGAAACACTGGCCTGGTTTACACCAGGTGTGACTGAACCAGAACAAAAATTTAGTTATTGTGTGTTTACACTGTAAATTTTTTCGCAAGGTTAAGTTTCATTTGATCATAATTTGATAAGAAAAATAGAATCGTCATTTTTAAAAGTAGAACCTAACCTAACTTATTGAAATATGTGAATTAAATACAAGAATAATTCATACAAATTATTTTTATGTAAAATAACTTGTATTAAGTACGTTATGTAGAATTCAAGCAATTCACCTAACCTAACTTGTCAACAAACAAGCACTGAAGACATGGAAAACACGTATGCGCAACTTGGCAAATAGGTCTTCATATGTTTACATGGGAAAATATATGTCTAAACCGGGCCACTGTTATGCGATACTACTAATTAAATGGAATTGTCGAAAGGTATTGTGCTGGCAGCAATAGACTTTGTTCAAGAATAATATATAGATTTTCTTTTTAAATAATTTTCCACGTAACCCAGCGCAACTTTCGCACTCTTCCAACCACCATGCCTTGTTAAAGCTAACACATCACCACCTCGATTTACTAACAAGTTGGCTGAAGCAATGTTCCGTATATTCACGACAGATGTCTAAATTAAGGAAATTGGCAATTTTTGATGCTTTACTGCCGACTGTATTACTATTACTATGAACAGGAGTGTTAACACACCGCTCTTTTTGGTATTTTTTTAAAAAAAGCGATCTTTTATTTTAGAAGCAGTGAGTCTAATTTTTAAATATTTCTGAACAAGGGCTACCCATTTAATGTTTGTTATGACAAACTGGCGACATACATTAGTTTTAGTTTCAGGTATCGTTATGACTATTATATCACTTTTAAGTTCAACATCTGTATATTTCAGTATTTACTTTCATCATTGAAAACTCATTAATTATCAGGAGCTTAATTAATAAATGAATGAATATATTCTTCTAAAATTTTACACTTTTTAAGTTTAAAATTTGCAGTCTTCCTTGTTAAGTAAGCTATTAGTTTTGAATATTTCGAAATATCTGTGTTAATGTCACTCATACTACAAGGTTTTAGCATCGAATAAATTGCCCAAAAAAGATTATTTATTTTGCGATACTGTGAAGTATGCCAGAAGAACGTTTTTTAGTGTAATTGTTGAGTTTTATTTTTTTTCATCACACCACCTTACGAAAACTAGATAATATCTCTTGTAACGTGCTTTTGATTTTTCTGGGAGTACCTAACAGTGGCGTAAATAGGGTCCGCAAAACCCCGCAATGCGGGGGCCCCTGCAGATATGGGGGCCCCAAACTGCCACGAAACTACCATAAATTAATTTATATTTTAGTAATGTAAGCGCCAGTTTAAAAATTACGCATTTATGGAAAGTGATTTATGTGAAGTTTGCACTGCCTTGTTATTTTTTTTTTAACTATTCCAGTTACTGTCGCTACAGCAGAAAGATCTTTCAGTAAACTGAAATTAATAAAGTCATACCTGAGAAACAGCATGACTCAAGTCAGATAAAGCAATCTGTCTCTTTTGGCAATAGAACATATTGCAGCACAAAATTTAAATTTAAAATGTTTGATTAGGGATTTTGCTAATCAAAAGCCCATAGATGTGACATCTAATTTAATTTATAAATTACTCAAAAGTGAATAGGAATATAATAAAGTTTTTTTTTATGATAGCGAACCATAACTTATGTTTATTTGTATCAATATTTACACAAAAAAAATATTTTTAATATCCCTATTCACTAGGGATATCATGAAGTTTTTTTTATTATTATAGCGAATCATAACTTATGTTTATTTATAGCAATATCGACACTAAAAAAAATTTTTTAATATCCCTATTCACTTTTGAGTAGTATTATTTTGAATATGTGAATTATTATTTACTTTTATTTTCTCTTTTTTATAATACTTATTTGATTAACTATTTTACAGATTGTTAGCTGTCAAAAAATCGCACTTTATTGTCAATTGGCAAAATAAATATTGTATTTATAATTATTTACAGTAAAATTAATCAAAATGTACATTGTGTTTTCTTGTACCTATTCATATAACTTTCAGAAGCGTATTAGGGAAGGGGGCAACATTTATTTTGCGGGGGGGGGGTCTCTAAATCCTAGTTACGCCACTGGTACCTAATTCCGATGAAACGTTCTTTGCTTGTTCACGTATCTCTGGCGGGGTAGATGTCATAGATTCGTCACTGTCTGATATTTTTGTTTTTGATAGATGGGATTACGATACTTTTAGCCTTGCTTTTAGCAATTATTGACCAAGATAAAAATTAAGAAATACCTGAGCCTACTGTAAATTGTTTTGATAGCAGCTCACTTGATAACAACAATGGTTTATGGTTAACATGCAAAATTTATAGAAAGTACATATTTTAGTAGATATCTCGGCCCAAAAATTTAATACATAATGTGTGCGGTAGGTATTTGTACAACGCTCGGTTTTATTGCAGCACGTCGTGTTTCAATATAAAACCTCGCATTTTAAAATAACACCTATCGCACGTATAATGTAAATAACTATTTCTTGGGCAGTTTCGGGAAAAATATATAAAAATCTGACCGTTTTATCACCTGGGTACCATAGATACGGCTACATTCAGAAAAATTGACTCTGTCGGGGTCAAGCGATAAAACTATAATGGCTGATTGCTCCAATGTAACTTAAATTTTAAGCGTTGCTTAAATTGACAATATTGAATCGAAATGAAATGTCACATGAATTATTTTGCATTGCTGTCAAAATTTCGATATGCATTTTTTTGTTTAAGTGTCGCTTAAAATTTAAGCCTTGTTGGTCCAGCTGGGCTTAAATGTCGTAATTATGACAAAGCGATATATTGCTCACTGCTTGCATTATAACATTGAGTGGCAACGGGCTATTATTTGTGCCACTTTGATGAAATGAAGACATACTCTGTGCAGTAAAATATAGTAAAATAATAAATGCTATTTTTATTTAAAATAATTTCTTATGGAAATGAAAACAGTAGTTCCAAAAATTATTTCAAACGAAAATGGCATTCATGTTAAAAGAATAATAAGATTATTTTACTATTCACGGCAGGTAAAATTACCAGACGATGCATGTCTTCATTCTAAAAGAGCGGCGCAAATAATGACCTGTTTTATCCAATATTATAAAGCAAACAGTAAGCGATATGCCGCTTTGTTATAATTACGATATTTATAGTTTTATTGCTGGACGCGATAGAGACAATTTTTCACACTATAGTGGCCTGTCTTCTTCTATATGTCGAAGATAAGTTCTAACGAGCCCCAAGAGTCTTAGGGCAGTTTTAAAATTTATTTTGCGTACCATTTGAAAAATCTTTCTCCGTAATGGTTTTCAGTTTGGGGCTGCTACAGATTGTTTTATATCTTTCTCATAATAACACAACACCCAAAAAGTTTCAATACAGAATATGAAATGAAGGCAAAGATTTCAAATAAATTAATGTGTGGTGCATTTTCGGAAGCAGGTGTCTCCAGACAGTAAGTTGGATGTGCTAGAGGTTTATGCAAAAAAATGCTTGCCGAAGTTACTTGATTTCATCAATTTACCTCAGGTAAACAAAGATATTAAGTTTCGGTCTGACTCATCTTCACGTCATTATGAAAGGACAACTACGTAGTGCTTGGAGACTAAAACATACCATTTGTACCCGTCGAAAACAATCCTAATGTACCCCTGGTGAGATCTATTGAAACTTTGTAGATGATATTTACAAGAAAGGTGTACGAGTACGACAATGTATAGGGGCCCAAAATGAAAACAATTATGGCGTAGGATTTTTGAAAATATAGTATGCAAAATAAATTTTAAACTCGCCAAAGACTCATGGGGCAATAAATAAGAACTAAACTTAGTCGTATAGAAGAAAACGGGCCACTTAGTTCTATATGAAATATGAGTGTTAAAGCTTAAGCTTTGTAATTGGTTTAGCAATAAGCAGATGCAGATTCATTATACATACTTTCCTTAAACCGCACCACAATTTTTTCCCAAAAATAGAATTTTATCATTAAAAAATTATCTGGAAAATATCTGTTTTCCAGTTAGTTGCAGATAAAATAATTTTAATCAAATCTTGAACAAATATTTTTATTATTTCACATACATAATAAGAATAAGCAAAATATAATTTTCATCTAAAATAAAACCATAAATAGTTAAGTTAATAGATAAGATTAGTATTTATTCCTGCAGTAAGACGAATTAAGTATAAACGATAATGCCTAACCATGTTATTTCAGAAAGCAGGATTAACATTCAATTTAGAAAAGAATTGTTAAATAATGATAACCTGCGAAAGGATTAATTTCTAATTATACTCTTGATGTGAAATTACGATTAATTACATTGCACAGATATTTCTTGAGCACGTATGTATTTGGCATGTATAATAGTAGAATTTAATTTACGTTTCCGTTTATCTTGATTAACTAAATTATAGTTTAATTATATTCATTAATTTTAAATTCATAAATCTCAGATGCATACAATATAACTCCCTAATAATTTAGTTCCATTAGGATCTAATTGCTACAACTCCATTAGGATATGAATCCTCTTACAAGTATGTATGAATGTTTACACGCAATACATATATCACTCAATTTGCTAATGAATCATAAAAAAAACAGTTACTTCTAATCTATAAATAGTACCATGATGCATTTTAAATGTTACAAATCTAGGTCAATGTTTTAGGTTAATTCTAAAATTAAATCTTTGATTAAAACCAAATGATAAACTACTGTAAGAATAAATTCGCACACCTGGAACTGTAGCAAATTCCCTAATGCCCGGTTTCACCATTGCCGAATAAATTGACATATCTGTTATCTGACGAATAAATTTTATTCATCGATTAGTCAAAATTCCGTTTCATCAACTAAAATCGTTAAGAAGATAATTATTCGTAGAATATTACATTTCTCTGTATTATTTTGCGTTGATAAATTCCAATGACTAGTTTTTAACCAATCATGATGCAAAACACTTGAAAATTCAACCAATGGGAACAGTAATTAATGTGTCAAGTTTCATTTTGCTAAATGGTACACTTTCCGGTAGAAGCAAGTTTAGTTAAATCGTCTTATTTTAGCCCCAGGAATCTGTGGTTAAGCCATGTCCCCCTATTTAAGAGACACCTGTATAATTATTTCTTTATTGCACTTCGCTGGTGGAAGGTCGTTTTGTAATAAAAAAAAAAAATTAAGGAACTTTACCCAAATATTTAACATTTTTTGTGCACAAAAAAAAATAACATTTTATCTATTCTTTCATTCTATGCAGAAGATCCTAAATGTTAGAGATTCTTCCAATTCATTGACAAGATTGGCGCCGGAGTGCGTGGACTTGTGATGTGCCAAGTATCAAATATGCTGCGGTGAGGGGTGTAAAAGAAACGAGTTGGGTTTCGTCGCTGGCATGTTTATGTGGACTGGTGAGTAGGGCTATAAGTCGTGCCCTGCTTTAGACGTTGGAAGTTACGGAAGCCGGGATCGAACCCGGGACTGTATGATGGAAGGTAGATGCGCTGACCACTGGACTACTGGAGACCTGTGTATGGTAAAGCGAGTTGAGCGCACATGAACATAGTCAAGTTGAAATCCGACCGCCACAGCAGTATTTCCAATGGATTTATGAATTTTACCTCTAATTTTAAATATTTAAATAGTAAAATAATAGAAAGATTAAAGGTACCAACTTCGCAGAAACAGTTTTCAGTAATGTCACTAAAGCCGTTGAGTTTTGACACTGACATTTATCTGTCACTTTCAAACTATGCTACAAACATTTGAATTTGACAACTAGTTTCCGTGGTGTACTGTGGATTGTGCAAATACACCAGTTTATTCTATAATTTATGTTCTTTATCTTTAAATCTATAGAAGATATAATAAAAAATTTAATTTGTCAGATTTAGAATTTAATGTTCTTTATTATTTATAACATAAATTTTAAAAAAATAATATTTAGAAGTTTGTTGTTGCCAAAACCTTTTCAGCTCTTCCCATTAATGTCAGATTGAGGAATACGTAGTTATATAGGTCTTAAGTCTTATAGATTTTGAGGAATCGTCCTTATCCCATCCACGCACGCACAAACACACATACACACACACACACACACACACACAAAACCATTCACATTCACATACAGACAAACTCATCGTAAAAATGATAAAATGATGATATTCTAATATTGAAAGAAATATTAATACATAATTATAAAATTATTATAACACACACAATAAAAATGTCAAATGTCAAGCTATTAGTTAATAAATATTTAACTGGGATTTTTTTTATGTACTGACGGTGAAACAAAAGTATGCTATTTTATTTGACGAAAAGTTTAACTGATGAATAAAATGTTTATTCGTCAATGATGAAACCGGGCATAAGACATATAATTGCGCTTTAGACTAGATTACAAATGAAAATCTTTTGCTCATTTGGAGATCAAATAATACGTATACAGGGTGTTCATTTTATTTTGTCCACTACTGCTATCTCGAGAACTATAATTGTTGCAAGGTAAGTAAACTTAGAAAACAATTTCTATTTTACCAGACTATTTTTTATGAGCAAAATAAATTTTTCAACTACAGTGATTTTTAAACTGTGGGGTCCCCACAGTTGGTCCAACTAATTTATTTTGAAATGGGAACATATTTTTTTTATTTGCTCATTCGTTAGAGTATTTAATTCTAAGTTCAATGATATAGGTAATATACCATCACATTACGTTTTTTTTAAAATTTTTTTTTTTTTGAGTACAATGCATAGAAAGTTTTATATTAATTTCACTAAAATATGACAATAATAAAGAATACTACGAATGGAAAATTGCGTGCATATTTTATTCTACTTATTGATCATAAACACTGAACTCAATATACCTATATTTCCGGAATGCGCCATGATGCAAAATTCATAAATTAAAAAAAAAAAACTTGACCAGAGCGTAGCTACAAGAGGGCTGACGCCGATGCATATTGTGGCGCCTGAGGCAAATTTCAAAGCGACGCCTTTTAGTATTTTTTTTAAGCCATATTGTTCGTAGAAGTAATAATAAAAACAAGATCGAAAATTTTATTCGGCAAAAAAGTTAAATCTACGTCATTTATTTATTATTTTCACTTAACTTATCCCAATAGTTTGAAATACCATATTCAAATTAATAATGGTAACGGTCAATGGGTGTAAAAGAAAAAAATGTAGCTTAATTAAGATGAAATTTTTGCTACTACTACTTTTATTTGCACATATTTATTTACAACTTAAACTAACTTATTATTAATGACAACTAAATCCTAAATACTCGCGTTACGCAGAACGCGAGCCAAAATTAAAACTCTACATGTCGCTTAGACATAAGAGACCAACACAGACTATGGATTTCCCGAATGAATCTTTAAACTAGACTACTAGAAACAAACGGTTATCATCTTCACTATACCATATCTTAGGGTTGCGGGGGTGAAAGCTGAGCATACAGCATCTATAGCTAATTATCAACCCTGCACATATGACATCTAATCTAGACAAAACAAAGATAATTGATAATTATTTATAAACAGAATTTTGACTTACAAAGATAACAAAGTTCAAATATTGATATTGAAACTATAATTTAGAAGAGTTATAATAAAATGATTAGCTTGTTATAGCTCCACACCTTGTTACAATATTAGCACGTTAAAAGATACAAATGAAGAAATTATTGCTAATATTGCTAAACAAGATAAGCTTGAAGGCAAATAGGATGAAAGTCACACCGATGAAGAATTGTCCAGGGAGAAACCTTCTCCACAGGAAATGATAAAAGCATTTGAAACAGTTCAACTTTTTTTACTATGAATGAAAATACAACATATAAAATATTTAGTTTGCTCAATAAGAAAAGAAATAAAAACTGAACATCAATCATTGATAATTGATTATTTTTAAAAAATAACTTTTTTGTTCATCAAACCTATTTTTTCTTTTAAAGAATGTTTAAAAATGTTTTAGAATTATGTATTTTTTTTAATAAATTAAACTTGTTTGCAATAAGTATGCTTTTTGTCTAACTCGAAATCTCTGTAACTCGAAGTAATTCGCGGTCCCTTGAGTTTCGCATTATAGAGGTTTGACTGTATTAGAGCTATTGCAAGAATTTTAATATGCCTTCTAATATTAAGTTTTAAAAAATATTGTTCTTTAAATAGCCTCAAATTTGAAAATATCGTGAAATATACATTAGATGTTTAACAATTAATTACTGAAATTTGTGTAATACATATTTTGAAAAAGTCACTTGATCTAAAACAAAATGTGATGTCAAAATTCATACAATCGTGTTGACAAACTATCGCCTACTTTTATTATGTAAAAAATGCAGGTGTTGGACAAACACTTTTCCTGTTGGCTATGAATGACAAGTACATACTTTGACATCAAAGGAGTGGGGGTTGTTTTTCTTGACTATTTTTCGCTCCAATCTTTTTATTGAATTATTTACGAAAATAAATAAATAAATAAATATAAATATATCATCTAGGCATATTACCCATTTCTGGGTGTGCCAGTATCTACAACACATGTAGACATCGGTAATGATGACGATATATTTTACCGTGTGGGCGCTTACCAGGCGTCACCTCACGGGCACTCATAGCTGGCGTGGAGAGTGCACCACAGGGGTCACTTTTGTGCCATTTTAAAATTGGAAATATATGGCGTCTGTCTGGATCGAACCCGGTTCAGGTTCGCGACCAGACACTCAGGCACGCGGCCACGGGACCCCATATTTACGAAAATAACAACAAATAATTATTATTTTTATTGTTATAAAAATATTGCTTAAACTTTCATTTAAAATTCTTTTTAAAAAATGTGATACCGGCTCATTCATTATAATTATTTTCATTTAGAACAACTACGTTCAGTTTTCAGCTGTTGCTACAGTTACCGGTAATCGCTAATCGGTAATGTTAAAAGAATTTTTAAAGCTACAATAACATTTGGAAATATAACCTACATTGAAAATCAAATTTACAAATAAAATAAAAAAAATATTGCACATTTTCTAGTACATTGATAAAATTAGACAAAAATTTATTAGTTGTTCTTTGAGATAGGTATATTATACATAGAGTGGAGCATATTAGTGTCTCAATTTTACTTCTTGGAAAAAATGATACACTTCTCCCCCTTGGTGTATAATTTACTATAATTGTTTAAAATCATACATAATCTGCTGTAATAATTGTTTAAAATCACGCATACTTTAATTTTTCATATAATTCACATGTATAGAAGCATTCTGAATTTATTCAATATTATTCTCTACCTCAAAAGAAAAAAAAATTACTCAACAAATACCTAAAGATCAAATAAACATATTAAATTAAATCTTAATAAAATTGAGAACCGAACGGTAAAACATTATTTGATCTTCCTAAACATAGTTTATTTGCTGCTATAAAGTAAAATGATTAGATTCCGGCAATTTCAAACAATTTAATCACTTGAAACCGAGCATCGGTTAGACGTGGCTGATTTTTTACGGTTATTAACCCGTAGCTAGCGATTTCATCCCCGAACTGAAAAAGGCGGGCCCACAACTGATTGTGACCAGAGAGTGAACAATGTCGAGCTTTTATCTTCTGCGCCATCGGAAACTCATATATCGTGAAATCTATCCAACCGTAAAATAACACTGTATTATTTGTACTGTAGATAATAGCGCCGAAAAGTGTGTACCAAATAAAAAGTTTTTCATTAAAGAAAGTTTTAGCTTTTTGGTCAACAAAACTTTCTTGTAATAGTCTGTTATTTTCAGAGAAGTTTGTTCTTTTTATTGAGCAACTTGTTGTAATATGTGTAGAATGGATTCCTTTTTTTGTAATGGTTGTAATTAACAAGCAGTAGTGTTTAATTATATAATCAAAAATTTAAAATGAACGCAGCAAACCATATTAGATAATTTCCAGATACATGTTCTGTTTGTTTAACTTTTTCTAATGCAAATGCACCTTGAATAATAGTATACATTTCATTTAATAGATATTTACACACCAAGTGAGCTAAGGTAATGTTTATTCATGAGAAGAAAGTTTAGCTCACGAGCCCCTACGGGCGAGTGAGTTAATTTCTTCGAGTGAATAAACATTCTTAGCTCACGTGGTTTGTACAATATTTTATTAAATTTTGACGAAATCGTAATAAAAACCATTATAATATTTGAAATGATTTTGACAAAACAAAAAACTAATCAGTTAGTAGACTGTGCATGACACTCGTCGATGATAGATGTCAAGTCATCTATTTAAAAAGATTTATTGTCTGTCATTTGTACCGTGAAAAATAATGAAAATGGCTAATAATATCTGATAAATACTATGGTAAGTGTTAATTTCGTGCCTGATGTTATTTTGAATGCATTATTTGTTGCAGAGTGAATTAAAAAAATGTCAGAGTGATTTAAAAAAATTTAATTCACTTGTGAAAAAAGTGTTACTTATAATTGTTGCTATGGAGTTAATAATGACAGTTTAAAATGTCAAAATTGAATAAAAATATAAAAGAAGGAGTACATGAAGTGTCTGATTGTAGTTCGAAATACCCAGGATCAACTATTTTTACCTCCCACTACCCTTGGTAAGGGACGTATAGGACTCGTGCTAAAAATCATATATCGAGATTTTAGTAAATTACCACGTTTTAAGGTCCTAGAATCCAATTTTAACATTTTCACGATGATGTGTGTGTGTATGTGTGTATGTATGTGTGTGCGTGTGTGTATGTGTGTGTGTATGTACTCAATTATATTCACTCAGTAAATTTTGATATCACGTATTTCAACCCTATTCTAACATGGAAATAAAGCCATTTGATTTTGGTGTGAATCTGACATTCGGAAATGGCACTTTACTGTCTTGACATACCAAAGAATTTTTCATAAAATATACCATTCAATGTTATTTTATTTAAACTGGACTAGACGACATACGTAGTCCCTGGGGACGCCCTGAGCTGATAGATTAGTATCGTATTTTTTTTGTTTAAATTCAAATTAAAAACTAGCGACACAGCTGTCATCGTAATGACATTATCAAAATGTTTCATAAAATAGATTGAAATAACATTTATTTTAAACATTTTTTTTTTTATTTCTGTGTTCATTACTAATTAATTTGACAAAGGATGGAAGATTTATTAAAAATTAATGAAACGTGTCTAATGTAGATACTCCTAGAATTAACTATTTGAGAAGCATAACTAAGTGCGGACTATGACGTCACAAATAATTTCAGATATTCAAAAATTCATATCTCGCTTACTAATTCGAATTTTAACATCATGTTTTTACCAATATTCCCAGGTTTTTGTATATTATCAGAATATATATATATATATATATATATATATATATATATATATATATATATATATGTACAGTGTGTTAATTAAGAACCTGGCCATAGGCGTTTAACATGGGAAAACAGTTTTTCTTTGCGCAAAAGTCCCCAATTAATTTTAGACAAAAATGTTTCAAATAAATGTTGTAGATATTAATATTCTACGACTAAATTACTAAACAGATTTAATTTTGCAGGTTTAGCAACTTGTAAAATCTTATTTGAAATTGTACAAATATTGCTCATTTGTAGCAATACCCATGAAATTGAAACAAAATTACAAAGAAATTCATATCGTTTGAATTGTCAGAAATGTAATTTTATATATTACAGAATGTGAAAAAATAATAATAATAAAAGTTATTTGAGTGTTAGATTTTAAAAATAATACCTGTGATTTAGGTGCAGAATGAATTATCCGCACCTTTTAATTGAAAACTGAATATCTGACAGTTCAAACGATATGCATTTCTTTGTAACTTTGTTTCAAATTCATGGGTATCGCTAGAAATAAGCAAGAGTATAATTATCTACAACATTTATTTGAAATATTTTGTCTAAAATGAATTGGGGACTTTTGCGCAAAAGAAAAACTGTTTTCCTATGGTAAGCGCCTATGGCCAGATTTTTAATTAACACACTATATATATATATATATATATATATATATATATATATATATATATATATATATATATATATATAAAGTAGAACCCCGATTATCCGAGTCGCAATTATCCGAGTTCCGGATTAACATGCGTCTATGATCCGGATTAACCGAACCAATCTAAAGACGCAATATCCGTATTAAATGAGCTTCTAAAATATTTCCATTTAAAATCGTCGGGACCGACGGGGATTCCCCTTGATCCGCGTGAACGTAGTTCGTTATTACGTTCGCTATAGAGAAGTATACGTACTCGCATAATTTATTTGGTTGGAGTTTTAGTTAAGTGTATACGAAAAATAAATCCGGATTAACCGAGTTTTCAGGTATCCGAGGAGGGTGTCCCCCACGTTACCTCGGGTAACCGGGGTTCTACTATATATATATATATATATATATATATATATATATATATATATATATATATATACAGTATGTCCCATTTAGAGGTGCCACCATTGGGATTTCGAGAACTATAAGAGATACGATGTCGGTTAAATGGAACTTTTTGTGCGCCTTTGGGAAGCCATCTCAGATGTGCTTTTGTTTTTCCAAAAATTCTTATAGGGCACTAGATAATGTCGAAAAACTAAATATTGTTGATTTTTTCTTTCTCAAATAACTTCTAAACTATTAGTAATTGAGAAAAACGTTTCAAATATAAAAGATATATATATTTATTAACTAACCAGTGGCGTACGAAATAAATTTTTATATCCTTAAATTTTCGAGATATAACACAAACTTATATTTTTTTAAATGGAACCCATATCTGATTTTAGTCTCAAAAAAATAATTATTTTTTTCTCTTTTCAATTATGTAAGGGTTATTATGTATTATATTTATTTTGCTCCTAAAATTTTATTTTTCTCTTTATTTTCCTGAATTTTCTTATTATTTCCCAAAAACACATTATTATTTTTATTAATTATATTGTATTTGATCAAAATAATTTATTTTATGCCTTTATTACGTAATATTTTCATTCTAGACTCATAATTACAAATTACACTATGATATGCCAAGGGCGACCTGATACGAAATTATATAAAAATTAATTTGATACGAGTTTTGAGCAAAATTTTTTAATGAAATACATTATTTAAATACAAATAGAAATCTACCAATATTTTCAAAATAATTGTAAATTTAATACGAAATAAGGAAAAAATAATAATTTTGAAGGCAAAACAAATATAAAACATAATAACCCTTAGATCGTTGAAAAGAGAAAAAAATATTTATTTTTTTGAGACTAAAATCAGATATGGGTTCCATTTAAAAAAATATAAGTTTGTGTTATATCTCAAAAATTTACGGATATAAAAATTTATTTTGCACGCCACTGATTAGTTAATAAAAATATGTATCTTTTATATTTGAAACCTTTTTCTCAATTATTAATAGATTAGAAGTTATTTGAAAAAGAAAAAATCAACAATATTCAGTTTTTCGTCATTATCTAGTGCCCTATAAGAATTTTTGGAAAAACAAAAGCACATCTGAGAAGGCGCACAAAAAGTTCCATTTAACCGACATCGCATCTCTTATAGTTCTCGAGATCCCAATGGTGGCACCTTTAAATGGGACACACTGTATATATATATATATACAGTGTGTTCATTTTAAATTGCTATCTCGAGAACTATAAGAGCTACAAAAACGGTTAAATGGGCAAACAATTTCTATTATACAAGATAAATTTAGAGAACAGAAAAAATTTTTTTTCGACCAGTGGTTCTCAAAATACGGGATTCAACTTTTTTATTTTAAATGTGAACATATTTTTTTTTATTTGCTTATTCGATAGAGAATTTAATTCTGAATTCAATGATATAATATTATCATATCCTCACATAACGATTTTTTTGAGTAAAATAGATATAAAATTTTAAATTAATTTGATTAAAATATGATATTACTAAGAGTGCCATGAATGGAAAAACTGAATACAAGTAATTTTTTAACCTGGAATTAGAGTGCTCTGAATGAAATAAGTGAATATTTTGTTTTGTTAAGTGATCATAACTGTCAAGTGAAGTTCAAAATCATTTAATTTAATTTTAAAAATGTGTAATTTTACTCACATAGAAAAAGTTGAGGTTTGAAACATACATTTTATCAAGAAAAAATTCGCGAGCTGCAGTTAATATGTATAGGGAACGATATCCTGAAAGAGTAGTACCGTCGCGGAAATATTTCCGAAAACTTGACATAATATTACGTGGTAATACTACTGCATTTATACATAAACCCAGAAGACCGGTGGATGAAAACAATGAAATAAATGTTTTGGCATATTTTGAAGCCAATCCAAGAGCTTCTGTACGAATGGCCTCTGATTAATGCAGATTAAGTGTAGGGACGGTGCATAAAATTTTAAAACGACACAAGTATAAGCCATACAAATTCCATAAAGTTCAACACTTGCAACCTGGTGATTATGACCGCAGACTTGAATTTTGCCATTTAATCATTAATGAAGGAATTGATATTTTAAAATGTGTTATTTGGACGGATGAAGCAAATTTTTCCAATAATAGAATATTTAATGTAAAAAATAAACATTATTGGAGTTCCGAGAATCCTATTATGGTACGTGAAAGAAGTTTTCAAAGAAAAATTAATATAAATGTATGGTGTGCAATTTTGCACGATACAGTGTTTTTTCACATGTATGAAGGTACTCTAACTGGAGATCGTTACTTAGAATTTTTAAGAAACAGACTTGATAATATATTGTATTTTTCGCGTGTTGTATAGAGTATCGCGGAGTTTCTCTCGTTGTCTTTTTTCTAATTTGTCTGGTATATTTTGGGCAAATTAATTACTTTTTTGTATCAGTTTGTGCACAAAAGTGTAGGAAATCTAGTGATCTAATTATTTTCTAGTTATCTACATAGTTAATATCTTAAAAGCAGTTCATAAAAAATATTGAGTAAGGAATTAAAACTTACTTAAGTAACAAGTGTGTGCGTGATCTAAGTGGCTTAAGTATTGTTTTCGCTGTCAAAATGTCGACCAAATGTTCGGTTTGCAATGTGGATTGTGATAAGGGTTCTGCCATCACCTGTGCTAGGTGTACCAACATCTCTCACCCTGTTTGTGCTGATTTTTCTCAATCCGATGTGAGAGTATTGCGTTCGAAAAAAAACTTCAAATGGTTCTGTAATGACTGCGTACAAATTCCTATCATTGAACAAGTTCAGCCACCTAATGAGGAAATAACTGAGTTAAAAAAAGTAATATTATCAATGCAGGCTACGATGCTCGCTATGCATAAGGATTTAAACGACCTAAAATCAAAACTAGAATTTGTATCCAAAACTGACCTGGATAAACACACTGAATTCGAAGATATCATTTATGAAATAAATGAACGGAAACATCGTGAAAAGAATATCATTATACGTGGACTTCCTGAAAAACCATCTGTTGCTGAAGATCGTATTACTATTGATAATTTACTCGCTGAATTAATCCAAGATAGGTCATCTTGTAATTATGAATTCTTTCGTTTAGGAAAAAAACTGGAAAATAATAAACCACGTATGATAAAATTATCCTTTAATGATATAAGATATATAAAGGAACTATTCAAAAACTTACGTAAACTCAAAACAAAACCATTGTATAAGAATATCTCCATCACTAATGATAAAACGATCAAACAACGTGAACATCTTGTTTTGTTACGTGAGGAATTAAATAAACTTAATGCTGATGGGAATAACACCTTCTCCATTAGGTATATTAAAGGTGTTCCGCAGTTAACTAAGTCAAAAAACTAAATACAGTGAGATGCTCTGATAAAATAGAAACTGTAACTGTTTACTATCAAAACGTCCGCGGTTTAAACACCAAACTTTCACAGTTTTATAATAATATTTTATTAAATAAGTTTGATGTACTCATTATAACTGAAACGTGGTTAAAAGACAATGTTTACAACACCGAACTATTTGACAGTCGATACATAGTGTTTCGCAAAGATAGAGACTTGATTGCGACAGGTAAAAACTGTGGCGGAGGAGTGCTCGTCGCAGCCAAGAGAGATTTGGATCCCACCTGCATCAATTTCGCCTGCACCATCGACAATGTGGAAGCTATTTGTGTCAGACTGTTTGCATATAATTGTTATTTTTATTTTATTGCAGTTTATTTCACTCCTCCTACAACCATTCAGATGTACGAATTGTTCTTTGATTCTTTATTAACTCTTCCTTTTATTTTTACGTCAAATGTTTTTATTATTGGTGATATAAATTTATCATATCTTTATCAGTATCACAAGAATATAGATTGTCATGATTTGAAAGTCTCGAAGTTTGTAAATTATTTAAATTTATTAAATATGGAGCAGTACAATGATGTTTATAACAATTACGGACGTATCTTAGATGTTGTAATATCAAATTATAAAAAATGTTACTAAAAGTTTGGATCCCATTATAGATGAAGATGACCATCATCCATCTCTTATTCTAGAATTTGTACACTTTGCTAACACTAAATTTAAGGCCTGCGTAAAACATGATACTTACTATCAATTCAAAAATGGCAACTACGAATTACTTTACCACTTACTTAGTGAGGTAGACTGGAATTGGTTTATTGAATGTAATGATGTAAATATTGCGGTGGATAAATTTTATAGATTGGTTTACAGTATATTTGATGAATGTATTCCGAAAATTCGTAGACATACCTGCAAATATCCCGTTTGGTTCAATTATAATCTTATTAAATTGTTAAAATCTAAAGATCATTTTCGGAGGTTATTTAGTCGTACAGGATTGTCTTATTATAAAACAAAATTTAAAATAATTAGATCAAATTGTAAGATGCTTGCAGATAAATTATATAGAGAATATATTGTAAACTTACAAGAGAATATAGTATGTGGTAGTAATGTAAATAGTTTTTGGGAATTTGTAAGAAGTAAAAAATGTGAAACTGGTACCCCATCGACGATGTATAATGGTGATGTTAAGTACGAAGGAGGTGAAGAAATTTGTAATGGTTTTGCTGCTTACTTTCAAAGTAATTTTGTTAATGACATAGGTACAATAGCTATGCATAATAATTGCTCTTCACATAACTTTCATATTACATTAGATCCAGTATCTATCTCACAGGTAAATGACGCAATAAATGCACAAAGTAATAGCAAATCTCTAGGTCCTGACAATATACCTATTTATATTATTAAAGGTTGTTCCGAATTCTTCTCTGTAGCTTTATGTCACTTATATAACTTGTGCCTTAAATTAAATTCTTTTCCAGATAAACTTAAAGAAGCCAGAATTCGTCCTTTGTATAAATCATCTGAAAAAAATCAATTTAAAAATTATCGGCCAATTTCATGTCTGAGTCCATTAGCAAAAATTTTGGAATATTTAATGTATCAGTCAATTAAAAATCAAACTGAGCAACTCATATCAATTTATCAGCATGGTTTCATTTCTGGCCGTTCAACAGTTACTAATTTACTCTCTTTTACTCAATATGTATCAGATGCTTTTGCTAACAAATTGCAATAATTGTATATATACAGATCTCGCAAAAGCATTTGATACAGTATCGCACAAAATTTTAATAAGTAAATTAGAAGCTATCGGTTTTGCTAAGAATATTTTATCTTTACTGGCCTCGTATTTATCCAACAGAAAACAATTTGTATTTATAGATGGTTTCCAATCAAATTATTATATTGCAATGTCAGGTGTGCCACAGGGCAGTATTTTGGGACCATTGCTATTCATACTATTTATAAATGATATAGTTAATACATTATCATTTGGTAACGGCTTACTTTATGCTGATGATTTCAAATTGTATGCTTCAGTAACTGACGTTGAGGACTGTATGAAATTGCAAAATGATTTGGATAAGATTTTTAAATGGTCAGTAGAAAATAAATTGAGTTTTAATTTAAATAAATGCGAAATAGTAAGTTATGCAAGAAAAGCTAACTTAATTTACTTTGATTATCATATGGATAATACTCGTCTCGTAAGGAAAATTAGCAAAAACGATTTAGGAGTACTATTCGATATGAAATTAACATTCCATCCGCATATTGAGAACGTTATTAACTCTGCTTGTAGAACATTAGGATTTGTTTTACGAACTACCTACAGTTTCAAAAATATAAATTGTTTAAAAATTTTATTTGACTCAATGGTTCGGAGTAAGTTAGAGTACGCCAGCCTGGTTTGGTCTCCATTTTATAATAATTATATATTATTTCTTGAAAATGTGCAAAAGAAGTTCTACAAACATTGTTATTATCGTGTTAATTTAGTATGGCCAAGTATTAATTACGATGAGTTATTATCTATTTTTCATGTCGAAACGTTAAGAGTAAGAAGACAAAAACAACAAATACTATTTGTATACAAAATTGTAAACAATATCTTGAATGTACCTGATATTCTGGCTCAATTAAATTTTTTAGTACGCCCATATAATTCCAGAAGTTGTCAAACTTTTATCAATATTGTTGCTAAGACCAATTATCATCTTAATTCGCCAATTTTTTCAATGTGTTGCACATACAACATGTATTGTGAGGGACTAGATTTTTCTTATACTTTGTCGGTATTTAAAAAAATACTTGACCAAATTATGTAGTTACAATGTTTATTGTTAATTATTGTCGTTATGTTTATGCTACTTTTGTATATTTTTTGGGTATATATCCCGTGTATGTAAATATTTCTATACTCTATGCATTATTAATGTATATTTATTCTGTAATTGGGGGTATCCCTGTTGAATAAATCAATAAAAATAAATAAATAAATAAAATAAATATTGGATGATCTGCCATTAAATGTCGTTAGAAATCTACACTTTCAACAGGATGGAGCACCAGCCCATAATTCTCGTCAAGTAACCGCGTACCTGAATGAAACATTTCCAAATCAATGGATTGGTACCAAAGGACCCATTGCATGGCCTGCAAGATCACCCGATTTAAACCCTTTAGACTTTTTCTTATGGGGTTATTTAAAAGATAAAGTCTACGATACTGTTCATCAGAATCTACAACAATTAAAAAACAGCATTGAAAATATTTTGAACAATATTGACGGAAGAAAATTAAGATTAGTTAGAAATAGTTTATTTCATAGAGTACAGTTATGTATAAATGAAAATGGAGGCAATTTTGAACAGTACTTATAAATTTATAGGAGTTTATTTTATTTTTGTAAATATTTCTTCATTATAATTAAATATTAAAATAAAAATTATAACAGTTTTTTTCATTCATTATACTTTTATTCACTTCTTTCTATCATGGCACTCTAATTATGCGTAAAAAACACATGTACATATTCAGTTTTTCCATTCATTGCACTCTTAGTAATATCATATTTTAATCAAATTAATTTAAAACTTTATACCTATTTTACTAAAAAAAATCGTTATGTAAGGATATGATAATATTATATCATTGAATTCAGAATTAAATTCTCTATCGAATAAGCAAATAAAAAAAATATGTTCACATTTAAAATAAAAAAGTTGAGTCCCGTATTTTGAGAAACACTGGTCGAAAAAAAATTTTTTTCTGTTCTCTAAATTTGTCTTGTATAATAGAAATTGTTTGCCTATTTAACCGTTTTTGTAGCTCTTATAGTTCTCGAGATAGCAATGGTGGCCCATTTAAAATGAACACCCTCTATATATATATATATAATCGGTAGCATACCTTATTTTACATAATATGTCTGTGAAACAGTTTCATTGGAAATGCAGGACACTTGCGGTATGTAATTTATATAAAATAATAGAAATGATGGAAGGTATTGTAATGGCTTGCTTTTTGCAAAGCAATCAAAATAATTTTTAAGTAACTATTATTGTGGTCCGGATTCGGTTATTCGCTACAGAAAATCGGTCACTTTAATATGTTCTTATGTATGAACACGATTATGAATGTGGCTGAGGTGAAAGAAGTGTGCCTGGATAGGAATGTGTGGCGAAGGATGATTGTTGCGTAACTATTATTGTGCTCCGGATGCGGTTACTCGCTACCGAAAATTGGTCACTTTAATATGTTCTATTGTATGAATGCAATGATGATTGTGGACGAGGCGAAAGAAAAATGTTGTTAAAGAGTGAAGTGAGTCAGCTGAGCTCTTATCCTTTTTCTTATTGTTACTATTATTTTCGGGTTTTTGCTAACCCACTAAGTGGGACACGCGTGATTTATGTACGTATGTGCGTATGTGCGCATGTGCGTATGTACGTATGTATAAAAATAAAACATCTCTTGATCAATTTACATAAAGAATTTACAACTGACAATAGAAATTGAATTTAGGTTCTCCGTACCTACTTTGACAAAAAATCTACCATTTCAATTAAGGGTAGAGCCACATATGCAAACCTTCATCAAGCTGAAATACCACACTAAAGTCTAAAATGTCCATTTGAAAAATTGGAATAAAACAAAAGCCTACTGTTCTACAAACACATATGCTCACGCTCAAAAGTTTTAAATACGCCTGAGGTTTAACTTGTTTCTTGTTGGTTGAAAATTAAAATTCTCTAGAGTAAAAATAAATAACATCGCTTTATCGCTATGAGAACAGTTGAATAAATATTTAAATTTTTACAAAACAGAAATAATTCAAATACCGTCACGTCAAAATGAAATAAAACAGAGGTTATGACTATAAACATTTTTATTCTTAAAATATAATTTATGATAGAAACGCGTAAACACTATATATTTTTAAAGGTGAATAATCAATATTCTAATATTTCCCGGGTGAATAACCAGATATTTTTATCTCTCGCTAAGAGAGGTATTGGAATCAAGCTAAAAATCGCATATCTAGATTTTAGTGAATAAGCACGTTTAAGGTCACTAGAACCCAATTTTACTATTTTTATAATCATGTCTGTGTATGTATGTGTGTGTGTGTGTGTGTGTGTGTGTGTGTGTGTGTGTGTGTGTGTGTGTATGTGTGTGTGTATGTGTGTGTGTATGTGTGTGTGTGTGTGTGTGTGTGTGTGTAGTTGTTGGAACTACGATTTCTCAAATACTATACGACTTAAAAAATATTTAAGTGCAGTTTCCTCAATCTGATATTCCTGGGAAGAGCTGATTATATTTCGGTAACAATTGGACAACTGGAAGTGCTAGTTTTTTTTAAAAAGATCTTCTAAATATTAATTTTTGAAAATTTCTGTTATTACTAATATTAAAGAATATAAAAATCTCTATCCGATACATTTAAAATTTTTATTATATCTTCTATGGAGTTAAAGATAGAGTCATAAATATATAAATAATAAATTGTAAATGAATCTCGCAGCCCATGGAAAACAAGTGGAAAAATTAAAATGTTTGTACTGAAGACTTTTTCTGTGAAGTACATTTCTTATTTTATTATTAATTAAATATTCATAATTATAAATACATATATTACAAATACTCTTCGGAAATACCGCCAATCTCATCAATGAATGGGAAGAATGTCGAACATTAGAAGAATAAGAGTGAATACAATGAATTAAAAAATATATAAAGAAGATATGTGTGTTTGTGTGTATCAGAAATGTCAAATGTACAATACTTATATAGCCTAATATGGAAATGGCGAGAGGTCTTGTGCTGGCCACAAAAGATATTTTTAACTACGATACAAATTCAAAGTTATAACTGCTTAGTTTATTCAGTAAATGTTTTCATCGTGAAATAAGAAATTTCAGTCTGTAGGTATTGAGTCGAAATAATAATTGACAAGTCAACTAAATCGATTAATTTATTTACATAATGACATTATTTATATCAAAAAATGTATCTACTTATTTTGATGGCAACCATCTAAGCCAGCTGATAAAACCAAATCTTGATGTGGTCACTACAAGTCCATTAAAATAAATTTCAGAAATAGCATAGCTAGAAATAATATTTATTTATTTTGTTGTTATAGTTATTAACGTCATTAGGCTGATATGTGGTAAATAACGGACGCGGCAGAGGTTTATAATCAGCCGAGTTCGTTATTTGCATATCGGCCGTGTGGCGTTCAAGATTTTTCGTAGTAACATAAAATTTAAACATTTAGGAATAATAAACTTCATCTCTTTCTGCCGTACTGAACAACTTTTTTGTTGGATTATAAATTCTCCTTGACAACTGTCCAGATGCTATTATTTTTCTATCCTTAATTGCAGACGACTGTTATAAAAAATCTTTTCATTTTTGATTTTAGTCCCAACAATTTGGTATTACGAAGAAAAAAAAAATCGGGTTTATGTTTTCAATCTGTGACCGCAACCACCATGAAAGCCAAGTAACTGTTTGCACAGCACGGCAACCGTTCATTTCGACCTGTGTAGAAAGCAAAATCACTGTCCAATTTTTACATGACATAACATTATGCAGAGTTTATTCTCGAGTTGTCTTATTCCATGTTTATTAGTGTGCAATCGAGGTTAAGCTCGTGATAAATTTTTTCTGTGTTATAAGGAGGCTATTCTGAATTTAACCCTTATTTACATCTGTAAATATGTTAATAATGATTTAAATTAATACTATGCCCAAAATTAAAATTTGATGCCAGAGAGTTGCAATGCCATAACCGATGTGGCCAAAAAACATCGTTGGCATATTTCAGTCAATCAAATTACGAACCATCCAAAACGTGCCTTCCGATCCATTTCATGTAAATTTATTTGAAATATACATGTGTATAATTAACTGAAATGAGAATTGTTATTGCAAATATATGAATTTTAATATATATATATATATATATTATTTCTTATATACAATGTTATATAGCCGAATTTACATAAAATTAGCAATTTAATGATTTAAGCGGCGTTCACAACCAAGTAATTTCAATATCCAATTTGAAATCCTACTTTGCGTCAAAGCTTGAAACATGTATCAGAATGTACTCGTTCACAACATAATAATTTTACTTTCCAATTTCAGCTTTTAATTCGAACCTTGCAAGGTCCAAACTTTCCAATTACAATTTGAGGTAACGCATGCGCACAATGTTGCTAAACGTCGAATGTCAAGCTTGGTCAAGCTCAGCTGTCATTATTTTGAGGCTATTGTGAAATATTAGAAATTAATCGCAAAGAAGCTCTTCAGCTTCAGTTATCTTTTATCAAAAGTCTCAATGGCAACAAATGAGTACAGAAATGTGATAAGAAACCTAAAATACGCACGCAGAATTTGATAATTTGCACATGCGTCAAATTGAAATTACATGCTGTTGTGAATGCGACAAATTCAAAGTAAAAATTATAGAGTAGAAATTCAAATTGGAAATTGTAATTATTTGGTTCTGAACGCAGCTTTAATGTCTGTTTTTCAATGAAAATTAAATTAAAAGTTTTAAGAATTTCATGGAAAATATTAATATATGTACAGGGTGAAACAAATTCGAGTTCCTTATATGAAAAACTTTCTTATTAAGCACCCTACACAAAATTGATGAAAGTCTTTATGGGCCAACTTTTTGAGACAACTTTAATAGGCACCACAGGAATTTTCGATTGTCTTTTGTTTTTGAGCTACAAGCTAAAACTTGTTTTTCGCTTATTTTGAAAATACCTCATATCTCGTTTATTATGAGAGATACAGAAAAAATGTTTAAATAATTTTTATACAGTTTTTTAAGTAGAATAACGTGACGTAATTATATTTTTTCAAACTTAATAATTCTCGAGATATAATACAAACATCATATTTTTTAAATGGGAACATATGTTGAAAATAGTCTCATCTTTTTACTTATTTTATAAGCTTTTCAATGATGTATAACAAGTCTACATCTTTTGTTTTAAACATGAATAAAACTTGAATAATTAATTTTTTGGGGTGAAAAAAATGGAATTTATTAAGAAATAAATGAAAAAAATCATCTACAGATCATCATTTGTTCATTTTGATTATATATCTACTAATTATATTCCAAAAATTCTTTTTAGTCAATTATTTTTGGTTTAGTTAATTTATTTTTTATCGGCATTATAGTTGGCTTTGATACGATTCCACAAATGTAAAAAATATGCTCTCTAAAGTATATAAATTAGGAAAAATGAGTAAAAATAATGAAAATAACATTAAAAATAAACAAAACATGATTTGTAATTAATTTTATCATTTGTTTCTGAATAAATTTAATTTTTTCACCCCAAAAATTAATATTTCAAGTTTAATTCATATTTAAAACAAAAGAATGTAGACTTGTTACACATCGTTGGAAAGCTTAAAAAATAAGTAAAAAGATGAGACTATTTTCAACATATGTTCCTATTTAAAAAATATTATCTTTGTTATATATTTCGAGAATTATTAAGTTTTGAAAAAATATAATTACACCTCGTTATTCTACGTAAAAAACTGTATAAAAATTATCTAAACATTTTTTCTTTATCTTTTATAATAAGCGAGATATGAGGTATTTTCAAAATAAGCGAAAAACAAATTTTAGCCTGTAGCTCAAAAACAAAAGACGATCGAAAATTCCTGTGGTGCCTATTAAAGTTGTCTCAAAAAGTTGGCCCATAAAGACTTTCATCAATTTTGTGTAGGGTGCTTAATAAGAAAGTTTTTCATATAAGGAACTCGAATTTGTTTCACCCTGTACTTATTTATATAGTTGTTATGTTATCTGGTTGAGGCGGACGAAATAATGGGGGCACAACGGAGTGGGGAGTTGCGCGGTAAATTCAAATTGTAACACTTATTAAAAAATCAGTTATGTTTTAATTATTATTTTTCCGTTTCCTGTTATAATTTTTTTGTCCTGATAAAGGAAAAAATGCTTCCGAAGCGTAGACAAAGAAAATAAAACAATTCTAATATATGACTGAATTTCCTATTTATTTTAATATATGTATATTAATTATTAACTTACACAATGTATTTCAGTTCACCTTTCCAAAGTTTTCAAATATTTAAAATAATCAAACCACCAAATAAGTGGTTTGTCTAGCTCAAAATGGCTACTAGAAACTTGACAGCGGGGCATAACGAAATGGTGGAAACGTTAAAATAAACGGCTTCATCTATTTGATCTAATGCTGCCTCCATAGTTTTCCTAGCTTCATGGTTGGAACTTAGGCACGTTTTGTTGTACATATTCTTTTTACATCATTTTCAGGTCACTATTTAATATTTCAGTTTCAAACATAGCCCAAGTTGTCACACGCACTTTTTTATTACCTTACTGTAACGCATTTTATGTGCACCTAACAATCGTGGCTACGAGCCATTGTTATTTCTTTATTTACATCCTGCATGCTGAATCAGACTTGGCTGTTTCGAGAAATTCTGTATCCATTTAAACTTACCCCTTCTTATCAGTCAAATGTAACATATTCCAATTTCCTTTGCCAACTCGTTCTCGTTCCCATTCTCTCTCTCATAGCATTCGATATTTGATGCGTCTGCATTCTGCATCGGCGTGAAATATCAACGCGAACCTGTAGTGGTAGCACGCACTTTAGAATTATATCATAGAAAGCAGGCGAATACGATTTTACTTTTACGAATTTTGGTAGCTCGCACTTTAGAATTCTATATTCGCTTTTTGATTCGGAAATTATTGGATTTTATACTATTAAAATAAAATATTATGACAGTTGTATTTAACAAATGTATAAATTATATATAAATTGGCTTTGAATAGAACTGTGGCAAAATAATGACGTTACTTTGACACTTTCGCCTCAAGTCATACGCATGCTACCAAATTTTCGCTTCGCGGCGAAAAGCGAAAACAAGTGCCTCTTTTGATAGAATTCTAAAGTGCGTGCTACCACTACTGCTGTTGGTCTTGGATTGTCTCTTAACTTAATTAAACTCACTTTTGAGATAAATTGAGATGTTGTATTCTCAAATCTACCGCAATTCAATTAAACTGTAAGCGATAGTTGATTGGGTGGCACCAGTTCTACAAATTGCGATGCGCCGAATTCAGCACCATGTAATTTATTCACAAATAGCCATTTAGTAGGACACCATTTTAGTAAAAAGATTCATGCGATCATGCGTGCTGTAAATCAGATTTATTAAAGTACATTACTACCATTGATGAATCTTAAAGACTAAGCGTTCTAAATGGTAAAATTTTACGCCAACTATACTACTACACTGTATCCAGCGAGAGAAAGCAGTATCCAGAAGACTTTTTTTACACCGAACAAAACATAAATTTTAGTTCCAAAATAAGGCGCTAAATTTTAATTTAGTCATATTTGAGTTAAATGAAGGTTATTTGAATTGTAGTTTTATTATTACACAATTGATATAAATAATGCAGATAATTTAATAAAATATAAAAGAATAAGTTTTTTTACTGGAAATTAAGAAATGGGGATTTTGTGCAAAGAATTATTTAAAAACATATATTTTCATTTAAAAGACATATTTACAGAAAAATAGAGCACAAATAATGCAAAAACAAGTTATTTTAAACTAATTATGAGTTAAAATCACATTTACGGCAACTATGTACAATTTTTAACAGTTTCAGAGCAGATATTGACATATTTGCAGACTCACTGTTTAAATTTAAAACTTTCATATCGTTTCGAAATATCACTCATTAAGTAATTCATCTTTGTAATATAGGTAATTATGTATATAGTTTTCTATTGTTATTATCATTGTTAATGTTTACGCATATATATTTTTGTATTCTCTTTATATAATCTTCCTGTAATTGGGATATTACTATCGTGTAGGAATGATTTATTATAAATAAATAAATAAATAAATAAATTACATTTCAAAGAAAAACATTTTTCAATATTGAAAGTAGGAGTTTGTCGCAAAGTGTGCTCCAAAATGGCAGAAGTGTGCCAGAAAATTTCTTACATGCAATTACAAAAAGTCTAACGGCCGAAAACAAATAGTTTCTTCATGTTCGTCTTTCGTGTAATTCATTTCAGTAGGTAAGTGGTTAGTGGATAGTGGATCATTAGCTAATGTACCGGTACATAACAAATGACTTTATTGTTCCGTTAATTAAGTTTCGATAAACTTTTTAAATCCATATCTTGACGTGGAATACTCTACGTTTCTAAGAAACAAGAATTAACATCTTGTTAAGCCTTATTCACAGCTCCGAAAATAAAAATAAAATTATACATAAAAATAACGATATAACACTAGAACCGCCAAGGGGACAAATATGTCCCCGCATGAAATTTAAGTACATGTATTTTATGCGTTTTTTTCAGTTAAGTTCTTGAGATTTCATGACTTTTCATTAATTTTATAGAAGAATGTCTATGTTGAATATGATCTTTGTGTTTCCAATAATTATATTTTTATAACCATATTTGCCTCAAAATGCCAAGGGGACATTTTTGTCCCCAGGTAAAATAAATGAATAAATGCCAAAATACATTCTTCCTTTTCCTTATAAATACAATATATATATATACATATATAATTATTATTATTATTATTATTATTGTTATTGTTATTATCATTTCAAAAAGCGCTTCATTGTAAATAATTACAGATATTGAAAAATATTCTCGTGTTCCGTTGACAAGTACAAATTTAGTCGTTGCCGCTTTGTCCAGTTAGTTTTACTAAAGTTTAGTATATCACTCAATGTTTATCAGGGCAAAGAAACGAAAAATATGATTGTAATGAGTACAATATATTCTGATTTGCAAATTGGACAAGATAATAAGAAAAACCCGAAACTATAGGGTTTTACAATGAAAGTAAATATGGTGTAGATGTACTTGATCAGATGTGCAGAAAATATTCTGTAAAAGCAGCTTCTCACAGATGGCCAGTACACACATTTATAATATTTTAGATATAGCGGGAATAAATTCCTGGATTTTGTATAAAAAAAAAACTAAATAAATAAAAATAAATATATCATCATGGCATATTACCCATTTCTGGGTGTGCTAGTATCTACAACACATGTAGAAAACAGTAATGATACCGCGTGGGCGCTTACCAGACGTCACCACACGGGCACTCATAGCTGGTGAGGAGAGTGCACCACAGGGGTCACTTTTGTGCCATTTAAAATTGGAAAGAAAATTTCTGGAAGAAACTTTTTGCTAGCTTTAGCAGAAGAACTCGCGAAAGAACATTCAAAAAATTACCTGACAGAAGCAAATATCAAATAAAATCCCGATATAAGGCAAACAAGGGTAATAAGTGAAAAGCTACAATCAAAGTATCATCCATGTATAAATTGTTACGGACAGTAAAAGTACAAAATACCTTATACTTTATTCTAAGAATTTATTTTTAGTTCATATCATTTTCGATAGCCCATAACACTATGTGTACAATTTTGGAAAATACATTTTTCTTCTTAAATGTTTATATTATTTCTTACAAAATATAGCAGAAATAGCGTTTTCTGAAAAATTATTAACAGATTTAAACTTTCAACACAAAATTACTGAAGGGACAGAAATGACCCCTTTGGCTCTTTAAGGTAGTAGCTGCGGCTCGGCGCTTCTAGTGATAAACAATAGATTTTTATGATAGTGTTCACAGCACTCGAAAATAAAATTAAACATAAGACATAAACACAAGGATTTGCAAATGTTAAATATTTTACACAAAAATAAGTACAAACACAACAATTGTCATTTCAGCTGTCAATGTACATTCTGACTCTGACAAAAGGATTTCAATTTAAGGCTATTGCCGGTGCTACGCTAAACAGCACTTTAGTAGAAATCAAACTACACTCGTAAATATTAAGTTATAACTTCATACTTGATACCATTGTATAGTAGATAGATCAATGCATGGGGCTGATCAATTATTTCGCATAATTATTAATTTCTATTGCATTTAAATTTAGTTCAAAAAACATCATAAAAATGGCTATTTTAAAATTTATTTTTAACACAATAACTGTACTTTATACAAAAAATTTACTAGGAGAATATGTTCCCCCTCTACTATACAGATGTCCTCTCTCACTCCAATAATTTGCTTCACAACATGGGCTGAGTTTTCCCCTTATGCTTTAAACAAGGACAAACATATATAAAAGCAGACAGAGAGAAATAAACTTAGAAATCTTAAAAGTAGTGGGGGAACGTAAGAAGTTTGTCTGCACTAGTGTCATACTAGCTACAAAACTGATTTCGCCGAGCGACCGGCAATGCTCTTAAATATAATTTTAAAAAGCGTTCTTAAGACAATGATTCGCAAATATGGTTGCATACAGTGCTTTAAAAGGTATGAAGTTCTTATTATTGCTTGTTAATTATGAACGTATTAAATGACAGTTGATGTTAAATTACGTTTTATTTTCGAAGCTATGAACACCAACCATAAAGTCTTATTTATATTTCTTATTTTTGTAGCTGTGAATGAGCCTTTACATTAAATAGGTGCTTGAACAAAACAGAAACTTATCTATAAAATAACAAATATAATTAACACGAAACAACAATTATTTCAAGGTTATAGAAACTGACACTACTGCCTGAACAAAAATATGCTTTAAGGTGCATAAATATTTTAAACATTTTTTTGAAAATTTCCTCCAATTACATTTTAATAATTGTTGTATCAACTAGTTTTTCATTGTAGCACTTTTTATATATTTTATTACGTATTATTATTATTTGTATCTTCATAATACCATATAATATAAATTTGTACGCTAAAGTATTATCATAAAAAGAGATGAACAAGTAAAAATTATGCTATGTAAACCTGCCCGCGATGCGAACCAATCACAATCACAACTCAAGTTTTTCGAATACCTCTGCTAGCCTGTACTGCATTCTCAGTGCTCGCGCGTAAGCATTTTGCTCATACTTTAAAATTTATAAGTTTTGGTGCCATTATACACATTTTAAAGTTAATTACATTACAAAAATATTATTTTAAATTTTGTTAATGAAATATGCAGTAAAATATGCACTAAAAATAACTTTTATTCCCAATAAATTTTTAAAATATAATAAAATAACAAAAACAAATAAGTAATTTATGAATTTATGGGATATTTATTTCAATAAAATATAAATATAACATCTTTCATTAGTTCTATTATATATTGACTCAACGCAAATTTCATCAACTTCTCTCCGTGGCTCATTTTCAACAGAGTATTTGTTTGCTTGCACTTTTATAAACTTCAATGTTATAAATATTTAATATAAACTGTCAGTATAAACTAAATACCATACCAAACGAAGTGAAGAAAAATTTTCTAACCTAAAATTGTAACGCGAGTGTTCGCGCGATGAGAGAAATGCTCACACTGTCGTCACGCCTCCAACAGAATATTAATTACCTGTAGATATACAAAATTTTAGTTTGGAGCAGGTACCCATATAAACCCAAAAGGATGTTATAAAACGTAGTTAGACGAACGGACAAAGCCGAAAACTTCCCTATATAAATACCGACGTTTTTAACAAATGTGCGAGCCATATGCTCATATAGCGACCACTGGCGTTTAAGCATATAATTACGAGAATGTTGCATAATGTAATTGTTACACGAAATGACATACTCATAAAAATATGTTGTAAAATGGTCAGTTTAGTATCATTCAACCGTAATACGGGAAACGCAACCTATAATATAATCACGATCACGAATATATTAAGATACAATATAAAATTATATCTTATTTGTAACCATGGAAATTATATTTCAATCAACATCACAAATGGGGTAGAGGATTAAATTTTTAATTTTTTTATATATATATATATATATATATATATATATATATATAGGGTGTAAATATAAAATTATATCTTATTTGTAACCATGGAAATTATATTTCAATCAACATCACAAATGGGGTAGAGGATTAAATTTTTAATTTTACCTATATATATATATATATATATATATATATATATATATATATATATATATATATATATATATATATATACAGGGTGTCTCTTAAATAGAGGGACATGGCTTAACCACATATTCCTGAGGCTAAAATAAGACGATTTAACCAAACTTGCTTCTACCGGAAAGTATACCGTTTAGCCAGAAATCTGCTTCAAAGTTCTTCGAAAAAAAAATTATTTTGCTTATAATAATCGGACGCTTTATTCGATTTGGATGAAATTTGGTATGACAGTTTAAATGGTTATAGGTCATCTTTTAAGGTCATACTTGTTATTATTAGTGAACCACTAGTGTATGAAACTTAGGTCTCCCAACATTAATTAGACCGTAACTTTTTAATGGCAATGCCGAAAACGTGAAATTATTTTTCTTCAGAAAGATACATTAAATAGTAAACTTTTGTCTCTCTGTGTAATTTGTGATATCTGTTACGGTTCACACAGAAAAAAATAAAATCTTAGTGTCTGCACTGCTAAATTTTTAAAATAAATTTAATCTAGCAGTCTATCCAAATGTCAAACAAGTAATTTTTAATGACAGTAACAATTGTTTTACGGGTTGTCAAAAATTTTCTTCGCAATATTCTAAAATTAGTAACATCCGTGTGTTCTGCCTAATAATATTTTACTATCATTATTATAAATAAGACGATTACATATCTCAGCTTACTCCTAAACAAGTTGTGAAGATTGACAACTCGTTACTGTCATTAAAAATTACTTGTTTGACATTTGGATAGACTGCTAGATTAAATTTATTTTAAAAATTTAGCAGTGCAGACACTCAGATTTTATTTTTTTCTGTGTGAACCGTAACAGATATCACAAATTACATAGAGAGAGAAAAGTTTACTATTGAATGTATCTTTCTGTAGAAAAATAAATTCACATTTTCGACATTGCCATTAAAAAGTTACGGTCTAATTAATGTTGGGAGACCTAAGTTTCATACACTAGTGGTTTACTAATAATGACAAGTATCACCTTAAAAGATGACTTATAACCATATAAACTGTCATACCAAATTTCATCCAAATCGAATAAAGCGTCCGAATATTATAAGCAAAATTAATTTTTATTCGAAGAACTTTGAAGCAGAATTCTGGCTAAATGGTACACTTTCCGGTAGAAGCAAGTTTGGTTAAATCGTCTTATTTTAGCCTCAGGAATATGTGGTTAAGCCATGTCCCCCTATTTAAGAGACATCCTGTATATATATATATATATATATATATATATATATATATATATATATATATATATATATATAGGGTGTAAATTTTAAAACGGGTCATAGGGCTATAACATAGAAAAGAGTTTTTTAGCCGCCAAAAGTTTCTATATTAATTTATTGAAAAAAGATATAGTACATATTATAAAGAAAAAAATTATGAATTTTTTGATACCAAACACATTACATTTGTGTTTCATATAAAGCCAGAAAATAAATTTAAAAATGTGTATAATTAAGACAAAATATCAATATCCGTGAAACTGACGGAACAAAACAAAACAATTGTTGACTTGAGAAGCTCATTAATAAACGTTTCTTACACATTATTAGTTAAATTATTATTATTTTCGTTTCATTAAGAAGAAATGGTTTTAATTGTTTCTTTGGAGCTTACAGTTTTTCTCGTTTCTTATAACTTATTTCTTTATTTTGTACTAGTTTATAAATTAATAACTTAAAACTTTAATTGTCCTCTATTATGTTAGTAAAAAATGACAATGTTTTGTTACTGTCAGTTTCATGGCTAATAATATTTTTTCTTAATTGTACAAATTTTCAAATTTATTTTATGGCTTTTTTTGTATTAAAAAATTCGTAATTTTTTTCTTTATAATAGGCACGAACTATTTTTGTTTTTTTTTTTAATTCACTAATCTCACCCCCACCACTATCAACTTTTAAATCTTAAATGGTAATATACCCCTTGTAACATATCAAATGAAAGCTCTTGAAATATGCTATACAGGCATGTTAATAAATTGATATTTACACATGCCTGTATAGCATTTTTCAAGAGCTTTCATTTGATATGTCACAAGAGGTATATTAAAGATTTAAAAGTTGGTAGTGCTCGGGGTAAGATTAGTGAATTAAAAAAAAAAAAACAAAATATTAATAATATGTGCCCCCCTAGATGTTAAAAATTTAGCGTAAACTGGATATGTCTATCACAATTCGTTTCAAAGTTATTAAGGGTGGATCGTCTTAAGCGCGCCATCATATATATACCGGGTGTCTACTTTTTTTTTTTCTGAACATAGGAAATACAATGTTAATTTTTTAAATCCCCGATATCTCTTTACCTATTAACGTTAGAGCAAAAACTGTGGAATACTAATTTGTTTACAATTAAAAATTGCATCCAATGAGCCTAAAAGAATTACCCAAATGAATTTATATCTTAAAAAAAAATATTAATTAAGTTTTACAATATTCAAGCAATTTTCAGTATGCCATGGAGAATAAAACAATACGATTGCAGAATGTTTTAGTTTGACATTTGTGAATTTATGGTTATAAACTGTATCTGCTGTAATTTATTGTTGAAATAATTGTGAAATTTAGTCTTGATTATTATAAAAAATGGAGAAAATTACAACCGAACAAAAAATTCAGTGTTTAAAATGGCATTTTACGGGAAACTCCGTAAGACAAATTAGAGATTTGTTTAGTGCCTTATATCCCGATTCTCGAATTCCATCTCTAGGAACTATTCACTTTATAATTAAATATTTTAATGAAAGTGGAAGTAATTAAACTTTGCAAAAAATGTAAGAACCAATATAATGTACCCAATGAAGAAATTAGATTTAATGAAAATAAACTTAATGTTCTTCTTAGTGTTATGCAGAAACCCAACGCAAGTGTTCGTCAAATTTCACACCAATTAAATATTCACCCGGCTACAGTTCACCAAGAAATATTTAATATTGATGCAATATCAAGGATGGAGTTTCCTGAAACAGTTATGAATAAAGCAAATGAAGACCGTAACTTTTTAAATAATATCTGTTTCACTGATGAATCCATATTTTCAATGTATGAAGAACTAAATCATCAAAACTTTAGATATTGGTCTAAGGAGAACCCACGGTTAGTTTTAAATACACACTCCCAATACCCACAGAAAATTAATATTTGGGCCGGAATTTATGGTTCTTATATTATCGGACCATTTGTAATAGAAGGGACACTGGATATACTAGAAAATTATATTGGACCACAAATAGAAGAAAAACTTAATTTGGTTGCAACAAGACGGTTGTCCCGCACACTGCAGCCGAGAAGTTAAAGAGTATTTAGATCAGAGTTTCCCTAACTCATGGATAGGTCAACGGGGTGCTATTAATTGGCCAGCTGGATCGACGGACTTGACCCCTTGTGATTTTTTTTTTATGGCCACATTTAAAAGAAAACGTATACCTGAGTCGGTATAATGATATACAAGAATTAAAAATTGCGATTAACGAAGAATGTAGTAGGATTCCTCATAGACAATTAAGTACCGTTTGCCGGGTTTTATTAATACTTTTGTTTTTTTTTAATTCACTAATCTCACCCCCACCACTCTCAACTTTTAAATCTTAAATGGCAATATACCCCTTGTGACATATCAAATGAAAGCTCTTGAAAAATGCAATACAGTCATGTTAATACATTGATATTTGAATAAACCATTTTTAAGTTAGATATAATAGTTTATAATATTTTATTCAATTTTGACATTTTAAGCTGTCATTATTAACTCCATAGCATCATAGCAACAACTATAAGTAACACTCTTGTTTCTTCTCATGAATAAACATTAACTTAGCTCACTTGATGTATAAATATCTAGTAATGTTTTATTATAAAATGCATGCAGTGCCATGGAAATGACAAAATGAAAAAAAAACAATGATACCTAATCATTTGTTTTAAGATTGTGTATGCCAGTTATCAGTTGTTAGATTGTTATTATTATTTATTTGATCATTAGTCCAGGCAACGAAGACCGAAAAGAGCCAAATAGCGGAAATAATTCATGTAGAAGCCAATTTTGGCACAGTTATAGGGGAAGGTGTCCTTAACAAAATACTAAAAGTACTGATGGGTGGGAGTGGAGCTAAGGGAGGGAGGGGTCTCTAAAGGTCCCTTTTTTCAGTTTTTTGTTAATAACTCGAAAACTACTGCCTCTAGTGAAAAAATGTTTATGTATTAGATTAATCTACATAAAATTCTCTACAGAAAAGGTTCTATATACATTTTTGCTAGAATTAATACTTAAGGAGATATAGAGAGGGAAAATGAAAAATTAAAAAAAAAGATTTTTATTGTTAAAAATCAAGTTTTAATGAAAAATAAACCATGTAGAGCCCACGTATTAATAACAAAAAAGATCCTATACACATTTTCGCTAGGATCAAAACTTAACGAGATATAGAGGGGGGAAAATGGAAAATTAAAAAAAAATATATTATTAAAAATGAAATGTTAATTGTAAAAATGAAATAAATAGTAATGAAGGATGTATCTTGAACATTAATTTTCTTCTCTTTGATGGGGGCTGCATTCCTACATGAGCCTAGGCACACCCCGCAGGCACCGGAGCAGGCAATCCCTGCTTTGCGGCAACCGCAGCGCACTCCACACCCAGTCGTGCATCGGCAAAAGATCGTGTTCAAAACGGAATCGGGTGTTACAGGGTCTTCTTAGATTGCTTCATATCACCAAATTTCTTGCTAATGAAACTTTGTATAGTTTTGGTTCCAATATCCAGGACTTGGTGGCAGTTTACTTTGGAGTTTCCCAGGATGCCCGTTGACAGTGACATGAGCGAATTCAACTTTGGAAAAGGGGGATGGTCATTGAACCATTCGTGAATCTTAGATCGATCCCGTGAATCTCTCTTTTCCCGTGATATACGGAAATCAATGTGCTGCTCTCCACTTGAAAAAGCCACTCCAGCGAACTCCTCCAATGACGTGCAGATGGCGGTGCTTCCCGGTGATCCACAAACCCACTTGGCGAGTACAGAATCAGTAATTCCTCTTCCTCGCGTTAGGCCACCTGAACTTTTCATGGAGCGCATAAGAGTTTGTTCTATGACCATATCCGACCAAACTCCTGCCCAAGGTGTACCTGTGCGATTAATGGTGAAACTCCTTGTACGCCAGTGGATGGATATTTTTCAGTTTTATCATGTCTTGCACGTACAGATGAGCACATTTCGTATTCGATTTTGATTTCGATCTAATTTCGGATTGGCTCAACGTGCTTATTTGACTCTGTCATTTGGACTTGCGATTTTGATTGTTTTCTACATTTCATTAAGGTAAGTTGAACATTTTATTACTTACATGAAATAAGAGAAGTATGCAAAGCATTTATTTGAATGCAAATGTTAATCATTTATTATACTGTAAAATTAATAATAAAAAATTGATACTAGCACCAACGTAGTGGGTGAGGTCATAACTGACTTACAAAGACTTTTAGACGATACATTAGTTTTTACATTGAGTAGCGGGTCTCAAATTGGCCCTGATAGGGACGAACGCCAATACGAAGGCCCCGGAAGATAACGGAACCAACAGCCAGTGACGGGGAGCCCTGAACTCATTTCAACCGTTCTCCCCTTCTGTCTATAGTCATCTCCAACGACGTACATTATTGTGGTACCCCCCCTCCCCCCGCACACAATTATTCCATTACATATTACTTGTAGTAAAGTTATTAATACTTGGGCTCTGCATGGTTCATTTTTCATTAAAACTTGATTTTTAACAATAAAAATCTTTTTTTTTAATTTTTCATTTTCCCTCTCTATATCTGCTTAAGTATTAATTCTAGCAAAAATGTATATAGAACCTTTTCTGTAGAGAATTTTATGTAGATTAATCTAATAAATAAACATTTTTTCACTAGAGGCAGTAGTTTTCGAGTTATTAACAAAAAACTGAAAAAAGAGACCTTTAGAGGCCCCCCCCCTCCCTTAGCTTCACTCGCACCCATCAGTACTTTTAGTATTTTGTTAAGGACACCTTCCCCTATAACTGTGCCAAAATTGGCTTCTACATGAATTATTTCCGCTATCTTTCCTTCGTTGCATGAACTACATGGTTTACAGAAATGAGATGAGAAATTAGAAATTATTTTCATTTTTGCATCCCAAAATCAGTGTGCATGACAAACAGCTAGATTATTCAATGAGAGACATCCTCATAGAAATGTATCACACAAGTAAGGACGACTACTATACCAATAATTCACAAGTTTATAATGAGTTTTACTATTAGGTATATTTTGGAAATTGTGAGAAATTGTTTCAAGAATTCTTGATATTTCTTGATTCTTGATATTTTAGGGGAATCCCCTTTCCCTATCGCTTTATCCAATCCGAACGCTCAAATGTAGCGTCAGTGTTGCCAGATTGGGCGATTTTTCGCAAATTTGGCTACTTTTTCTGCTTTTTTGCGACGCTTTTTGAATATATGCGATGGGCGACTAATTTGGGCTATTTCAAAAATAATCGCCGAAAAATATAAATTAGATGCTTTTTAAATTAACAGTATGTGTGCTCAATTTTCCGTATTGTAAGAAATGTGGGGTTCTGGGGTTCATGCAAATATGTGAATGAATTCAACTTCTCTTACTTTCGTATACTTACAATGCCTTCTAGTGTTTAGCAAAATAGTCTCTGGCTTCACTTCTAGCTTCCATGAACCCAGATGTTTACTGATATGTAAGCAAAATACCAGCCTATGACTATGCGCCGGCCTAAGTTGCAACCAAGCATGAGTAAATATTTGTCTACGCTACGAAGAATTAGGTACGATAAATGAAAGAATGTTAGCAAACATAACGTTGATTATTGAAACTTTTTTGCTTTAATAGTTTTCAAACATTCAAATTTCACGGTGCTAATTCGTATATGAAAGCAGTCGTTTGTTTTCAATAACAGTCATCAGATGTTTCATGTACATGTTAAGCATTTAAGAGTAAATCTTTATAGAAAACAATTATAATTGTGTATTTATTGATTGAAAACAGCTCATTTAAAGTTATAATAAAAAGGAGGGGAGGGGGCAAGTACTGCGTTAGGTAATATTTAGGGGGGGGGGGGGCGACTACGATTATATTTTTTGCACAACAGAGAGTCATGACGATAAAATAAAAGTTGTGTTGTTGTTGTTGTTGTTTATAAATACAAAAAACTAATTACGGAGAAAAAATTTGAAACGTATATTTCTTTTTATTTATAAACGACAACAACACAACTTTTATTTTATCGTCATGACTCTCTGTTTTGGCAAAAAATATAATCGTAGTCGCCACATTGCTCTTCCCCAAAAAAAAATATATAATCGTAGTCGCCACAGGGGTTTATGTTTGCGTTACGAGTACGTTACAAGGGGTGAGGGGGTATCAAGAATTGCGTAATTTTGCGTTACGTAATTTAAGGACGGCCCCTAATTTCATATACTTTATACTTTTTTATAACATAAATTTCCAAAAAATAAAATTTAAAAGATGTTTTTTTAAGAAACTTTCAGTTGTCAAATTGTTACCAAAACTTTTCAACTTTTCCCATTGTCAGATTAAAGAATTCAAAGTTAAATTGGTCTTTAGTCTTATAGAATTTGAGAAACCGCCCCTCCAACATTCATACACACACGCATACACAAACGCGCGCAAAAACAAACACACACACACAAAAAGTAGTTAAAACATACAAGTTTCATCCATATAAGTTAAAACTTCACCAATAACTCAATGAAGATGACTATGATAGACGTAGTGAATTTTGTGAAAATATGACGGCAATAATCGAGAGGAATCCCGACATTCTGAAACACATTTGTTTTAGCGATGAGTGTTCTTTTTATTTAAATGGATGCGTAAACACGCAGAATTGTCGGTATTGGAGCGACAACAATCCGCATATTTTAAGAGAAGAACACACTCAATGGCCTCAAAACTTCAACGTGTGGACGGGTAATTTGGGAAACAAAATTATTGGTCCGATAGTTATCACTGGAAATTTAAATGGTTCTATCTATTTTGACATGTTAGAAAACCAAATTGAACTATTCATGGCAGGTGCCATTAACGAAGTTCCAAATTTAGTAACAGAAAATGTGTATTTTCAACAAGACGGTGCCCCACCTCATTATGTTTTGCCCGTGAGAGAGTGCGTAAACCAAAGATTTCCGGAAAAATGGATTGGTCGAAGGGAGCCAATTCTGGCACCCAACGATTTTTTCTTTGGGGATATTTAAAATCAATAAATTATTTATAAAACTCCACCTGTTAATTTCAAATATTTAGAAAATAGAATTAGGAGTGTCAAGCAAAGAAGAAACATAACGGCGGGTGCAAATAGAATTTAGTGATAGGTTCTACCATTGTTTAGGAATATATGGCACTTAATTTGAGCATTTGTTATAAAGTTTTAAATTAAATTATAAATACATCATTGTTTCTAACTTTAAAAGGGTTTATTTTAATATCAATTTATTGTCATGACTGTATAGCATTTTTCAAGAGCTTTCATTTAATATGTCACAAGGGGTATTTTGCCATTTAAGAATTAAAAGTTGAGAGTGGTGGTGGGGGTGAGATTAATGAATAAAAAAAAATATTAATAAAATGTGGCCCCCTAGATGTTAAAACATTTAGCGTAAACCGAGTATGTCTATCACAATTCGTTTCAAAGTTATTAAGGGTAGATCGTCTTAAGCGCGCCGGCCTGTATATACAGAGTGTCTCTTAAATAGAGATACATGGATTAACCACAGATTCCTGAGGCTAAAATAAGACGATTTAACTAAACTTGCTTCGACCGGAAAATGTTCCATTTAGCCAGTATTCTACTTGAAAGTTCTTCAAAAAATAAAAAATTTATTTTCCTTATAATAACAGAAGGCATTTTTCGATTTGGATGAAATTTGGTTCATATGGTAATAAGTCATCTTTTATGATGATACTTGTTAATATTAGTGAACCACTAGTGTATGAAACTTAGGTGTCCCAACATTGATTAGCCCGTAGCTTTTAAATGGCCACGCCGATAACGTGAAATAATTTTTTTGAGAAAGATATATTCAATACTTAGTAAACTTCTCTTTCTGTGTAATTTGTGATATCTGTTACAGTTTATACAGAAAAAATAAAATCTGAGTGTTTTGCACTGAGAAATCGGCAATGACAGCAGTGACAGCAAAAACGGTGAGTTTAGAACTAGAGTTTCTTTTTGACAGATAAAGTGATGTTGCTCGGCCTTATATTAATAACGTAATGTAGGCTATGACCCGAATTAACGTGACATCACGTTCGGCTCTCACTCGAATGACCATGACAGATCAGCTTTGTTCACTGCTCAGGACAAAGTGTGCAAGATACGCCTGAAGAAGTTTTCACTTTAACAAGCTTTTATGAGACCGGTTATCACTGTTTTATTTCGCAAGTGCTACAAAAATTAAAAATTTGTATTTGTCATTTTAAAAATATAAAATATCATTTATGAAAGACTGACAGTACATTTATCACAAAACTAAAAGTATCTAAATTTTATAAAATTTCATGTTTTATATATTTGTAACATAAAGCCTGCTCTATGAAAAAGTAAATTTAATGTTATTAATTATCTAATAAACTGGATTTACAAAACGTTCTAGTATTTTTTAATTACACTAACAACTATGCTTAATTATTTAATTTATTAAAATTGAAAAAAATAATCATTTAACGATCTCTCAAGAAATACACCTTCAAATTATTAATATTCAGGTGCAGCATTAATTACATTAATAAACATTAAATATTTCGTTACAAGTTACTTTGTCTAAAAAATCTGATGTGGCCTCCGTATTTATTAATGCTGCAAATTGTTCCATTGCATATAACTATTGCTTTATTTGCTATTTTCTTTTTAAAATGTCACTATTACTAATTTGAAGTGATTAGTTTTGTGACAGTGACATTCACCTGTAGTTACATTAATTTGAAATATTAACTGTGTAACAAAGGAATTGTGTTTATCTTAGGCTTCAGGATTGATAAAAAAAATTGATTTTTAATTTTATCCGTAAAATATGTAGAAAAAATATTAATGTATTCATGTAGAAAATTCAATAATCTTTAATTTTCATAATGACAAAAAATGCGATAAAATGGCATTTAATGGTATTTTTTGAAGAAAAACCATTATAAGCTTCAGGTAAAGTGCCATTTCCGGTTATCCGATTTACACCAAAATCTAATGGTTTCTTTCCATATTAGAATAGGGTAGAAATGCAAGGTTTCAGAATTTTCTGAATGATGGTATTTGAATTTGAGCGTTAACAAAATCCATACACACACACACACACATACATACAGACATCATCGTGAAAATGTTCAAGGGACCTTAAAACGTGGTCATTTACTAAAATCTCGATATGAGATTTTTAGCACGATCCCTATACCTCCCTTGCCAAGGGTAGCGGGAGATAAAAGTAATAATCCTCTTGTAAATATTTCAGCAGATACAGCTATTGTTTTCATTATATTCCCTACGTCTACTCTGTAGCACAAATAATTTTTACGGAAACTGAGAGGGTATCCAGGAAGAGAATTAAAATACATATAATACAGAAATTTTGCTAAGGCGATTATCAATTTTGTTTGTATTTAAGTAATTAGAAAATTTAATTAAGTGACTGGAAGCTAATGTGTAATGTATAAGTTGGGGCCAGATATTCCGTATTCGCAGATTGCCGAATATTCGCCTTTCGCCTAGTTATGTTCGTCAATTGGCGAGCATACTTGTATATACATGATACATGATAGATGTGTATCTTTTCGAGTACCGATTAGCGCGTTTTATACAACTATGTATATAGAAAATATTCGTTCACTTTGGTGCGGGCCAAACGTGCGACATGAAGTAGGAAAAGATGAGCATCGAATATTCGCGTCGAATGGTTGCTCGGGATTCGCCGAGTGTGTGGCCCCGGCTTTCATAAATCTTAAAAATGTGTAAATATTATTTATTTTTGTATTTGTAAATCGCATACCCAGATTTCAGTAAATGACTACGTTTTAAGGTCCCAAAAATCCAATTTTAATATTTTCACGATGATGTCTGTATGAAGACATGTATTTGTGCGTGTGTGTGTATGTATGTATGTATGTATGTATGTGTATGGATTTCGTCTTCGTTCTAACTCAAATACTATCATTCAGAATATTCTGAAGTCTTGAATTTCTGCCATATTCTAATATGGAAAGAAACCATTAGATTTTGGTGACAATCGGATAACCGGAAACGGTACTTTACTTGAAGCTCATAATGGTTTTAACTTCGAAATACTTTTCTGAAGCTCCGGGCCCATAACCTGTTGGGTTTACTTTTAATTTTAAATAAAACAGGTGATTTGGAGCAAAAATAACACAAAAATAAACTTTATTTTCTTAAATAACACAAACACAACATTAATTCAGTCTTACGGTTTTTCATACATTCATACAACATATATCACCAAAAGTAACTAGGAAAAAAACCCAAAATAGTTTTACATAGTTCATTACAGATGTCGCACCTAGCCTTAAAATTTATATTTTGTTTCTAAAAAAAATATTTTATTCAACACCTTCTCCAAATTTTAAGGTTAGGTCAACATTATATAAGTTTTAACAGAAAAAAGTATTAAACAAAAAAATGTAAATGTTTAGTAATATAATATCAAAAAGGAAACAAAATATTCACTATGAAGATTTCAGTTATGTTCTTCACCCTTGGACATAAACTGTTCTTTAAGAATTTGAAATTTCACGTTTCCGAGCGGCTTCGTAAAAATATCGGCTATTTGTCTTTCCGTATCATAATAGTTTATTATCACAATGCCTTCATGTACTTTTTCATTAATAAAATCGTATCGAACGTCTATATGTTTGCTTCGACGATTAAATTGTCCATTTTTAACTAATGAAATAGCACTTTGATTATCAACAATAAGTCAATTTTTATATCATTGTTTGTTAGTTCATCAATGACCGATTTAAGGTAGAGTAGTTCTTTGTCGCACGCTGCGGCGGCCATATACTCTGATTCAGTACTGGAGAGCGACACAATCGGTTGTTTCCTAGAACACCATGATATTGGTCTACCGCAAAAGAATATTATGTACCCCATAGTACTTTTACGTGATTCTCTATCCTCTGCAAAGTCCGAATCACTATATGCAATTAGTTTTTCACAGTTTACGTCTTTATAGCTAATACCAGGCCCGGACTGACCATAGGGAGCTTCGGGACATTTTCCGAAGGGCCGGTCCGGGCATGGGCCGATGGACTGAGTTTTATGATACTTATTTAAAGGTCTAATTATCACAATGTAATTTATGACATCGTTACTGAAAGCATGAATCGTCGCTTTCTTTCTAGTAAAACATTATCAGTCCGATACACAAAAGCTTAAGCTAATCCTCATTTTTTGATTAGCGAATTCTAGTCTAATTTTAACAGTTTATTTCGTAAAATATAGTCTAATCTATTCCTAGTATCTACCTTTTTTGATAATATTATGAACATTAAATTTTAAATACCGGAATAGAATAGAATTCACTAATCCAAAAACGAGGATTAGCTCAAACTGTTTTGTGAATCGGGCTGTATATGCTGAAATAGCATTTTTGGGGGCCGATCAGGATAAAATTCCCGAACCGAAATATAGTCCCAGTCCGGGCCTGGCTAATACCGTCACCTTTTGTTGACCCTAAGTACAGAAGCACTCTTTTTATATTCACTACATCTTGGTCTGTACGATTTTCCAATCTTCTAGTGCAGTAATTAACTGGGTATGAAATGTCTGGCCTAGTTTTGTTGCGTAAATACAATAAGCTACCAATAACTATGTAAACGACACTACTAAATTTGACAGCATAAAATCTTAATTCATAGATGCAATTCGTAGATGGTCTTGATCGGATTTCTTTCAAAAATTTTACTATACATACTTTGTTTTCTGTAGTTTCAGTTTCGTAGCTTTCTGGTACGTGCATGTAAATATCCTCGGATGTCTCCATATAAAAACGCGGTTTTTATATCAGATTTTGTAATTTTCATGTCAAATTTGACAGCTAGTGCAAACAGAATTCTGAGTGAGCTGGTGTTCACGTCTGGGCTAAAAGTTCCATTGTAATCTATGCCACTATACTGCTGACACCCTCTTATCACTAATCGAGCTTTATATTTACCGTCGTCTTTCACTTTAAATACCCACTTACTTGTCAGAATTCTTTGGTTTTTAACTTCCTCTTCATCAAGGTAGATCCAAGTCTGGTTTTTGTCTAATGATTGTTTTTCTTCATTTATTGCAACTAACCATTTGGCTTTCTCGAGTCGAGTAGTTGCTTCTTGGTATGTTAATAATGCTTCTTCATTTAGGTCTTGATCTAATTCCACATTGTAATCTTTAAATCTTACCGGTTGTTTTATTACTCTTCCACTTTTAGTTTTCAAACTGCCTTCTCCTAATCTTGTATTTCTTCGAATGGAGAGATCTTCTTCTGATTTACCTGATGAGGACTCTTCACTAGATGTTGATCTTTTATCCTCGTCTACTATTTCTTCACTTTCATTATTACTTTCTTCTTTTTCATAATTTTCTTCAAGATTTATCTTAATTGTATTGTTTTCATTTTCATTTCGCTTCTTTGGTTCTTTGAATATGACATCTCTATTCACAACTATTTTTCTTGCATTTTCATCCCATAGGCGGTAACCATTCGGTGCATATCCAATAAAAACATATTTATTACTTCTCGAGTAAAATTTTTGTAGGTAACCCAGTTTTTTAGCGTAGGCTACAGATCCAAAAATTTGTAACCTTGACAAATCTGGTTTGTTTCCTGTCCAGCATTCTATAGGGTTTTTTTTTTCTGTTGCTTCTGTGGGGCTTCTATTTAACAAATATGTTGCTGAATAACATGCTTCTCCTCAAAATTCTTTACTTAATTTTGCATCAAAAATTAAAGCTCAGGCTTTCTCTAGCAGCGTCCTATTTAGCCTTTCGTCTTTGCCATTTCATTGGGGCGTATTTGGTATTGTAAAATCTAAAACTATACCTTTATTTTTCGACAACTGCTTAAAGTTTGAGGATATATATATTCGCCGCCATTGTCACAGCGAATTTTAGCCACTTTCTTGTTGTGATATGCTTTTGCTTCTGTAACAAAATCTTTTAAATATTCTGGTACTTCGCTTTTATATTTTAATAGATAAATTCTGCTATAATGAGTATAATCATCTATCACTGTCAGAATATATTTTTTACCATCCCATGTCGTAGGTGTTATTGGCCCGCATAAATCATGTAGTATACTTGAATGTGTTTCTTCCATGCTTGTAAACATTTCTTTTGAATTTATCATGTGTGTGGAGCATCCTGAATCGACCACAAAATCTTGTATGGTTAAGTTTCTATTTTAAGTAAGAAAAGCCACTTTCTTTTCATCTCTTTTGACTTTTGTTTTGTCTCTAAAATAACAATCTTGCTCCAGATGATTGGTTTTCTTACATATACCGCATGGTTTATTTGTTCTTCTTGGATTACAATTGTTCGCTTAAAACATTTTATCTCTTCTTTCAATTTTCTACAAAAGCTCGTATCATGCGTTTTATTTTTACAGATTTGACAAAACCGTTGAGTGGTTTTAAATGCTACGTCATTTTCTGTTTCTTTATTACTTGTTTCTTCAGCCAGTAATCTAGTTGTTAACTTTTCTAGAGTTTTGTCACTGTCTGGAGTTGACTCCCAAGCAGTCCTAAAAAAGTTTTGCGGTAAAGATGATAATATTTTAGAAATAACCATGTTGTCATCAATGTTTTCATTTAAACTTTTTAATTTGTGTGCAATATTTTCAATTTTGCTAATGTGTAAGCCTATATTGGAACCTTTTACATAAGAGTAGCTGTAAAATTCTTGTAGCAAGCTGCAGATTTGATCTGTAGTGCTTTTCTCAAAAATACTTATTATTTTGTTAAACATCTCCTTCGAGGTCTTGCAGTCTAAAATATGCATCATATACTTTTTACATATCGACGTAATTATGAGTTTTTGAGCTTTTGCATTTCTGTTCCATTTTGTCTTTTCATCTGCCGAGTCTTGAGCAGTAATCACTTCCAGTTACTATGTCGTATAAATCATATGCTTTAAATGTTACTGTAATATGGAATTTCCATATTTGGTAAGAAGTTTCATCAACTAATTTTTCAATATGATAAACATCCTCCGAACTGGTGCTGGTGGACGCCATATTTTTCTCTTTTCTTTCTTTTGTTACTTCCAAGTTACTTCGAAATATTTTCTGAAGCCCTGGGCCCATAACCTGGGTTTACTTTTAATTTTAAATAAAACAGGTGATTTGGCGTAAAAATAACACAAAAATAAACTTTATTTTCTTAAATAACACAAACACAACATTACTTCAGTCGGTTTTTCATACATGCGTAACATATATCACCAAAAGTAACTAGGAAAAATACCCAAAATAGTTTTACATAGTTCATTACAGATGTCGCACCTAGCCTTAAAATTTATATTTTGTTTCTAAAAAAATTATTTTATTCAACATTTTACAGATAAATTTAATTTATATATATATATATATATATATATATATATATATATATATATATATAAGATAAACACAATTCATTTGTTCCACAGTTCATATTTCAAATGAATGTAACTGACAGGTAAATAACACTGTCAAAAAACTAATCACTTCAAATTAATAATAGTGACCTTCTAAAAAGATAATAGTAAATAAAGCAATAGTTATATACAATGGAACATAATATAGTTTGCAGCAATAGTAAATACTTAGGTATGTATTTAAATTAATAAAAATTAAATAGCGGGAGGTTTTGTGTTGGCCACATCAGATTTTTTTATAGGGTCCCGTGGCCGCGTGCCTGCGTGTGTGCGCGAATCTGGGAAACCGGGTTCATTTCCGACCGACGCCAAATGTTTCGAATTTTAAATGCCACAAATGACTCCTGAAGAGCACTCTTCACTCTAGCAATGAGTACCCCTGAGTTGACGCCTGGTAAGCGCCCACACGATACAAATATGCCATCATCATTACCGATATCTGTGATATCTTCTTTCAACAGGACACTTTTCTCATGATATTCCTCAGACTTATGCTGAATTGCCTCACTTGTCGTTCAATGTAAATAAGATAACAGAAGATGACCTTATTAAATTGATGTGTTCTCTTCTTAACAAAGCGTCAGCAGGAGAAGACCAAATACCCTCTTATTTAGTCAAGGACTGTTGATTTGTATTTGCTACACCACTCACTTCCATAATCAATATAGCTTTGGAAACACATGTTTTCCCTGACAGATGGAAACGGACAATAATTTGTCCTACACATAAAAAGGTGACAAGACTATAATTCAGAATTACCGTCCTATTTCGTTGCTGAATAATTTTGCAAAACTATTCGAAAAAGTACTTTACAACACTATCTATAGTAATACTAGATCGCTAATTTCTTATAATCAACATGGCTTTATACGAGGTAGATCAACAACTACTAATCTTGCTTCTTTTACGCAATTCACTTCTGAAGCCCTTGATATTCGCAGGCAAGTTGATGTCATTTATACTGACTTTTCTCGTGCATTTGACACTATAAACCATGAACTATTAATAAAATCTGTAATTTAGGTGCTACTCCCAGTTTGATTAACTTGATTCGTTCGTATCTTAATAATAGAATTTTTTGTGTACAATATAATGGCTTTTATTCTTCATTGTTACGTCTGGTGTGCCTCAGGGCTCAAATCTGGGTCCGCTCTTATTTGTACTTTTCATTGATGCTCTTCTACAATCCTTTACATGCCCAGTCCTGGCTTATGTAGATGATATCAAAAATTTTAAACGTATTGATTCGTATAACGATGCTTTATTTCTTCAACAAAACCTGGACAACATGGCCGCGTGGTGTATACTTAATAAACTACATTTAAATGTTGATAAGTGTTTTACAATTATTTACACCCGTTGCCATACATCTATTAATCATTCTTATACTCTGTATGGTAATATTCTCTCCCGTAAGATGTCGTACATAGATTTGGGTGTTACCTTTGCTCATAATTTAAGTTTTTCTGAACATATTAGTATAAATTGTGCATCTGCCAGTAGAACACTTGGTTTTATAATTAGAATATCTAAGCCTTTCACTGATATTTCTCTTCTAAAAACTTTATATTATGCTTTCGTTGTTAGTAAACTAGAATATGCTTTAATAGTTTGGTATCCTATCTACGCTCACCATATTATAGCTATTGAACGAATTCAGCGTAGATTTTTGAAATACTTATCATTTAAACTCGATAATATTTATCCGAATGTTGGCACCGATAATGACAGTTTATTAGGTCATCACAATATGTTGTCTTTGTCTGACAGGAGAGATTTATATTCGGCAAAATTTCTACGTTCACTGCTAAATAACATTATTGATGCACCTTATTTGCTCTCTTGTATCCAATTTCATATGCCCAGATCGGCGTTTAGACACCACAGGACCTTCCATCTATCCACTACACACACTGATGTCTTGAGAAGATCTCCGATCCACATACTGTGCCGTAATGAAGAACACCATTTGTGTTACCCATTTTTGTAATTTGTAAAACACTCAAATTGTATTTTTGTTATGTGTGTTTGCTTGAATTTATTTTGTGTCAGTTTTTGCTTATATTTATATGTCCCTATAATTGGATTTCTGTTGGGAATAAATTATTATTATTGTTATTATTATTATTATTATTATTATTATAAAGCATATTGGCACACTCAGAAATGGGTAATATGCCTTGATGATATATTTTATTTAAAATCCAATGGGGAAGTTTAGCACAAGTTTAACACAAATGATTGCTGAAATTGAAATTAAAATTATTGCTCCATTTATTTATAATTAATATTTTTTGGGTAAACTGTAAATACGTCACGCAAACTCAGACAGAAAGGAGAAATAGAACCACTTGAACGCAGGTCGTAACAACACCTGTCTCAAGTTACTGGCAACCTCAACCGCATGCTTCAGTGTATAAAACGACATACGTTGCGCCAAGCCTCTACCGACGTCATCAAAGCTTAAAATCGGCTTTTCCGGAAAATATGGGAATTTAAAAAAAAAAATAATAATAAAACAAGTGGGACGTAAGCGTTTAACATGGGAAAGTATTTTGCTTTGCACAAATGTTACCTAATTATTTTATACAAAAATACATACTTAATCTACTGAATCTATATTTTGTGATACAATTATTCCAGCGCTTCATATGGACGTAAAAATTAATTATAAATACAAGATGTATCTCAAATAGGGGGACATGGCTTAACCAAAGATTTCTGATGCTAAACTAAGACGATTTAACCAAACTTGCTTCTACCGGAAAGTGTACCATTTAGCCAGTAATCTGCTTGAAAGTTCTTCGAAAAAAAATTTTTGCTTATAATAACAGGACGCTTTATTCGATTTGGATGATATTTGGTATGACAGTTTATATGGTTATGTCACCTTTTAAGATGATACTTTTTATTATTAGTGAACCACTAGTGTATGAAACTTAGATGTCCTAGCATTCAGTAGACCGTAACTTTTTAATGGCCAGTCCGATAACGTGAAATTTGTTTTTTTCAGAAAGATACATTCAATAGTAAACTTTTTTCTCTCTATGTAATTTGATCAGAGTGAACTTAGCAGCAGATTCGCAGCAGCGGATTCGAACGAAAAACAGCGTTGGACAACCCTGATGTTCGTTGACGTTCGCTGTTATTTGCTGATGATCGCTGCCCGTTCGTTTGGGTATATTTCAATAAAATCGAAGAAAAAATAAGAAATACCTCAAATACCTAATTCAGTAAGCTCAGAAAATCTTTTGGTATATTAATTCAGAGGCCCAGGGTACATAATAACCATAATACTTTGAATGCATACAATTTAACTAATATTATTGGGTAATAGTTATCCTGAAAAGGATACGGACAAAATAAATCATATGCAAAATGATTGCTACATTAATATACAATACAAAAAATATAATTTATTTAAATAATTCAGGGCAACAGGGTACAATATAACAAAAAAATTGATGAATTATATCTTAATAGATATTATTGGCAAATAGTTATCCTGAAAAGGATGCGGACAAAATAAATCATACGCAAAATGATTGCTACATTAATAAACAATACAAAAAATATCATTTATTTAAATAATTCAGGGCAACAGGGTACAATATAACAAAAAATTTGAAGATTTATATCTTAATAGATATTATTGGCAAATAGTTATCCTGGAAAGGATACGGACAAAATAAATCATACGTAAAATGATTGCTACATTAGTAAACAATACAAAAAATATCATTTATTTAAATAATTCAGGGGAACAAGGTACAATATAACAAAAAATTTGAAGATTTATATCTTAATAGATATTATTAGCAAATAGTTATCCTGGAAAGGATACGGACAAAATAAATCATACGCAAAATGATTGCTACATTAATAAACAATACAAAAAATTTGAAGATTTATATCTTAATAGATATTATTGGCAAATAGTTATCCTGGAAAGGATACGGACAAAATAAATCATACGTAAAATGACTACTACATTAGTAAACAATACAAAAAATATCATTTATTTAAATAAATCTGGGGAACAGGGTACAATATAACAAAAAATTTGAAGATTTTATTATTATTATTATTATTATTATTATTATTATTATTAGATAAAGTACCCAACAGGCTCAGGCCCAATTCTAGGGTAAGGAGAGAACGTAGTTAAAAAAATGTAGTGCAATTCTTAATGTCACGGACAGAATTGTGGAAAATGTCAACGGTACTTTCAATAACACTGTATGATCTGACCATATGATGTATGGGGGATTTAGTTAGAATGTTTGAGTTGGCTGTTTTATGTGAAACACTGCTTTATTTCTCGATGATAATCTATTGACTTGAATGGATAGTTTATTGAGGATGTACATGCAGTCAATGTCACCATTTAGGATTTTATGTAAGAGAATTACTGCCGCAGCTTGTCGTCTTTGTTCAAGCGTCAAGTGATGTCAAATCAAAACGTTCTAGTAGTTGAGATTGCGCTGTACCTCTTTGGGGATAAATTCCTTCCAAAATGTAAGTTGCATATTTAAAAAAATTTCTTTGCATCTGCTCTAACGATCCTATTTGATTGTTATGAATTGAATTCCAGATCACAGAACAATATTCGAGGTTAGATCGAACTAAGCAAATAAATAAGAGTCGTAGTGTGTTCAAGTTGGTGAACATACTGGAGTTACGGATAACGAATCCCAAACATTTTAGTGCGGTCGATGTTTTATTCGCAATATGCGTAGTGAAAGAAAGTTTAGGATCGAAATATACTCCTAGGTCGCATATAACTTCTGGTCTGAGCAAGATGTTGTTATTCAGTGAGTAATTAAAATATACAGAATTATGCTTTCTGGTAAAGGACATACACTGACATTTATCGATGTTTAGAGACAGATTATTTGTCTTGCACCATTGGTAAATAATATCTAAATTATGCTGTAGTAATAGACAGTCATTTAAAGTCGATATATGGCATAAGAGTTTTATGTCGTCTGCGTAGAGCAAATGGTTGACAGTGAGACGTGCAGTGATATCATTTATGAATATATTAAATAGAAGGAGCCCCAAGACTGACCCTTGGGGCACACCGGACTTCTGATGAAAATTTTCTGATTTATATCCATTAATACAGATAAACTGAAGTATGTTGCTTAGGTATGACGAGATAAGTTGTAAAAGACAATCAGAGAAGCCATAAAGTTTAAGTTTATGTAGGAGAATGCCGTGATCTAACTTGTCGAAGGCCTTCGAAAAATCCAAATAAACAGCATCTACCTGACCTTGATTATCAATTGTTTCACATATTAGTTGTGTTTTACACATCAGATTGGAGACTGTGGATCTGCCTTGCATGAAGCCATGCTAATTAACTGAGATCATATTATTTACATGGTTATAGATTTTGATCTGTAAGACTGTTTTAAAAATTTTGCTAAAGTTGCACAGTATAGCAATAGGTCTGTAATTTGTTAAATCATTTTTGTTGCCTTTTTTATAGATCGGTCTGATTCTAGATATTTTCCAAACTTCAGGGAATGTTGAACTACTTAAAATTCTGTTAAATAAAATGGTTAAAGGTTTAACAAATATGGATGAGCAGTCTTTAATTATGAATGCAGGTATTAAGTCAGGCCCAGTTGTCATGTTAGCTTTTAGTTTGCACATGGCTGACATAACCTCATTTTCAGAAATTGAATTGATGATTAAAGTATTATAATAGTCAGGTATGGAATACTCAGTAGAGTTATTTTGTGAAGTGTCATTGAACGAACTTGAGAAATAGTCGGCAAACTTATCAACTATCTCTTGAGGACTCTCAAGAGAATTATTATTATTATTATAGTTCATCATAGTCGGTATTTGAGAAGTTTTTTTTTGTTATTAATAAACGACCAAAATTTTTTAGGTTCTTGAGTGATTTCCTGTTCGACATTTAAGCAGTATGTTTTATATGCCCCATCAATTTCAGACTTAATTTCTGCCCTGAGTTTTTTGAAATTTTCTCGATCTACTGAAGATTGAGATTTATTAAATTTTTCCCACGCTTTGTGTTTTAATTTCAGTTTGTATAGACCCTGTAAACCACTGAGGGTAGGATTTGGTACATTTTTGTTTCAAGGGTATATTATTCTGAAAAATTTTATTTATTGTAGAATAGAGTAAATCAACAGCTCTATTCACATCGTTGGTATTGTTGAGAAAATCCCAATTTATGGCAGAAAGATCATGGTATAGTGACACATAATTTCCTTTTTTGAAATTAAAACCAAAATTGGAAACAGAGTGCAATTTATTTTGTTTGGTTTTAACTGCACATTGTACTGTTAGAGCTGGATGATGAGAGTATTCGCGACAGAAGGAATCAATTGATCTAGATACTACGCAGGAAATATTTCCAATAATTAAGTCTAACAGTTTACCATGTTCATTTTTTATAAAGTTAAACTGTTCTAAATTTAAAAAATTTAGAAAGTTAAATAAAGAATTGAAGTAAGGACAATATGTAAAGTCGTTATAGCAGTTAAGGTAGAGTGGTATATTAAAATCGCCGAAGATTAAGATGTTCGAGTTATGAAGCAATTGTATGCTAGCCAATGATTCAAATAAAATCTCATAATCTGTAATAGGGCAGGAGAGCGGTATATAGATATTAAGAGCATAGATGGCAGTGCGATTCACAAAAATTTTTATCAAAAGGATGTCAGTATGTGGAATCATATTAAATCCATCATTGAGGGTTGTAATATCAATCGTAGAAGATTGAAAATAACTAGAGATGGCGAACAAAACACCCCCACCACGAGATTTATTCGTACAGGAAAATTTGCGATCGTTTCTGAATACAGTGAACTGACAGTTGTCAAAAAGCTCGGAGTTCTGGAGACCTTTGTGGCACCATGTTTCTGTGAGAGCAAATAAATGATAATGATTTGCACTAGATGAAAATTTGTACAGATCGTTACATTTTAGGTTAAGTCCTGTGACATTTTGATAGTAGCAATTGAGGTTGTCGTATCTAATGTCTTGTGAAGAATTAGTCATTTGGTCACATACCGACTGAGAGTTTCTTAAGTTGAGGGTGTGAGACATGTTGTAATGATATTCAGTAGGATCTGTTAATTGCTATGTATTGCCGAGAATATTAGCTTTGAACCTTTTTAACGTTTCTAAGTAAACGTGACAAGATGGATCCCAGACAGCATGATCGACTGAAATGTTAGGTTTATATGTCTTCATTTGAGTGCAGTGTATGCATTTCAAGACAGTAGATGTACAATCTTTTAGGGTATGCGAATCAGCACATCTGGGACAAGTAGGATTATCTTTTTTGCTATATTTTTTGGACATATGATGAAATCCACAGCAATTATAGCACCTAAGTAAGTTGATCGCATCGTACACTGAGCAATAATCATATCCAATAAAGATTTTGCCTGCTTTAAGAAGTGTTTGATAGGTAACATGGTCAACTTGTAAGATGACTTGGTACACATTTTTATTGTTTTTGATCGGATTAATGGATACAACATCACAGATACTGTCATTCGAGAAAAAGGATTTGTTTTGATTTTTCAAGTAATTTAGTATTTCAGTAGACTCTAATTTTTCAGTGAGCCCTACGATTTTTAGTCTAGGATTTAATAATTTAAGCTGCTTAACTTCATATTTATCACTCAATTTTTCGTTAGCTAATTGTTTTAATTTATTGACGTTTGCATTATCTTCGCATGAAATAATTATACTACCGTTGCGTGTATTTTGAACATTGGTGATATTTATTTCAGATTCCACCGGATTCAGGGAATGTAACATGTCGGACTTAGTAATACTTGATTTCTGAATGCCGGACTTGGGACGAACAATAAGAGGAGGCCCTTTTTTTTAGTTTGCAAAATATTAGAGTACAATTTAGGATTGGAAGATTGTTGACTAGTAGGAGTATCACGTACTTTGTTCAATTCACATTCAAAATTTTTTTCTAATTTGTTCTGTAATAGTAAAAATTTCTCTTCAAAGTTGCTTTGTAAAGAATTAAATAAAGTATTTATAGTGTCTGTAGTGTTTGATAACATTATTTTCGATAAAGATTCATGTATCTGCTTTATATTTGCAGCAAGGTTTTGAGCTTCCGATTCATTAATAACCTTGCATGATTTCTTACATGCATCACACAGAAAAAATAAATTATTATGTCTAGGAATCGATTCATCATTGATTTCTACACACACAATATGAAAAGAGTTGCCACAGGATCCCTCACAATTAATAGTTGGCTGATCAGGTCTTTTGAATCGCATTTTACATTTCCCACAGGAAGACATTTTTACTCATTAAGGTAAAATAAAAAATAAATAATATAATAAAATCCCTAAAATCTAAATAATGAATTGTGAGTGATACACACGGTCCGTCACGGCTATAGATTTTAAACACACAGGAGATGAACCACGGAAAGGAAAACAAAAGAGAAATAGAGTTAGTGATGATGGAGAAACGGATGACCGAATAAAAGCCTATCACTAAAAATATCAACTACCTACATATAAGATAAAACAAAGTAAATAGCAATAATAAGACGCGCCTATAAAGTAGTAATATGTTGTAATTAATAAAATATTATAAAATAAAAACCATAAAAATAATATTAAAACTAACTAGAGCTAAAATGTAATAAAAAACGGAATAAAATTAAATACTTAATGTCTTAAGAAAAAACCGAGACGACACCACTGACTAGTGAATCATGTTAAGTCGCATCAATACGACTTAACTTGTCGATTCGGATCACTGAAATATATACTAACTGGAACTCGCATACTCTACCTATCAGCGTACGCTGCACTGAAGCTCATTGAACAATAATGGCTGGCCCAGTTCGCGCACGTTCGTGCCGAACCGAACCTAGCCGAATAACTCGTATCATAGCTGATCGCTTTGTTTTCATATTATGCTTCATTTATTTTAAACATGCGCCACACGAAATAATTTCCGTCTACTCACGAACTGTCTCGATGTTTGCCAACTACTCCCGCAGCAGGCTTCCGTCTACTCACGAACTGTCTCGATGTTTGCCGACTACTCCAGCAGCAGGCTTTCAATATGCTTCACAGTCACGGTTCGTACGCGCTTTCCAGTTAGTATATATTTCAGTGATTCGGATATATAAATAAAATTGTAAAAAATCAGTAAACTTGATCAAAAAGTGAAAAATAAATGGAACGGACTCACTTGTTTGTGGATCCTTGGATATAGAACTGTAGCAAATTATTTACTCCATCGGAACGTCCAAAACACAAATAATAAAAACCACAAAAAACAGTAGAAAAATAATAATAACTGCAGAACAGCACATCGCACGTCTTTCACAGCCAACAACATATATTACATCAAGATTACAATTACAAGATTTATATCTTGTTAGATATTATTGGCAAATAGTTATCCTGGAATGCATACGGACAAAATAAATCATACGCAAAATGTTTGATACATTAATAAACAATACAAAAAATATCATTTATTTAAATAATTCAGGGCAACAGGGTACAATATAACAAAAAATTTGATAATTTATATCTTAATAGATATTATTGGCAAATAGTTATCCTGAAAAGGATGCGGACAAAATAAATCATACGCAAAATGATTGCTACATTAATAAACAATACAAAAAATATCATTTATTTAAATAATTCAGGGCAACAGGGTACAATATAACAAAAAATTTGATAATTTATATCTTAATAGATATTATTGGCAAATAGTTATCCTGAAAAGGATGCGGATAAAATAAATCATACGCAAAATGATTGCTACATTAATAAACAATACAAAAAATATCATTTATTTAAATAATTCAGGGCAACAGGGTACAATATAACAAAAAATTTGAAGATTTATATCTTAATAGATATTATTGGAAAATAGTTATCCTGGAAAGGATACGGACAAAATAAATCATACGCAAAATAATTGCTACATTAATAAACAATACAAAAAATATCATTTATTTAAATAATTCAGAGGAACAGGGTACAATATAACAAAAAATTTGAAGATTTATTTCTTAATAGATATTATTAGCAAATAGTTATCCTGGAAAGGATACGGACTAAATAAATCATACGTAAAATGATTGCTACATTAGTAAACAATACAAAAAATATCATTTATTTAAATAATTCAGGGGAACAGGGTACAATAAAACAAAAAAATTGAAGATTTATATCTTAATAGATATTATTAGCAAATAGTTATCCTGGAAAGGATACGGACAAAATAAATCATACGCAAAATGATTTCTACATTAATAAACAATACGAAAAATATCACTTATTTAAATAATTCAGAGGAACAGGGTACAATATAACAAAAAATTTGATGATTTATATCTTAATGGATATTATTAGCAAATAGTTATCCTAGAAAGGATACGGACTAAATAAATCATACGTAAAATGATTGCTACATTAGTAAACAATACAAAAAATATCATTTATTTAAATAATTCAGGGGAACAGGGTACAAAATAACAAAAAATTTGAAGATTTATATCTTAATAGATATTATTGGCAAATAGTTATCCCGGAAAGGATACGGACAAAATAAATCATACGCAAAATGATTGCTACAATAATAAACAATACAAAAAATATCATTTATATAAATAATTCAGGGGAACAGGGTACAATATAACAAAAAAATTGAAGATTTATATCTTAATAGATATTATTGGCAAATAGTTATCGTGGAAAGGATACGGATAAAATAAATCATACGTAAAATGACTACTACATTAGTAAACAATACAAAAAATATCATTTATTTAAATAAATCTGGGGAACAGGGTACAATATAACAAAAAATTTGAAGATTTATATCTTGATAGATATTGGCAAATAGTTATCCTGGAAAGGATACGGACAAAATAAATCATACGCAAAATGATTGCTACATTAATAAACAATACAAAAAATATCATTTATTTAAATAATTCAGCGCAACAGGGTACAATATAACAAAAAAATTGAAGATTTATATCTTAATAGATATTATTGGAAAATAGTTATCCTGGAAAGGATACGGACAAAATAAATCATACGTAAAATGATTGCTACATTAGTAAACAATACAAAAAATATCATTTATTTAAATAATTCAGGGGAACAGGGTACAATATAACAAAAAATTTGAAGATTTATATTTTAATAGATATTATTGGCAAATAATTATCCTGGAAAGGATACGGACAAAATAAATCATTGTAAAATGACTACTACATTAGTAAGCAATACAAAAAATATCATTTATTTAAATAAATCTGGGGAACAGGGTACAATATAACAAAAAATTTGAAGATTTATATCTTGATAGATATTATTGGCAAATAGTTATCCTGGAAAGGATACGGACAAAATAAATCATACGTAAAATGATTGCTACATTAGTGAACAATACAAAAAATATCATTTATTTAAATAATTCAGAGGAACGGGGTACAATATAACAAAAAATTTGAAGATTTATATCATAATAGATATGATTAGCAAATAGTTATCCTGGAAAGGATACGGACAAAATAAATTATACGCAAAATGATTGCAACATTAATAAACAATACAAAAAAAATAATTTATTTAAATAATTCAGGGCAACAGGGTACAATATAACAAAAAAATTTATGATTTATATCTTAATAGATATTATTGGCAAATAGTTATCCTGAAAAGGATGCGGACAAAATAAATCATACGCAAAATGATTGCTACATTAATAAACAATACAAAAAATATCATTTATTTAAATAATTCAGGGCAACAGGGTACGATATAACAAAAAATTTGAAGATTTATATCTTAATAGATATTATTGGAAAATAGTTATCCTGGAAAGGATACGGACAAAATAAATCATACGTAAAATGATTGCTACATTAGTAAACAATACAAAAAATATCATTTATTTAAATAATTCAGGGGAACAGGGTACAATATAACAAAAAATTTGAAGATTTATATCTTAATAGATATTATTAGCAAATAGTTATCCTGGAAAGGATACGGACTAAATAAATCATACGTAAAATGATTGCTACATTAGTAAACAATACAAAAAATATAATTTATTTAAATAAATCTGGCGAACAGGGTACAATATAACAAAAAATTTGAAGATTTATATCTTGATAGATATTATTGGCAAATAGTTATCCTGGAAAGGATACGGACAAAATAAATCATACGCAAAATGATTGCTACATTAATAAACAATACAAAATATATCATTTATTTAAATAATTCAGGGGAACAGGGTACAATATAACAAAAACTTTGAAGATTTATATCTTAATAGATTTTATTGGCAAATAGTTATCCTGGATAGGATACGGACAAAATAAATCATACGTAAAATGACTACTACATTAGTAAACAATACAAAAAATATCATTTATTTAAATAAATCTGGGGAACAGGGTACAATATAACAAAAAATTTGAAGATTTATATCTTGATAGATATTATTGGCAAATAGTTATCCTGGAAAGGATACGGACAAAATAAATCATACGCAAAATGATTGCTACATTCATAAATAATACAAAATTATCATTTATTTAAATAATTCAGGGGAACAGGGTACAATATAACATAAAATTTGAAGATTTATATCTTAATAGATATTATTGGAAAATAGTTATCCTGGAACGGATACGGACTAAATAAATCATACGTAAAATGATTGCTACATTAGTAAACAATACAAAAAATATCATTTATTTAAATAATTCAGGGGAACAGGGTACAAAATAACAAAAAATTTGAAGATTTATATCTTAATAGATATTATTGGCAACTAATTGTTCTGAAAAGATACGGACAAAATAAATCATACGCAAAATGATTGCTACATTAATAAACAATACAAAAAATATCATTTATTTAAATAATTCAGGGGAACAGGGTACAAAATAACAAAAACTTTGAAATTTTATATCTTAATAGATATTATTGGCAACTAGTTATCCTGACAAGGATACGGACAAAATAAATCTTACGCAAAATGATTGCTACATTAGTAAGCAATACAGAAAATATCATTTATTTAAATAATTCAGGGCAACAGGTTACAAAATAGGAAAAATTTGACGATTTATATCTTAATAGATATTATTGGCAAATAGTTATCCTGGAAAGGATACGGACAAAATATATCATACGGAAAATGATTGTTACATTAGTGAACAATACAAAAAATATCATTTATTTAAATAATTCAGGGGAACAGTGTACAAAATAACAAAAACTTTGAAACTTTATATCTTAATAGATATTATTGGCAAATAGTTATCCGGAAAAGGATACGGACAAAATAAATCATACGCAAAATGATTACTACATTAATAAACAATATAAAAAATGTCATTTATTTAAATAATTCAGGGGAACAGGGTACAAAATAACTAAAACTTTGAAAATGTATACCTTAATAGATATTTTTGATACGTTTGCTCCAGTATCGATCGTGAACTGTCGTATCGTTCCTTCTACTGATCCCTCTGCTACTAAACTGTTTTGGGGCTCTCCCTACTGCCCGCCAAGACTAGCCCCTCTTCTTTGGCGCACTTTAGTTTTCCGATTTCGTTTGACATTTCTTCTTCTCTGGACACATAGCGATTATATGTCCTTCTTTATGACAAAAGAAACAGATTACTATTCTTGGGCCCCTTCTTATTTCTTGAATTTGACAAATATCAATATTTTCTTCTCCAGTCAATCCATAAATGTTGTTCGGGTTTGAAACGCTTTACGCACGCTCTCATAATTCAGTGCCACTCCAACCGCTTCCCAGTATTTGGTTTTGCTTGCCACTTATCCAACTCCTGAATAAACCTTTGAATTAACATTGAATGCAGTGCTTGATCTGAAAGACATCCATATGCTGATCTTCCAAGTTTTTCTATATCTGCTGCATATTCTTGTAAAGGCTCCCTCAAGTGTCTTCTTCGAGATGAAAATTGTGAGCTATTAAGAGGCTGCAAGTGCTCTTCTTCAAACCTAGCATTTAGCGTAGCAACCAAATTTTCAAAAGAATTATTGGAATAACCGCTTCGGAGCACATTTGCTGCTTCTCCCTGGAGCGCCATAGTAAGGCTTGTGAGTTTGTCAGTTTCTGTCCACTGATTGTATTTAGCAGCTTGATCGAACTGCTTTTTATAAACCTCCCAGGAGGTTTTACCGTCAAAAATTGGAGCTTTTACTTTAAACGGAATGTGAGTAGGACCAGCGTCGTTTTCTTGTGCAGAATGATTTCCAACTTTTATTAAAATAATTTCGGCTGATAATTTTTTAAATTTCTGTCATACCAAATTTTATCCAAATCGAATAAAGTGTTCTGTTATTATAACCAAAATTAATTTTTTTTTTTTGAAGAACTTTGAAGCGGAATTTCTGCTAAATGGTACACTTTTCGGTAGAAGGATGTCTAGCTAAATCGTCTTATTTTAGCCTCAGGAATCTGTGGTTAAGCCATGTCCCCCTATTTAAGAGACACCTGTATATATATATATATATATATATATATATATATATATATATATATATATATACATTTTTTTAATGTATTTTAATGTGCACCTCATCGGACATATTTTTATTAATAACTCTGATACTAGTTGCACTAAAATTTTGAAACTTGATACGAGGATACTACTTATTGAGATGCATATTTAAACTTTCTTTTGTTTCTGGATCTCAACCAGAGGCGTCTCATATGGGGAAGTCATGAAGGTTTTTTATCGTTATTTTTTTTACCTATTAACATTTTTTCATTTTTAAATATAAAGTTTTACAAAAAAATTAAAAATACACAAAAATGTACTTTTGATAAAAATTGATAAAAGCGCTACTTTTAGAGATATTTTAATTTTTAGAAAATGTCACGTATCCAAAATAGTTAACAGTTAAAAATCAATCATTTTACCATAGAAAATAGAACAAAATAGAAAAGCGACACAAAATCTGTTTACAACTATTGTTTAATTACCTTATTTTTAATATTAGTATTTTTTTGCAAATTAAAAAAAAGTGTAAAATGTTAGTGTTGGTGAATATAGGCGATTTTTCGCGACTAGTAGTTAACTGTGGTTATGTGTGGTTATCTGTAGTTTGATATTCTCGCGATGAAAACGATGACGTCATATGCTAACGTCGTTAGCTGTAGTAAGCCAAACCATCTTACCAGCCTCCAGAGGATGTTTTGAACGCGTTTTTATTTCTATCCTTGTCTTACAATTATAACTTTAAATTGTGTGTGTCAGAAGAGAAGCACGAAGCACTGTCAGTTGCGACTGTTGTAAACAAAGTATCTTCCAATCCACGTTTCGTAGAAATCTGGTATTCTTACATGTTTATAGCGATTAAATAATAATAATAATACGTTTCGGTTTATACTATCAGACCGATTTAAAAATTTATATAGAGTCGGAACACTCTGATTTATAAAACTATCTATTTCGTTCAATAATGTATAATACCTACATCAACTGTTTCTCTGAAAGCTTCATTCTTGTAAAAGTTAACCACACAAGTTAACCAAACAAATTTTCGTGGTACCATTAACTACATTCAAACTATGACGTCATATACCCAAACCATAGTAAACGTGGTTATCTAGGGTATTTGTCGCGAAAAATCGCCTTATGTAGATATGGTGTTTATTTATAGATATTGTAAAAGTAAAATGATTGTCGTATTCCAGATAATATCTACGTGGACATCAAAGAATGAAATTGTGTGAATTTAATTGTTTCTTAATTGTTACCTAAATTTTGTGCATAATTGATTTTTTCTAAAAAATAAAATATCTCAAAAACTACTGCGTTTATCAAATTTTATCGGGAGTACTTTTTTGTGTATTTTTGTATTGTATGTAATATTTTATAGGTAAAGTTGAAAAAATGTTAATAGATGAAAAAATAACGATAAAAAAAACCTTCATGACTTCAATATATGAGACGCCTCTGGCTGAGATACAGAAACAAAAGAAAGTTTAAATATGCATCTCAATAAGTAGTATCTTCGTATCAAGTTTCAAAATTTTAGTGCAACTAGTATCAGAGTTATTAATAAAAATATGTCAGATGAGGTGCACTTTTCCGGACATACCTTCATATGACATTTTTTACTCAAAATGATGTCAGGAATATGATATTAATTTTTTTTACACTAGTTCTGATACACCCTGTATATATATATATATATATATATATATATATATATATATATATATATATATATATATATATACAGGTGTCTCTTAAATAGGGGGACATGGCTTAACCGCAGATTCCTGAGGCTAAAATAAGACGATTTAGCTAAACATCCTTCTACCGAAAAGTGTACCATTTAGCAGTAATTCCGCTTCAAAGTTCTTCAAAAAAAAAATTAATTTTGCTTATAATAACAGAACGCTTTATTCGATTTGGATGAAATTTGGTATGATAGAAATTACAAAAATTATCAACCGAAATTAATTTAATAAAAGTTGGAAATCATTCTGCACAAGAAAACGACGCTGGTCCTACTCCGTTTAAAGTAAAAGCTCCAATTTTTGACGGTAACACCTCCTGGGAGGTTTATAAAAAGCAGTTCGATCAAGCTGCTAAATACAATCAGTGGACAGAAACTGACAAACTCACAAGCCTTACTATGGCGCTCCAGGAAAAAGCAGCAAATGTGCTCCGAAGCGGTTATTCCAATAATTCTTTTGAAAATTTGGTTGCTACGCTAAATGCTAGGTTTGGAGAAGAGCACTTGCAGCCTCTTAATCGCTCACAGTTTTCATCTCGAAGAAGACGATTGAGGGAGCCTTTACAAGAATATGCAGCAGATATAGAAAAAATTGGAAGATCAGCATATGGATGTCTTCCAGATCAAGCACTGCATTCAATGTTAATTCAAAGGTTTATTCAGGAGTTGGATAAATGGCAAGTAAAACCAAATACTGGGAAGCGGTTGGAGTGGCACTGAATTATGAGAGCGTGCGTAAAGCGTTTCAAACCCGAACAAAATTTATGGATTGACTGGAGAAGACAATATTGATATTTGTCAAATTCAAGAAATAAGAAGAGGCCCAAGAAAAGTAATCTGTTTCTTTTGTCATAAAGAAGGACACATAATCGCTATGTGTCCAGAGAAGAAGAAATGTCAATCGAAATCGGAAAACTAAAGTGCGCCAAAGAAGAGGGGCTAGTCTTGGCGGGCAGTAGGGAGAGTCCCAAAACAGTTTAGTAGCAGAGGGATCAGTAGAAGGAACGATACGACAGTTCACGATCGATACTGGAGCAAACGTATCAAAAATATCTATTAAGGTATACATTTTCAAAGTTTTTGTTATTTTGTACCCTGTTCCCCTGAATTATTTAAATAAATGACATTTTTTATAATGTTTATTAATGTAGTAATCATTTTGCGTATGATTTATTTTGTCCGTATCCTTTTCCGGATAACTATTTGCCAATAATATCTATTAAGATATAAAGTTTCAAAGTTTTTGTTATTTTGTACACTGTTCCCCTGAATTATTTAAATAAATGATATTTTTTGTATTGTTCACTAATGTAACAATCATTTTGCGTATGATATATTTTGTCCGCATCCTTTCCAGGATAACTATTTGCCAATAATATCTATTAAGATATAAATCGTCAAATTTTTCCTATTTTGTACCCTGTTGCCCTGAATTATTTAAATAAATTATATTTTCTGTATTGCTTACTAATGTAGTAATCATTTTGCGTATGATTTATTTTGTCCGTATCCTTTTCCGGATAACTAGTTGCCAATAATATCTATTAAGATATAAAGTTTCAAAGTTTTTGTTATTTTGTACACTGTTCCCCTGAATTATTTAAATAAATGATATTTTTATAATGTTTATTAATGTAGTAATCATTTTGCGTATGATTTATTTTGTCCGTATCCTTTTCCGGATAACTATTTGCCAATAATATCTATTAAGATATAAAGTTTCAAAGTTTTTGTTATTTTGTACACTGTTCCCCTGAATTATTTAAATAAATGATATTTTTTGTATTGTTCACTAATGTAACAATCATTTTGCGTATGATATATTTTGTCCGCATCCTTTCCAGGATAACTATTTGCCAATAATATCTATTAAGATATAAATCGTCAAATTTTTCCTATTTTGTACCCTGTTGCCCTGAATTATTTAAATAAATTATATTTTCTGTATTGTTTACTAATGTAGTAATCATTTTGCGTATGATTTATTTTGTCCGTATCCTTTTCCGGATAACTAGTTGCCAATAATATCTATTAAGATATAAAGTTTCAAAGTTTTTGTTATTTTGTACACTGTTCCCCTGAATTATTTAAATAAATGATATTTTTGTATTGTTCACTAATGTAGCAATCATTTTGCGTATGATTTATTTTGTCCGTATCCTTTTCAGGATAACTAGTTGCCAATAATATCTATTAAGATATAAAATTTCAAAGTTTTTATTATTTTGTACCCTGTTCCCCTGAATTATTTAAATAAATGATATTTTTTGAATTGTTTATTAATATAGCAAACATTTTGCGTATGATTTATTTTGTCCGTATCCTTTTCAGGATAACTAGTTGCCAATAATATCTATTAAGATATAAAGTTTCAAAATTTTTGTTATTTTGTACCCTGCTCCCCTGAATTATTTAAATAAATGACATATTTTGAATTTTTTATTAATGTAGCAATCATTTTACGTATGATTTATTTTGTCCGTATCCTTTCCAGGATAACTATTTGCTAATAATATCTATTAAGATATAAATCTTCAAATTATTTGTTATATTGTACCCTGTTCCTCTGAATTATTTAAATAAATGATATTTTTTGTATTGTTTATTAATGTAGCAATCATTCTGCGTATGATTTATTTTGTCAGTATCCTTTTCAGGATAACTAGTTGCCAATAATATCTGTCATGATATAAAGTTCCAAAAGTTTTTGTTATTTTGTACCCTGTTCCCCTGAATTATTTAAATAAATGACATTTTTTGTATTGTTTATTAATGTAGCAATCATTTTGCGTATGATTTATGTTGTCCGTATCCTTTCCAGGATATCTATTTGCCAAATATATCTATTAAGATATAAATCTTCAAATTTTTTGTTATATTGTACCCTGTTCCCCTGAATTATTTAAATAAATGATATTTTTTGTATTGTTTATTAATGTAGCAATCATTTTGCGTATGATTTATTTTGTCCGTATCCTTTCCAGGATAACTATTTGCCAATAATATCTATTAAGATATAAATCTTCAAATTTTTGTAATTTTGTACCCTGTTCCCCTGAATTATTTAAATAAATGATATTTTTTGTATTGTTTACTAATGTAGCAATCATTTTACGTATGATTTATTTAGTCCGTATCCTTTCCATTATAACTATTACAAAATAATATTAGTTAAATTGTATGAATTCAAAGTATTATGGATATTATGTACCCTGGGCCTCTGAATTAATATACCAAAAGATTTTCTGAGCTTACTGAATTACATATTTTAGATATTTCTTATTTTTTCTTCGATTTTATTGAAATAAACCCAAACGAACGGGCAACGATCATCCACAAATAGCAGCGAACTTCAACGAACATCAGGGTTGTCCAATATTTTTCGTTCGAATCCGCTGCTGCGAATCTGCTGCTAAGTTCACTCTGATCTTAAATTGTACAGTGTTAACTAATTTTGGTATACCAATGAAAATTTATGAATGTTTCAAAATTACATTACATTGAAAAATTGGCAACATGGTACAGAAAACGTCCATAAGAATAACACTGGCTATCTCCGCTACACTGAAGATAGAGTGTGGGACACTGTATAGAATTACCATTATCAATATAAACATTGTCATTGGCGACCAACGCCAAGTACCAAATACAAAAATATATTCGGGTAGTTTGCAACACTCGCCTTCGGTTCGTGTCGCAATCTCCACCCTCATGTAAAAATATCAGCTTCACACACTTGCCATATAATATACTGTTATATAACTCCCTTTACCACTCAATATTTATATTAAATTGCCTAAAAAAGTCTTATTTCTTATTAATTAATTTTAGGTACGTATACAAAAGAACAGAATAAAGAAAGAGATTATGGTTAATTAAATATTAAATTATGGTTTTTTGATAATTCCAATGTATTTTTAAATTGTAGCTATTGTAGTTAGTTAGGTAGTTAGGGTGAATAAAATATTGAGTAAATAATACCGGTCATCAATTGAAACATAATACAACAGCACAGCGCGCCGCGCGCTTTAACTTGCATTCTAAGGGTCTCAAATAAACAAGTTGCCATGGTAACGAACAATAAAATCACGAAACTGTACGAAACTCCACGTTTTTATTAATGCTGCAAACTATATTATGTTCCATTGCATATAACTGTTGCTTTATTCACTATTTTCTTTTTAAAATGTCACTATTATTAATTTCAAGTGATTATTTTTTGACAGTGATTACCTGTCAGTTACATTCATTTGAAATATGAACTGTGTAACAAAGAAATTGTGTTTATCTTAGGCTTCGTGATTAATAAAAAAAGTGATTTTTAAATTTATCTGTAAAATATATAGAAGAAGTATTAAAGTATTCCTGTAGAAAATTCAATTATCTTTACTTTTAATAATGACATAAAATGCAAAAAAATGTCATTTAATGGTATTTTTTGAAGAAAAACCATTATGAGCTTCAGGTAAAGTGCCATTTCCAGTTATCTGATATACTCCAAAAGCTAATGGTATCTTTCCATATTAGAACAGGGTAGAAATACAAGGTTTGAGAATATTCTAAATGATAGTATTTGAGTTAGAGCGCCAACAAAATCCATACACGTACACACATACACACAAACACACACACACACACATATATATATATATATATATATATATATATATATATATATATATATATATATATATATATATATATATAGGTGATAGGTAATTACGACTGTAATTAGTTAAGGAAACTGGATAGTGGGTTTTGACAGTCAATTTGTAGGCTTAAGTGTAATACACTCTTTTTTAATTTGTCAAGCTTTCGGTTATATTTTTAACCACCCTCAGGACACTGTAATACAATAATGAAATACGTACAATATGTTTAAGAATAAAATTTGGTTTTTAGTACTCACATTAGTTGAGATTTTTTTTGTAGAACATACAGCATTTACAAACATGTAATTTTGAACATGCACACGCGCATGGTTTAGTAAAATAATGAGTCGAAATAACTGAGTTACATATTAAAATTTTTTGGCCAAAAATAGTTATCACAGTGAAATTGATAATTTACAAACTAATAAAGCTAACAATTTTGTTAAAATAATGTAAAACTTTTATAATTGTGCACAAGTTGTCGACGTAAACACGTGTACAACACCATTTTGTGAAAATTAACTGTCAAAAAAATCCACTAAAACATAGAAATAGTTGTTCCTAAAAAGTGTGCGTTCAGTCGTTTCATGTTATTTAATAGTAAATAAACAAAGGAATGTTTTTAAATTTTATTTGAAATTTAACCCGGATCTAGGTGTGGTGGATTATATATATATATATATATATATATATATATATATATATATATATATATATACATATATATATATATATATATATATATATATATATATATATATACACACTTACCTGTTAAAATTGTCGAATAACATTAACAATCCCAAAAGGTGGTCATTTACTAAAATCTCGATATGTGATTTTTAGCACGATCCCTCTACCTCCCTTATCAAGGGTAGCGGGAGGTAAAAAGAAAATTTGGAGACCAATCTCAGGTTTGATCAGAGGAGGCTTAATTTTATAGACGGAGCTGAAGCCCCCTCTGCCCCCGCGGCTCAGCGGCCCCTGATAATAAACACTTTTGTGTATAATGATTTCATTATTTTAAAACCTGTAAATGTACACTTCTCTTTTCCATTTTTACCTCTCGCGAAGAGAGGTATTGGAATCATGCTAAAAATCGCATATCCAGATTTTAGGGGATAAGCACGTTTTAAGGTCCCTATAATCGGATTATAACATTTTTACGATGATATCAGTATGTGTGTATGTGTGTGTGTGTGTGTGTGTGTGTGTGTGTGTGTGTGTGTGTGTGTGTGTGTGTGTGTGTTTGTGTGTGTAGATGTTGGAGTTACGGTTTCTCAAATACTATAAAACTTAAAAAATATTTAACTGCAGTTTCCTCAATCTGACATTCCGGGGAAGAGCTGATTAGATTTTGGTAACAATTGGACAACCGAAAGTAACATTTTCTTTAAAAAAATCTTCTAAATATAATTTTTTGGAAATTTTTCTTGTTACAGATATTGAAGAATATAAAATTCTCCATCTGTACACTTAAAATTTTTATTATATCTTGCATAGATTTAGAGATAAAGGCACTATAATATATAGAATAATTTAATGTAATACATCGCAGAGGCTAAGGCACTAACGAAACCAGTTGACAAATTCAAATGTTTATAACATAGTTTGTAAATGACAGATGTCAGTGTCAAAAATCAACAGTTTTAGTGACATTCTGAAAGCTTTTCCTGGGAAGTACATTTAATCTTTCTTATAGCCGAGACAGACGACAAAAATTAATGATCATTAACGGTTAGATATAGTGTGCGTATCTGAAGTTGAGACTGACGACAGATGTCAAAATTATGTCTATTAACAAACCAGACAAAATTGAATGAAGTAAGCTCGTGCTATTTATTGTATTGTACTCGTACAGTACAAAACAATAAGTAACACGTGCTTACTACAGTCAATATTTTCTGGTTTGTTAATAAACGCAATTTTGACATCTGTCAATAGTATCAAGTTCACGTGAGCATACTGAATCTAACCGTTAATGATCATTAATTTTTGTCGTCTGTTTCGGCTATTATTGTTTTATTAATTAAATATTTAAAATTGTAGGTAAAATGCATATATCCATCAGAAATACCGCCTACCTTATTAACGAATTGGAAGAATCTCTCACATTTAGAAACTTCCTCATATTATGAACAATAAATATAATAAGAATTGTATGTCTGCAGAGGACATGTTATATACAAAAAAAAAACAATATTTGGGTAAAGTTCTGTAATTATTTGTTATAAAACGACGGTTCGATAGCGAAGTGTAATACAATACTTATATAACATAAAATGGAAATGGCGAGAGGTATTGTGCTGGCCATAACAGATTTTTAAATAGGTAATATTGCTGTATTTTAGATATTGGGTAGATAATTCAATAAATTTGTAATTTTTAGGTAAAAATATTATTATATTATATTGTAATACAAAATATATGTCTCTAATAATTCTGCTCAATATTATTAATTTACTTACCAAATATGAATTAATAAATTAACTGTTGCAGACTTCTGTTTTGTTAATATTGTAAAAAAAATCAAGTTAGAAAAAAAAAACAATACGATATAATGATATGTATGATAGATAAGTTTGTAAGAATAAAAAATAATAATTTCTCAAAATATACGAATTATTTATTCAATCAGGTTTACGACGGGTAGTTGTTTACGCTGATTACATTTCATTTGGCGACCGTGACAGGACCGTGGTTATGAACTCGATTTGTCAATAATTATTGATGCTTAATATGGAGCAAGCTAAAAAATTACGTACAGTCCATAGAAGTCTGGCAAAGATCATCAGAATTCTCAAAATACCAAGATTCAACAACGAAAAGTCGTCTTGAAGCATTAATGGCTTTCTTAAAAGCAGAAGTAGAAAGCGAAGAAAGAATTTTGTTAGCAGTCGAAGATCTTGGGTTACGTCAGGATAATGAGCCCAAAAACATAAATCAAAGTCTGTCGATGCTGATATTCCAACGGCTACGGGTTTGTTGACTAATCAGATAGCAAAATGTATCTCCTGTGATGGTACACACAACAGTCAGGATTGCTTTAAAGCACAAAAGTTATCGCTGTGTGAGAAGCAAACTATTATAATAAAACATAGAGCATGTTTTAATTATTTGAAGATTGGACATCAAAGTAGGAAATGTAGAGAAAAATTACGATGTATAATTTGTTCTCGTCGCCATGTTACTCTGATGTGTCCAGATTTATCAATGAACAAGAACGATACAGTTAATAAAAAATTAAACGACAAACCAGCATTAGAAAAGAATTTAGCTAATCACGTCAATAATCAAGTATTTCTTCAAACTTTAAGAGTAAAAATTCGAAGTGAAGAACAAAAGAAAGAAGTTCGTGCTATTATTGACAGTGGTTCTCAAAGATCATATATATTGCATAGCACTGCGAAACGGATGAATTATATACCTAAAAGAAATGAGAATATTATACATAGCCTTTTTGGTGGTACTAGTACAAAAAAACAGACCCATTTTTGTTATGATATTTGACTATTAAGTTTGGACGAAAAATATGCATGACGTTTCGAAGCACTGGACCATCCAGTTATTTGTAACAATATTTCTTCTGTTTTCGACGGTGAGTGGAGCAGAGAGTTGAAGAAACTGAATATTACACTCTCAGATGTTAAAGACTCTGAACTAATAGAAGTTTTAATTGGTGCCGATGTTGCTGGTAAACTATTTCTGAGCGAAGATAAATTTTGAAATGTGGTATAGTAGCTGTAAAAACATATCTTGGATGGACATTAATGGGAAGAACTATAAACAAATCAATCGCTTCCATGTTCGTCACTTCTATGCATTAACAAGATATACAACTAACGAATTTGTGGCAACTTGATGTTTTAGGAATAACAGATCCAATACAGAAGAGATCTCGTCGAGAAGCAGAAGCAGCGGCAGAAGAACATTTTTCAAGTACAGTTACAATCAATAATGAAGGGAGATACGAGGTAAAACTACCTTGGTTAGAAAGTACACCCGCCTCTACAAAACCATTTTAAAATTGCAGAAAAAAGATTAGATGCTGTGCTTCAAAAATTGCAAGATCAAGGTCTCTATGAGGATTATTTTCAAGTTTTTAAAGATTGGTTGCTTGAAGGAATTATTGAAGAAGTTGACGATCGAAAAATAAACAATTGTACACATTGTTTACCTCATCATCCAGTTATCGAGAATAGTAGTGCTACTACCAAGATCAGACCAGTTTTAGACGCGTCTGCACATGAGAAGAATCATCCTTCATTAAACCAGTGTTTGGAAAAAGGACCTAATTTAATAGAATTAATACCAACAGTGTTAACTCGATTTCGTATACATAAATTTGGCGTAGTATCAGATATTCGAAAAGCTTTCCTTCAAATAAGTTTAAACAAGAGGGATCGAGATTTTCTGAGGTTTCTGTGGAAGAAGGAAGATGGTAGTCTTCAAATATATAGTCACAGAAGAGTTGTATTTGGCGTGTGTTGCAGTCCATTTTTATTAGGAGCAACAATACAGCATCATGTAAAAAGGATTGAAGAGAGAGAAAATTATAAAAATGATCGTAAATATTCGCCGAACACAATTAATAAATTATTAAACTGCTATTATGTAGATAATTGTGTTACAAGTGTTAATAATGAAGTTGAACTTAATGAATTTATTCAAGAATCAAGTCAACTTATGGCAGAAGGCATGCTCGATTTAAAAGGGTGGGAATATACAAATGAAGATTCACTAGTACCTACACCCGTCTTAGGAATGAGTTGGAATAAGAAAGAAAACACATTAATGATTTGTAGAAATATTCAACAAACAATTAATTTAGAAAGAATTACCAAAAGAACGATTTTGTCTCAAGCTCAACGTTTATATGACCCTATTGGAATTACGTCACCTGTAAGTTTATGGCCGAAACTGTTGCTTCAGAAAATGTGGAAAGATAAACTTGGATGGGATGAAATTGTACCTGAAGATATTAAAAATCAGTTTATAAAGTGGTATAACGAATTGTCTTATTTACGTGACATAAAAATTCAGAGATGGTTGAATTATAGTTTGCATAGAAAATGGAGTGTCCATACATTTTATGATGCAAGTCAAATGACTATGCAGCGGTTATATTTTTGAAGATATCTACAGATAATGGCTCACATATACATTTATTACAGGCAAAAGCACGAATTAAAGAAAATGACAATACCTCGTTTGGAGTTACTTGCGGCAACAATTGGAGCACGACCTTTTGCTGGGGTAAGAGAGATGCTTGGTGAGATGATGAGTCGTGATGAAGACATTGAGAGTCATTTCTGGACTGATTCAACGACGGTATTATTTTGGATCCGTCAAGAAGAAGAATGGTCTACCTTTGTATGGAACAGAATCCAAGAAATTCGTTCTCTTACAGATAAAATAGCATGGAGACATGTTTCAGGACATATGAATCCAGCCGATCTTCCTTCACGTGGATGTAGTTCAAAATTTCTAGCTGAAAACAAATGGTGGGACGGACCGGACTGGTTGCATGGTTCATCAAAGAATTGGCCTCCAAATAATTTGTCTGCAAATGAGGAAGAAGTAAATCAAGAAAAAACAAAAAAGATTATTTTATCTACGGTGATTACAACGAAGTTAAACTCTTGGTACAGTCAATATTTTTTCACGCTATCATCAAATTGTTCTACTGTTAGGTTGGATACACCGTTTTATTTATAACTGCAGAAGTCCTGATCAAAGAATCAAGGGTGAATTGACTTTAACAGAAATAGAAACAGCAGAGAAAAAGCTTTTACGTTTTATTCAATATGAATCACTTGATGGTGTACAAGATAAAATAATATCGTCTCTTCGTCCGTTCGAAGATAAAGATGGTTTGATAAGACTTCGTACAAGAATTTCAAATAGAGATGATATAGAGGATTTCTGCTATCCCATATTATTACCAACACATCATTCTGTTGTGAAGAAGCTTACTTTTTAAGTACATGTCAAATCATGTCATGCTGGAGTTCAAATTTTGATGAGTATTTTAAGAGAACGTTATTGGATTTTAGGTGGTAGAAGAGCAATAAGAAATGTTCTTTCAAAATGTGTCTTATGTAGAAGACATAAATCAAAGAATTTCGAAGTATGTACTCCTCCCCTACCAATTGACAGAGTTAGAGATGCGGTTACTATTGAAGTTACTGGAGTAGATATGGTCGGCCCAGTATATTTAAAGAATAAAGAGAAAGCTTGGGTTTGTAATTCAAAGAAAACCACACGTCCAGTTAATGTCGGAGAGATAGTTCTCATTGGCAATGAAAATGTAAAAAGATTAGACTGGCCATTGGGAAGAGTCGAAGAAGTACTGCCAGGCAAGGATGGAGTCGTAAGACTTGTTCGTGTTATGACAAAGTACGGACAACTTTTAAGACCTGTATAACGTTTATATCCCCTGGAATGTGGCAAGGAAGATGTCACTGTGAAACATAAGCAAGAAAGAAATGATGCTGCAGAAATTTTGCAAACTGCTGTCACAGAATCAGAAAAGCTTCCTAAATCCTCCAATGAGAAGAAATCAAAATATGGACGCATACTCAAACAAACAAAAAGATTTCAAATTAATTAACATGAGTCTTTTTGATTTTGAAAAAACATTTATTATATGCGTTTTTTCGAGGTGGGAGTGTGTTACAGACCCATGTTAATTTATGATGACTTCTGTTTTGTTAATATTGTAAAAAAAATCAAGTTGAAAAAAAAAACAATACGATATAATGATATTATGTATGATATATGTCAAGTATGTAAGAATAAAAAATAATAGTTTCTCAAAATATACGAATTATTTACTCAATCAGGTTTACGACGGGTAGTTGTTTACTCAGCGTAAACAACTACCATTTCATTAACAATTATATTTATTAATTTTTGAGGGCAAAAATTTCTTATATTTTCACTATAATTTGACATGTTGACATATTTATCTGCCATTTAAGGTTAACTTTTGACTAGGGATGTGCATTTACGTGTAAAAAAAATATTTTTTACGTTTACTTGTAAAAAATGTTAAATAAGTAAAAAACGTAGATAATCTATAATTTTAGTTCTTCATAACGACACTAGATGACTTGTTGTTTACAAATGTCACATTACAGTATCTTGCCTTAATCCTACCATAAATATATTCTAAAACTACTGAAACTATGATAAGTTTATAAGAAACAGACTGAAATTATTGTAAAATATTAAAGAAAAATTCTGAAACTATAGATAAATGAACATGAAATGCTTAAAATTTGTATAATTCATTTTCAGTAAGTTTGGAGCTAAGGATTTAAATCTATTTCAAATTATTAGAAACTATATGTTATTAATAATTAATAAATAGAAAATGAAATTTTAGTTTTGCACATTTTTTTATTCGCCGTCTATTTTTAAATGTCTTCAAATTTTATTTCTTTACGAAAATGCCTAAAATTTACATAAAACATATAAAACATTTTAAAAATATAATATAATATGCTTCAAATTTACGTATTTAGTCTAATTTTGACGTAAAATGAGTTTAAAATTTAACGTTTAAGGTTAAGGTTATGTCTCAGGCTCAGGAATATATTTCCCTACTAATCTGATTGTTGATAGTTTCAAGTTACCTAACTGTTTGTCTGAATCAAAGAAACATGTTGATGTCACATGGACTGCTTGTTCTGGAATATTCATTACAGTATAAAAGAAAATATCTTTATAAAAAAATCTGATGTGGCCAACACAAAACCTCCCGCTATTTAATTTTTATTAATTTAAATACGTACTTACGGATTTACTAACGCTGCAAACTGTTCCATTGCATAAAACTATTGCTTTATTTACTATTTTCTTTTTAAAATGTCACTATTATTAATTTGAAGTGATTAGTTTTTTGACAGTGACATTTAATGTCAGTTACATTCATTTGAAATATGAACTGTGTAACAAAGGAATTGTGTTTTTCTTAGGCTTCGGGACTTGTAAAAAAAATTGTTTTTAAATTTATCTATAAAATATATAGAAAAAGTATTAATGTATTCCTGTAGAAAATTCAATAATCTTTAATTTTCATAACGACAAAATGCGAAAAAATGGCATTTAATGATATTTTTTGAAGAAAAGCCATTATGAGCTTCAGGTAAAGTGCCATTTCCGGTTATCCGATTTACACCAAAATCTAATGGCTTCTTTTCTTATTAGAATAGGATAGAAATACAAGATTTCAGAATTTTCTGAATGATAGTATTTGAGTTAGAGTGAAGACAAAATCCCTACACATACACACACACATACATACATACACACACACACACACACACATACACACATACAGACATCATCGTGAAATGTTAAATTTGGATTCTAGGGACCTTAAAACGTGGTCATTTACTAAAATCTCGATAAGTGATTTTCAGCACGATCCCTATACCTCCCTTACCAAAGGTAGCGGGAGGTAAAAAATATACTCATACTTATGGGGCTGAGACAATTTTTCTTGTAAATCTTTATATTTTTGTATTTTACACTCGAAGATGATAAATCAGAGTGAACCTAGCAGCCGATTCGATTTACAGCAAGTGTTGCGTATCCTTGACGGTGAATGCATTATGGACATCAAAAATGTTGTCGATTTATGAAAAACAAGAAAATAATGATATTATTTGAATTTTTTTATTGTAAATATATTATAAAAAATAAATCAAATCCCAACAATTAATATAAAATAATACATTTATTTTGATTTTGGGTAGAAAACACAAGTATACTGATATTTTGAGAACAGGTTATGAATGTTTGCACTGATAAAAGCCAACATTTATTTATTTAGGAGATTAATGCCCGATTGCTCCTTAAATATTAAACACGGTTTAACTTGACAATATTGCATCGAAATGAAATATCAAATGAATTATAATATATTGCTGTCAAAATTTCGATTTGCATTTTTGGATGTTTTCTAAGATTCTTGCTATTCTGATATTTTCTAAAAATATTAATTATCTTGATAATTAACCACAAATGAATAATTTATTCAGGGGAATACGGGCAATTCTTATATTTATAATATCTAAGTCACACGAATTTTTGTTATTATTTTCACAATAATAGTGTTCATGATAAAATCATACTTTGTAGGGTGAACAGTACGTACACTCTGAATATTGTAAAACAAAAATGAAAAATTTATTCAGGGGATTAGGGTACTTCTCCTGATTTAAATATCACGAAATCTCTATTCTCTAAGTTTCTCGGGATTTTTGTAATTATTTTCAGAATAATAGTTATTCTGATAAAATAATACTTTGTAGGGTGAACAGTACATACATCCTGAACATAAAAAAGATCAAATGAAAAATTTATTTAGGGCATTAGGGATAGATTTCCTGTTTTAAATATCACGAAATCTATTTTCTAAGTTTCTCGCAATTTTAATATTATTTTCAGAATAATAGTTGTCCTGATAAAATCATACTTTGTAGGGTGACCTGTACGTACAGTCTGAATATTATAAAACACAAATGAAAAATTTATTCAAGGGATTAGGGGTAGTTCTCCTGATTTAAATATGACGAAATACGGTCGTCTGTGGTCGTGCGGTCAGAGTCTCGCCTGGCAATACAAGGTTGCTCGTGTGGGATAGAGATCGAGTCCCGCACGAGTCAGATTTTTAATAAAAACCGACACACACACAGACGAGTCCGAGTGGCAGCAGAGGTCACTATAATCCACTCTGCATGTAACGAGGGTGTCAACAGAGGGCACTAAAAATTTCTCTGTAACTAAATTGTATATGTGTACCATGTAACATAAGTGTAATGAAATTTGTATAGGTCATTAGAACCTCAAGACAAATAAATACATTATTATGATTTAAATATGACGAAATGACTATTTTCCAAGTGTCTCAAAATTTTAATATTACGTTTAGGATAATAGTAATCCTGATAAAATCATACTTGTAGGATGAATAGTACATACACTCTGAACATTACAAAACACAAATGAAAAATTTATTCAGGAGATTAGGAGTAATTCTTTTGATTTAAATATCACGAAATTACTATTTTTATTTTATATGTATCACGCAATTTTAATATTATTTTCAGGATAATAGATATCCTGACAAAATCATACTTTGTAGGGTGAACAGTACATACACTCTGAACATTATAAAGTACAATCGAAAAATTTATTCAGAGGACTAGGGATAGTTATTTTGATTTAAATATCACGAAATCACTATTTTCTAAGTTTCTTCCAATTTTAATATTATTTTCAGGATAATACTTATCCTGATAAAATCTACTTTGTCGGGTGAACAGTACATACACTCTGAATATTATAAAACACAAATGAAAAATTTATTCAGGGGATTAGGGGTAGTTTCCTGATTTAAATATCACGAAATCTCTATTTTCTAAGTATCTCAAAATTTTAATATTATTTTTATGATAATAGTTAGCCTAATAAAATCGTACTTTGCAGGGCGAACAGTACATGTACAAATACTCTGAACATTATAAAATACAAATGAAAAATTTATTCAGGGGATTAGGGGTAGTTTCCTGATTTAAATATCACGAAATCTCTATTTTCTAAGTGTCTCAAAATTTTAATATTATTTTTAGGATAATAATTAGCCTGATAAAATCATACTTTGCAGGGTGAACAATACATACACTCTGAACATTATAAAACACAAATGAAAAATTTATTCAGGGGATTAGGAGTAGTACTTTTGATTTCAGGGTGTATGTACTGTTCACCCTACAAAGTATTTTTTTTATTTTATTAACTTCGGCCTTCCAACAGGACAATGTCCCAATAACAGGATGGCTCAATTCATTTACATACATTATACATTTTTAAATGTAGCAATTGAGATTAACAATTAATCATGTATTAGTAAATTAAATTGTTAAAAATTACATTCATAAAAAGAAATTATATACTAAGACTACAGAGATTAACAAACTAAGTTAACTAAAGAAATTTACTGCATCTGTTACTTGTTTTTTGTAGCTTGTTAAGGTACTATTGAATATATCTATTTGGTTGTTGTGCAACAAATATTTATTGTATAAAAATGGAAGTCTATTTAACGGAGAATTAAAGGCAGCATTAGTTCTACTAAATCCCAAACAAAAAAGATCAACTACCCTTGTAGTATAAGTTGGTATACGAAGTCCCAAGGGATGTAGTAAGTCAGGACAATCAATTTTATTATTAAAAATTTTATAAAGATAAACTAGATCAATTATAGTACGGCGCTTTTCTAATGTAAGAAGAGATAATTCATGATTAGGAAATTTATATCTAAAAAATCTACAAAATTTTTCCTGAATACGCTCAATTCTATTTATATGGACTGCATATTGAGGTGACCAACAAACTGACGAAAACTCTAACTGACTGCGTACTAATGAATAATACAATATTTTTGTAGTTCTGGGATTTTTAAACTGTCTACAAGATCTGATTAGGAAACCTAACATTTTAAATGCTTTTTTTATAATGTTATCTACATGAATGTCAAATATAAGCTTTTTGTCAAAAATAATTCCTAAGTCTCTAACTTCCGAGACTCTATTAATGATGTCACTTGAGAAAGTGTAAGAGAAACATATATTATTTCTGTTTCTTGTAAAAGTTATAGCATGACATTTTCTAATGTTTAAGTTTAACTTGTTAATTCTAGTATATTCATATAGTCTGTTGAGATCAGATTGAATGGCTTCACAGTCATCATTATTTTTAACAGAATGGTACATTTTTAAATCATCTGCGTATAGTAAAAATTTACAGAATTTAAAGCACTTTGAAATATCATTAACGAAGATGTTAAATAAAAGTGGACCTAAATGGGAACCTTGGGGAACCCCCGAAGGAATATAGACGTCTTGAGACTGGAAACCATTGATCGTCACTCGTTGACTTCTGCCGGTCAGATAGGATCTAAACCAGTCAAGGAGATTTCCACATACACCGAAATCAGCAAGTTTTTTTAAAAGTATTGAATGATCTATAGTATCAAATGCCTTGCTGAAGTCGGTATATATAGAGTCGACTTGACTGCGTTCCTCTAGAGATTTTAATATATACTCTGTATATACAAGAAGATTAGTTTCGACAGACCTGCCAGTATGAAAACCGTGCTGTTGAGAAATAATACTAGTTTTGACAAATGAAAACATAATTTTATGTACTAATTTCTCGAAAACTTTTTCTAAAATACAGAGTTTAGAAATAGGCCTGTAATTTTTAATTTGGTTTTTTGTACCTCCTTTAAATATAGGAACAACATATGCTTTCTTCCATATTGTGGGAAGTATGACTTTATCAGGATAACTATTATCCTGAAAATAATACTAAAATTGCGAGAAACATGGAAAATAGTAACTTCGTGATATTTAAATCAAAAGAACTACCCGTAATCCCCAGAATAAATTTTTCATTTGTATTTTATAATGTTCAGGGTGTATGTACTTTTCACTCTACAAAGTACGAGGGTTGTACAGTATTTATTGTCCCTCCTAATATAGTAGTCATTGAAATATTGTCTTCATAACAACAGCAATTGTTTATTGTTTATCTGTTAAACGAAGTGCCAAAGTTGAATATTATAGTGTTAATAATTTACAAGGCTTCATAAGATGTCAGCAAGATGGGTATTCCGATACTCCGAAGATTGGCGCCCGAACATAAGCGAGAGATAGTCACCTCATCAGAAGCCAGTTTGGCGATGTTTAATCAAAATTCAAACAGATTTTTGGTTCGCTTTGTTACAGTTGATGAAACGTGGATTTACCACTTCGATCACGAGTCAAAATTTCAAAGTATGGAATGGCGATATCGAGGATCTTCTCCATCTCGCAAATTTAGGGTCTAGTTAGATTATGGCTACTGCATTTTGAGATGCTGGCAACATTAATTGCTAAATATGATTTTATTAGGATAACTATTATCATAAAAATAATATTAAAATTTCAAGATACTTAGAAAATAGAGATTTCGTGATATTTAAATCAGGAGAACTATCCCTAATAAATTTTTTATAATGTTCAGGGTGTATGGACTGTTCACCCTCACCCTACAAAGTAGATTATATCATGTTAACTACTATCACAAAAATAAAATCAAAATTGCAAGAAACGTACTTTAGGAATAGCATATACTTTAAGAATTTAATTAGGTCCAAGAAGAAAACAGTTTGAGGTGACAATTCATATGCGTGACGTCACTTTTATTTTTTCAAACTTTGGGGAACCATAACTCGCTTATTAATAAGAATTTTTCACCGGATTTTCACCATTAGTCTTAGTTTTACTTATACTTTCAGATGAAATTATAAAATAGGTGGAATACCCAGCATATTATACTTATAAACAATACAAGAAAAGTAGTGGACTATTTACATAGCTTTACTTAATATTTTAAATTAATCATTCTTACATTTCTTGTTACACCGAAATCCAGAGAATTCTATGAAAAAATTAAATGTCATGACTCGTCAAAATAACTGAACTTAGTCCAAGGAAATAATGTCTACACTTTGACTCTAGGCTAGAGGCAAAATGGTGTACCTCTTTTCTTTCTTTACCACTTTATCGCTATTTGTTACCTATTATCACTATATCTTATTTTTATCCTTATGAAAAGTAGCAAAACCCAGGCTTAAGAAGTAAAATTTGGTCATTTCTTACGTATTAAGGCTGGTTTATGCAACTTTTCGTAAGAGGTAAGAAATAAAACATAAAATATAAATGTGTACTCATATCGCACAGTTCAAGCAGTTCTGAGATAAAACATAAACATAAGATATATAAACACAAAATGTGTATTGTCAAAATGTCACTAGTTTCTGACTGAAACAGATTAGTTTGTTGTGATATTGTTTTCGACTTGTATTCTTAATTATTACTTTTGTTGTAGTTGCAGAAAGTATGCCTCGCTGGCAATATATGAAAAATAAAATGAAATGCACTGGAGTGCAATACTTTTTATTCAATTTTGAGGTTTTCAACTATCACTATTAGCCCCATAGCAACAACTGTAAGTAACTGCTAATTTGCTAGTGAATTATTTTTTTTAACTCACTCTGATAATTTAAAACATTAAAATTGAATAAATAACAAAAAAAAATACGATCGTCATGTACACTGCAGTCTACTAATTGGTTAGTTTTTTATGTCAAAATTATATTCATAATGGTTGTTATTACATTTTTATTATTTTTATTATATATTTTATTAAATAAAATATTGTATAAATCATATGAGCTAAGAATGTTTATTCACTCGAAGAAATCCCAACTCGCCCTACAAACTAAGAGAGAACATTTTGAGTAAAAAATCATATATGAACGTACAGCCCTTTAAAAGTGCACGTCATTAGACACATTATTATGAATAACTCTGGCAGTAGATGCACTAAAATTTAGAACTTGATATGAGGATACTACTTATTTACATGCCTATTTATATTTCCTTTTGTTTCTGTATCTCAACCAGAGGCGTCTCATATGGGGAAGCCATGAACGTTTTTTATTTATATTTTTTCCTATTAACATTTTTTCATTTTCATTACACAAAAAGTACTCTTTGCTAAAACTTGCTAAATGTGTAGTACTTTCCAGATATTTTAATTTTTAGAAAAATCAAGTACCTATCCATAAAAATTCCGGAACAATTATTAAACAATGAAATTCAGATAAATTAATTCTTGAATTTTTTCCATTAAATAAATACCATATCAGCATTATTCGTTAGCACTAATATTTTCCGTTTTTTAATTAATAATTTCTTTATCCATAATGAAAATAAGTTATATAACAATAGTTATAATTGTTATTTATGTATTAATAGCGTAAGAAGGCTTTTATGGCCTGCGGTGGGATTTTGAGCCCGAGGCGTAAGCCGAGGGATAAAAACACGTCAAAGGCCATAAAAGCAAGTTACGGTCGTGCTAAATACAAAACTTTATGCACGGACGAAAATTTTCAAATTATGAGTGTTAGAAAAATTGTATCGAAAAGAATTTATCCTCGTACATCCAGTATCTAGTGTTGCTATGAAAGCGGAGAACAACAGTTTATTGTTCGTTTATTAGTTATGTTATTTAAGTTTTATTTTGTGCATCTCCGTGCTTTCCATATAAATATCACAAAATTAATTTTCATTTTTCATTAAAGAATATAAAAAAAATCGATTTGTAATAAAAACTTGATATTGCCTGTTTAAATTGTTTATATTGTAGGTTATAATTTGGATTGACGTTTCATTATAACCTGGCGGGCTATAATGAGGCCCGCGGGCTATAAAATGACGTTTATGTCAAAGGAATTCCTGTATAATTGTCAAATTATGATACGTCCGTGCATAAACAGATTTTATTTAATTTCTTATATTTTTCTATGGTAACTTGATTGTTTTTTTAACAGTGCAATTTGGATAATTGATTTTTTCTAAAAACTAAAAATGAAAAAAATGTTAATAGGTAAAAAATAACGATAAAAAACGCTCATGGTTTCCCCATATGAGACGTCTCTGGTTGCGATACAGAAACAAAAGGAAGTATAAATAGGTATCTAAATAAGTAGTATCCTAATTAAAAATATTTTTTATATTTCTAGGATTTTTAGATTCTATCGTAGATAAAATATTGTACGAGACACATATGTAAAGCATTAGTCACACAAGGGTCTTAAAACACGGGCGTATTGTAAATAACTATTAATCAAAATGTTCTCAGGAATACGCTATTCATTTTTTTTACACTATTCCTAAAAAATCCCGTATATGTGATGTAAATTAAAATATAGGCTGGTATTGTGAGCGCCCGACTAAACAAGCGACTAGCTAGTCGCCCGACTATCATAATGTTACAATATATACTTTAGTCGGGTGACTACTAGCTAGTCTCTTGCTTAGTCGCGAGCTCAGAATACCAGCCATACTTACTACAATAACATTATCTTCCAAAAATTAATATTTTTGCAAAGAATACGTACAAAAAGCATTGAATACATAAAAATTATAAAATGTGAACAAAAAGAAAAAATCAGGAAATGTGTAGTTACATGAAATTTGGCACGAAAGCAATTTCTATCTTATTTAAGTTTTAGAGAAAATGCAAAAAAAAGTTAAAATAAGTTTGCATAAACTTGAGTTTCGTTTGTTGAACGTTTTAGAAACTGACGTAGAGATTTGTGATAATTCTTTTACTCAGTACAAAACAAATTTAAAACTTTATTTTATGAAACTTTTGGTATAATCCATTTTTCAAGTTTTTTTAAAGAATATTTTTCCATCGATTCAGTCACAAACAATTTCAGATTGTAATAATAAAAGTTTATATCCATCCTAGAACGTTAAGAAAACTTAAATATTTTCTTTATACATTGACACGTTATTTTTGTAATGGTAATGATAAAAGTATGTAAAGTAAACTTTAGTAAGAAAAATATACATGATTTTTATGGTACTTTCTTCAAAGTTTTTAGACGCAATAATTTTTCAACACATCACTGGCATGAATATAAAATATTAAATTTATAATTTAAAATTTTTGGTGAAAGTTATATATTTTGGCAATTAATTTTAAATACTGCCAATGAAATCAATGGTTACGGATTGTTAAAAAATTCATTTAAAATTAGTCAGCTCAAATATTTAATTAAACAAGGCATGTCGATTGTCCAATGGATTTAGTAATTTGAAACATTAAATTCTTGGAAGTATAGAACAATTAATTAAATAATGAGTTAAACAGACGGAAAACATAAGATAAAGAGAATTTATTATAGGAAATAAAAAATAAAATTTGCATACAAAATATAATAATGCTTTATCGTATTATCTCATAAAATATTACCATACCTAAACATCTTATAAAAGTAGTTCACGCGTGTATTTAATCTTGTAAAAGTTTTTTATTTCCGTGATGGGCAACTGTTTATCACACGCTTTCTGCAATTAACATCACTGAAAAAACTTAATTAAATACGCGGAATTCATTAATTAATTCACTAGTAGAATATTATGCAAAAGAATTACATACTTTCCACTGAAAACAACAATTAAATACAAAAACTTTCAGTAAACCTTGGACTACTATGATTAGTAAAAAAAAATTCAAGTAATATTGCGAACGCGATATTCGCCCATGGAGGCATCCACCACCACTCAGGGCCGAATATAAACTGAAACTGGAGCGCCCAGCGTCGTGCTTTCCACATTTTCCTGTTGGCATCGTATGACTGGAGAGCGCGCCTGCGCCTATGATACGCTTGAAAGCTCTACGATTCTGAGCTTAATAATCGGGATTTAAATGAGTTAAGGAAATAAAAGGTGATAAATGAATGTGCGGAAGTGAATTTAGATACCTAAAAAAATTCAAATTACTCTAAGGGCTAGTTTTAGAATCTCTGGTTAAAATTTTAACTGACAGTTAAAAGAACAATATTACAGCAATGATAAATTTGTCACTTGACAGTTCATTTCGTTTCAATTTTGCTTATTTGTGGCAGTTAAAATTTTAACCGGAGTTTGTAAAACTGGCTCTTAGAGATCTTATAAAAGATGCATTATTTGTTTTGAGATAAAAAGAATGATATTTGAAAACTTTATTTCTGTTCTAAGAGTAATAATTATGAGGATAGTTATTACCATACAACATCTAAGTAACGTATTCTAAATACCCTATAAATATATAGACATTTTACAGTATTTTACAATAATTACACCTTAAATAGTTTATATATAGGTTAGTCATTTTAAATGGGCCACCATTGTTCTCTTGATAACTATGAGAATTACAAATAAGGTTAAAGGCAAATAGTTTCTATTTTTAAAGACTAGTAATTGATCATTAAAATATTTTTAAACTTGTGGTTTTCAAAATATGTGACTAAACTTTTTTCATTTTAAATGAGAACATATAATTACCTCCAGCTACCCTAGGTAAAGGAGGTATAGGGATCGTGTTAAAAATAGCATATACAGATTTTAATGAATAAGCACGTTTTGATGTCCCCAGAATTCGATTTTAACATTTTTACAATGATGTCTGTAGGTATGTGTGTGTTTGTGTGTGTTTGTATGTATGTGTGTGTGTGTGTGTGTGTGTGTGTGTGTGTGTGTGAGTGTGGATCCCGTGGACACGATTACTCAATACTATCAATCAGAAAGAAAGAGGTAATTAGTTTTTAGTGTATATCAAATAACCGGAAGTATTTCTTGAAAAAAATACATTGAATATAATTTTTTAGCAACTTTTATTACTAAAAATTGAATTTAATGGTACAATCTTCAATAAACCAATTTTTCAAATATTTTTAAATGAAACTTCGTTTAATTTTGAAGCAATTCGTAGTATCAAAAAGTCATAATAGTTTTTTGCATAGCTGCATTTGATTTTTAAAAAAAACCTGTAGTCATCTTTCTCACACCAGTTTCTGTAGTAGGCTGCGCGAGAAAGATACCAATAGTGTGACGTCATCCGTATGCCTGGAAATAAATTCAAATATCTCGCAAAGTAATTGCTTTTTTATCTTAATCGTTATTTATTGAGTAGTACTTTAAGGATAAAGTGTACATATTATTATTTTTTGTTATGTTTTATGGGCCTATTCTACGATAACAGCATTTAGTAAACAACTTTAAATATGTATTTATAAAATAATTTATTTTTATACATCATCTTGTCTACGTGCCAGACAAAAACATAATACTTTAATAACAATTTTGACATATTTAAACAAATGCCACTGTCACATTTAAATTAATAATGAAACCGTGTTAAGGAAAATGTAGTTAAATATATTTGATTCTAATGAAATTAAGGTTTGTAATAATAATATACAGGTGTTAAAAAATAAGTGTCATAAATTATGAGGTCATATAGTACTGACTATAGCTTTATCAACATGAGTCTGATCTTCAATAGTTTTCTAGATATACGGCAGTGAAAAATGAGTTTTTTCGGGGTTTACCTCTGCTATCTCGAAAACTGTAAGAGTTACTATTTTTTTTAAATGAGACTTTTTGTTTACCTTTCAAAGGTCATCTTAGATGTATTTTTGTTTTTTTAAAAAAATCAAATAATTGTAGTAAGACAAATGTTGTGGCGATCTTGGCCAATATTTAGTTATCAAATACTTTCGTAACTATTAGAAAGTCAAAGAAATGTTTCATATAAAATTTTATTGTTTTTTTATTGTCTATTTATTGACATAGACAAAATTTTGTTCAGTCACTATCTTTGTCTGTTTTTCTTCGATTCTAATACAAAATGGCCTCTTTCTCAAAAACAGTTGAAGATCGGACCAATGTTGATTAAGCTTTTTTTACTTATTTTTGTCAGTACTACCCTCATAATTTGTGACACTAATTTTTTAACACCCTGTATTTTCTATCATACATAAATATTATATGATTAGGATGATCCGAATTAAGTTTGCTATGATTGCAGCTCTATAAATCAAACATTGGGTTACCAGTGTCGGATTAACAATGAGGCGCGCGCCTCAGGTCCCGCTAGGGGCCCGGCAACGGCACCATTTTGTCGAGTTTTTATTTTTTTTCTGTTGTAATAGTTTTCCTGTTTAATTTATGAAATAAATTATATTTTTGGGGTCTTATGTTTTAGTCTAGGGGCCCGAAAATACCTTAATCCGGCCCTGTAGGTTACAACAACACATATTTACGAAATGGATCATGTGTACCGAAGAATTTACACAGATTGCATTTTAGAGCTCCAGTTGATGCTGATTTCTCAAGGAAAATCTTTTTCTTTGATGAGTAACATTTTCACTTGGGTACGTTATTAAGCAAAATTGCCACACAGGGGCAGAGGAAAATCGTCATGTGATTTAGGAGGTACCATTACATGCCCAAATGAGTCTGTTTGGTGCGCACTGTGGTCAGGTGGCGTTATCGGAACTTTTTTCAAATCCATAAAGGTCGGACTGTTTTAGTTGATGGTGAGCGTTATAGCCACACGATAATCGATTATTTTTGTCACGAAATTAATTTCTTATTACAGATTTCTATTTTTGGAAAAACAAATTAGATTTTGTTTACAAACGTCCAACCGGAAATGATACTTTACTTAAAGCTCATTGCTATTTTAAACATGGAATTATCGGGAGGTCACGTGCTGGCCACATCAGATTTTTTTTTATTTGCTTATTCGTTCGAAAATTTAAATCTGAATTTAGACGTATTGAGATAATGATGTATATTTCTTCCACAGGCTTATGTGCAGCTCAAGCCATTATTGAGCTATTATCGATAAAACATTGGCTTATCCACTGTTTTAAATCGTTTTTTTTTTTACCTCTCGCTAAGAGAGATTTTGGATTCATGCTAAAAATCACATCTCCAGATTTAAGTGAATAAGCACGATTTAATGTCCATATAAACCGATTTTAACATTTTTACGATGATCTCTCTCTCTCTCTCTCTCTCTCTTTCTGTGTGTGTGTGTGTGTGTGTGTGTGTGTGTGTGTGTGTGTGTGTGTGTGTGTGCAGTGACCTCTATATACAAAATGGACCGGCGACTCCTATCTCTTTACAACGGCGCGAGCTGTATCCACTCAACTGTCATGGTGGGGTGGCTATCTCTTTCTAACAGTGAGAAGTACGCATGCGTCAGCTAGTATCAGTACGACGAATTAACGAGGAACATGAAGAAGAAAGCTTAAATATATTTTCGCATGTCTACTTGGTCCAACTATACACGAAAATTAGAGAGAGATAAACACCCCACCAGTCAGGCGGGTGGTATTCTCGGTGGATATACACAAGTTATTCAAGCCGCCGGTCCATTTTGTATATAGAGGTCACTGTGTGTGTGTGCGTGTGCGCGTGGATGTGTGTATGTATGTATGTGTGTGTGTGTGTGTGTGTGTGTGTGTGTGTGTGTGTGTGTGTGTGTGTATATATGAGTGGATGTTGGAGGGACGATTACTCAAAATCTATATGACATAAGACCTGTTTAATTATGAATTCCTCAATCTGACATTCCTGGGAAGAGTTGAAAAGGTTTTGGTGACAATTGAACAACCGGAAGTAGTAGTTTTTAAAAAAAAATCTTCTAAATATTGTTTTTTGAAAATTTTTGATATTATGCATTTTGAAGGACAAAATTCTACATTTGATACAATTAAAATTTTTATTATATCTTCTTTAAATTTAGAGATAAAGACGCTATAGGTAATATATAGAATATCGGGATATAATAAGTCGAGTAGGCGAAACCACACCAGTTGACAAATTCAAATATTTATAACATAATTTGTAAATGACAAATATCAGTGTCAAAAATCAAAAGTTTAAGTTACATTCTGAAAGCTTTTTCTGGGAAGTACATCTAATCTTTCTTATGGTTTTATTAATTAAATATTTAAAATTATAGGTAACCTGCATATATCCTTTAGAAATACCGCCAATCTTGGTAATGAATTAGAAGAATCTCTGACATATAGGAACTTCCTCATACAATGAAAAATATATATAATTAGAATTGTATGTATGCAGAAGACATGTTAAATACAATAAAATACAATATTTGGGTAAAGTTCTGTAACTTTTTTGTTACAAAACGACGTTTCGATACTGAAGTGCAATACATTACTTATATAACATAAAATGGAAATGGCGAGAGGTCTTGTGCTGGCCACAACATATTTTTTTTATTATTATTTACTTAAAACTATTTGTGTAGATACGTCCTTTTTTATGAAGTTTTTGAATCACATTCTGCATTTACATGCATATTTACAGTACCTATTTATAATAATTATCATGTATTTTTCAATCAACTGTGCGAACGTGTTTCTGTTATCTCTCGAATACATCTTTTTTTTCTATTTTAGAAAAAAAAAAAACTTTCTGGTATTAAAATGCCTGAAACGTGAAGTAAATTAACGGATTCGGAAGAGTTGAATTCTTTTATTAAACATGCAATTGTTAAATTTGAAATTCAGCTTCTTGAAAAAGAACATCAAGAGTGTTAAAATATAATAATACACCAAAGTGATTTAATTAAAAATCTAACCGTGAATGAAAAGTAATGAAAAGGTGAACATCTCGGCTAATCCTCAAAGTGCTTTTTCTGGTTTCTGGTGCGCCCACCTCACTTTCATCAGGTGTCAAATAGCAAAATGTCAAGTCACAAGCTGTTAAGCAAGATAAACCTCCGGCCGAATACAAACTCAAACGGCTCAGCGCAGCGCACAGCAAGTCTCATCAGGCTTCATATAAGTTGCATCGCCAATAAAGATGTTGCGACGTAATCAACTAGCTTAAGGAGAAAGAATTAACTTAACTGACTCTTGGGTTTGTAATAAAATCGAGCATAAAGGCGATTATGCATCTTTTAAACTTGGTGTCCCGTTCTATTTGTGTGTGTGTAAGTACTGGTTTCCGCGTAAGTCAACTGGTGATTTTTTAGAGGCCAGCAAACCCTGCCATCCAACATGTAAATGAACTTAAATGCTATTACCAAAATGTGCGTAGTTTAAAAAATAAATTTGAGGACTTTACTCTTTCGGTGTGCGAATCTGATTTTGATATTATAAGTTTAAGCGAGACGTGGTTATCGAATGATATTTCATCTTGTGAATTTCTTCCCCCGGAGTGCTACACTGCCTTCCGTATTCGTATTGAACGTGTTTGGCGGTGGTGACGGTGCTTCTCACATTTTAAAACAATATAGTTGTTGAAAGTTTAAATACAGAACTGTCAGACGTGTTACCTGCATTTGATATAATTTGTTGTAAATGTATATTTAATTCTTTCAATGTTATTTTAGTAACTGTTTATATTCCGTTTACCCCAACATCATCAAATTTGCAAACGTTTTTTGAATATATGGAATAATTATTATTAAATGAAAAACATGTAATCTTATTAGGCGATTTTAACATCCCTATTTTCAATGAATATGAAAAGGACATATTGAGAGAGTGTAATTAATTTTATGTCTTATATGAATTATGAACAGTGTAACAATATTTGAAATAATTATAATAATTTATTAGATCTCGTTCTCACAAATATGAAATGTAAATTATTTAGGGAATATCAATACTTTGTGAACGAGGATAAATATCATCCTGCATAAACAATCATCCTGAATATAAATAAGGACAGTGATTACAAGTTTCCCACATTAAGTGTAACAAAAAATTACAACTTTGAAAAAGCTGATTTCCCTCTTCTGTATAATACTTTATTTCATTGTGATTGGTCTAACATTGAGACGGCAGAGAACGTAAATGAAGCTTGTAATCGTTTTTATACCATTTTGTATAATGCACCAGACAAACACGTACCAATTTATAAAAATAGAAGTAAGCAATGTTATCCACCTTTGTTTAACCAAGATATCATCCACAATATCAAAATTAAATTTGTATAAATGTTTCAAAAATTATAACGACTAGAACATCTATCATATCTAAAATTATTAAATGCCAAATTGCTAATTCATACAGAGAATATTTACAGAATGCCGAAAACTCTGTTCATAACGATCCCAAAAACTCTTGAATTTTATTCGCCACAAAAATAATAACAGTGAACTTGGAAGACAATATCTGAAACAACCCGAATGACATTCTAATTTTATTTAAGAACTATTTCCACAGCGTGTTCTCTAAAGTGTCGTTTGCAAGTAACAATGTTAACAATGCTAATGCAGCGCATTGTATATTATAAATATCCCGCATATAACTGAAATGGAAATAGTTGCTGCGTCGAAAAACTTAAAAGCAAAAATACTACAGGCGTTTATCAAGTTCCTAGCTTTTTGGTCAAAGATTATGTAGTATGCATTCGTCGAACCACTTTTGATAATTTATAATATATCTCTACCAAGTGGAACATTTCCTGAATCGTGGAAAGAATCTAAGGTGTAAATTAAATAATAGGATTTCAAACTATTATTTTTAAAAGTTTATTTATTTAATATCAGCTATACAAGAACTTGACTTGAGAACTTAGAATTTAGAATCGGAACTTGGAACTGATTTGTTACTCATACATCTTTGGTTTATATACTATGTTTTGTTTATAATTTATTACAGAACAAAGGAATAGAATCATCGCCAGATGTTCTATTGTTATATGTTCATAAGAATGAAATCATCTTATCTTATCTATTAAATATTGATATATATATATATATATATATATATATATATATATATATATATATATATATAACTTGTACCCTGATCTAAAATCCGGTGATCCTTCAAACATTCGTAATTACAGGCCTATATTAATTATTGCAAACTTTTTTAAGCTTTTTTGACTTAGTTCTTTATGCTCAAATATACCCTAAATTGCATGTTCTTATATCCCCGCACCAACATGGATTTGTTTCTAACAAATCAATCATAACTTATGTTTATTTACGCAATACGTTTCAGAAATTCTAGATTGTCAAGGTCAAGTTGATTTCATATATACGGACCTTACAAAGACATTTGACATTCTAGATCATAATATAATTCGTAACAAATTAAAAAAATTTGGTTTTGACAACTTATTTGTCAAATTTTTTGCAAGTTATCTTGAAAATCGGATTCAAAAGGTCACATACAACGGCTTTACATCCGAACGTTACCCTGCAAGTTTTGGAGTACCATAGGGCTCGAATCTTGCGCCATTTCTTTTCTTGCTCTTTATTAATGATTTACCAGCTAATTTAGATTGTAATGTACTCATGTATGCGGATAACGTAAAACTTAAAATTAATAACATTAACAACTGCTTTACATTACAAGAAAACATTGATAAGTACGGGCACTGTGAGTTGATGGGTTGAAGAACCTGGCACTCGCTCTGCGGGCTCTGTGGTACGGAGTTCTCGTTCTCGCTTGTGATGTGAATCTGGGCAATGCGTATAGCGGCTTCTGTAGATTCTTGTGCTGATGTGAGAACCTGGGCACTGCGTGCAGCTCTGTAGGTTCTTGTTGTTTGCGGACAGTAATAAATTGTAGAAACAAACCAATGCTTGGTTTTAACGAATTGAACTCTTTCCACGAGTTTTCGACCAAAAGGGCACTGTTTACGGATCCTACCGACTGCACCAATTAAATAATAGGATTTTAAACTATTATTTTTAAAAGTTTATTTATTTAATATCAGCTATAAAAGAACTTGACTTGAGAACTTAGAATTTAGAATCGGAACTTGGAACTGATTTGTTACTCATACATCTTTGGTTTATATACTATGTTTTGTTTATAATTTATGACAGAACAATCATCGCCAGATGTTCTATTGTTATATGTTTATAAGAATGAAATCATCTTATCTTATCTATTAAATATTGATATATATAACTCCTCCCTTCTTTAAAAGATGATTTTATTCTTTTACAAAGGACTTCTATTTTGATTTTCGATATCAGTTAATTCTAATACATTAGTTTGTTGTTTTGGTTTACAATTATTTTTACGAGTCATCCCATTCTTATATCTATAGGTTACATGTATTAATGTAATAATAATTATTATAGTTATTGCAAAAGAATTAATATAATTATAATGATTTATTTTCATCTCATTTTCTGGTAATAATGGAATTTAATTTGTAATGATATTTTCTTCATTAATCTGTTTTAATTCTAATGTTTTGTTACTATATTGATTTTCTTTAATATCAAAGTTTATATTTTCAAATATTATTTCCTTTGCATACGTTACTTTCTTATCTAAATTGTAATTATCTATTTCACAATTTTCATTAGTGAGAAACTTATACTCCTTTTATTTGTTGATGTTTAATTCTATTTTCACATTTTACTTCTATATTTTGATTTTCAGTACTTGCTATTATTGCCAAATTTCCATGTTCTATTTCCATTATTAAAAAGGCATCATTAATTTCGCGATATTTACAGTCTTCATTTATATGTTTGAAAACAATATTTTTAATACATTTATTTGTTTCAATGTAATTAGTTTTACAGAAATAATTGTTCTTAATTTGGTTGTATTATATAATTTATTTTGATTTAGAATTAGCAATTGTTTTTCTTCATTAATCATAAACATCTGTTCGTTATTAACATTAGGTATAAAAGATATAAAAAAGGTAGGTAGGTTTTTAATTAATTAATTTTTTTCAATTAGTACTTAACTTGAATATAAGACAGAGATATGATATAAACATACTGTATTATACTATAATCTTTTCTTTCCTTGATAGTAAGAACTATTAAAGCTCATTGCATGTAAAGTTGGGCTAATTACTATAGAACTATGTATTGTCAGGAATATATGGGCGATAATACATGCATTAATATAATATACATTTCACATTCCTTTTGACCTGTCATTGGCGTCCTCTTCTTCACACGCACACGAGCTCGTCATCATCGGACAGCTTCTCTAGGACGCGTTTCCCTAAGTGTTATAAATACACATTGTCATTCTAATCACAACAATTATCACAAGCGTGCATTATTATCTAATAACATGGACAGGAGGGGGGAAAGGTATTAGGCCCGTCCCAGACCTGTGAGAGCTTAGATTACGGCCATAAGTAGGTCCCAATCCCATCATGGACCTTAACCTCCCACTTTACGGTGTTTCACCACTAGGTACTCTAGCCACCTTCACATGTCCCAGACATGTATGAGAGCTTAGCATAAGATCACCAGGTCCCAGACCTCTAGTGTATCTCAGCCTCCCACTTATCGGTGTTTTACCACTAGGTACACTAGCCACCGCGGAGCACACGACTCCATGGACCCAGGGTTGTCCCAGACAACCCTTCGGATAAGGAAATACACACGTTTGCGGCCACAAACAAATAATACAAATGTATACTTCACATATACCATGCATGTCAAATACACCAACAGTGTATAAGCATATCAGTCAAGCATCTGTTGATTTGCACTCGATCGTCTTATCTGTACAATAATTAGAATGACTGTGAGCTCTAACTCACCTTTCATTACAGCAAACTGCTCGTCTTATTGACACACACATCTGCATAGTACACTGGTCACAGCACAACTGACCTAGTCAACCAGCCTCCAAGGGTTGGAGGGATCGAGCGTTGTTTATTTTTCTAGGAATGTGTTTATACTTTGGAAAGTCAAGTGCTTTCTGCCTGCATCTCAAACCGCACGCAGCCGAAAAGTGAATCTTACAGGTATAGGAATAATTTGTAATAACTTATTATTATCATTTTTATAGAACATAGGAATATCCAGTAAATACTCGATCTGATTTTTATTAATTCTACAATGGCTGGTGATTTGTATTGTTAATTCCCAAAAATTCAAATATTTGTTTACTTGTTTAATTAATTTATTTAATTCTTCTTTTGATATAATAGAACTATGAATATGGTTCAAATTGCAAACGGTTAAACTTGTTTCAATCTCGTCCAAAATTTCTATCAAATTTATACTTGCCAAAATTAATTGATTAATTGTATCTTTAATTCTCAAAATGTTTTCCCAGTTCATAACCTCCTTGACCACAGAGTCCATTTGCATTATTCTTGATTTCAATACCATTTCATTATGTTGTATTTTTTCAATTTATTTATTAAATTTTGAAATCATTTCTTTGTTAACACGAATATTTTCTAAAATTTGTTTTTTAAGGATGTACTGCTTTCGTTTTATTTTTTCAAATAACATATCGTATTTTTCCCCGTCTTCTGAATCTAAATTTCCGGTTATGCTTTTAATTATTGTTCCCAGTCCATTGAAAACTGCTATTTTTTTACGTTTATTATTGCATAAGTTATTAATTTTGTTTTCTAATCTGGCAATATTAAAATTTAAAATATTTACATAAGCTTGAGTTTCTCTTTTATATTTCAATCTTATACTATCATTACTATTTAATTTTGATATTATATCGTTTCTGTAATTACTTATTTTCTAATACTCTATTTCTATATTACTTATTTCATAGTTGTAGTAAGAATAATAAGAATCTTTATATACAGGTGTCCCATATTTAAACGGCATAACTTAAACCATGAATTAAACACGTAAAAATGAGGTGACAAGTTCATTTGAGCAAATGTCCGTAAATGCTTTGTTTCAGAGATATTTATGTTTTTATTATTGGAGCAGTGCTACTTTACAAAATAAACTTTATAACGAGATATCAAATATTAACTTATTAAGTTGTGATATAATTAAATTAATTATAGGTAAATGATTTGGCTATTACCTAATTTCAATACAAAATTTAGTTTGCTTGCACCGAGGTCAGAAAAAAAAAATCTGTTGTGGCCAGCACAAGACCTTCCGTGAATTCGATATATTTTATACAAATCCCATACCAAAAGGACGTTGGAACAGTTTCTATATAGTATCATGTAATATCGAACACGAACACATACTATTTTTTACAAATTCCATACCAAAAGTTCATTTGAAAAGGTTCTATAAATCCAATAAAATTATCACATAAACATACACTAAGTAAAATGCACTTGACACTTCATTCTTTTTGCTTCAGCTTTGCCCTATTTTATTAGGGGTCGCTGTCTCCTCTTCTCTTCCACTCATTCCTGTCCAACGCATCTTCTTCACAAAGTCCTTCCTTTCTCAAGTCTTCTGCGATACAGTCATTCCATCTTCTCTTTGGCCTTTCACTGCATGTCACTTGCGAAGAACTCAATGACATACCAATGTTTGATCCTATACTTTCCATATTTGGTTTTGTACTTGCAACAGACATCTGTCAATTAGATTTTTTTTAATGTATCAGTTGTTTCCATGATAAATAGCAAAGCTGACTAATTTTAGAAAATTAATTTCTTTATAATGCTTTAACTCTACATCTATTGAATATGAAGGAAAATGTATAATTAAACCGTATAGATATAATATATATAATAACAAAATGTCAAAAACTAATATTTAACTGCATATTTTTTAAGAAAAACTGTTAAAAACTTCAAATAAGGGTACTTCCGATGGATCAATTATAATCAAAATCTAATCAACTCTTCATATGGATGTACAGAAAAGGAATACGAAAGAATTATAATTTTTAGAATTGCAGTTGGAGTTATACATACATACATACATAAAATCACGCGTTTCCCACTTAGTGGGTTAGCAAAAACCCGAAAATAATAAGAAAAGGGATGAAAGCAAGAGCTCCACAGAATCACTTAACTCTTTAAAAACATTCTTCTTCCGCCTTGCCCAAAATCATCATAACATTCATTCAAGAACATATTATTGTGGAGTTATTGTCGGAGAAAAATTTGTCACACACGGACATATATACACACACACGGACACACACACACACGGACACACACACACACATACACACACACATACATACAGACATCATCTTAAAAATAGTAAATTCGTATTGTAGGGACCCTAAAACGTGCTTATTCATTAAAAACTCACCACCGAATTTTTTGACCAAAGACAATACCTTCCTTACCTAAAGGTGACGGAAGGTAAAAAGAAAATTATCGATGAATTCAAACAAATTTATTATTTATGTACAATAAAATAATAACTATTTTTTATAACATTTGTTCAAAATGTTCACCTGTAGTGCCTGTAGCAAGCAAACAGGTACGACAACGATCTGCCACTGCATTGGTCGCTGCGTGACATTGCTAGGGAGATATGGTTTTGAATCAAAGAAATTCTCATCTTTGGTTACATGAAAATCCTCACGTAAAGAGGAAAAATTCCACTATGAATTTCTATGTAATGGTTTGCTAGGTATTATTGAAAATACTTTAATAGGCCCTTTCTTTTTGACACATCGTTTAAATTCAGAGAGGTTCTACAATTTTCTAAATAAAGATTTCAATGATTTAATGGAAGAAGTTACATTAGCAATCAGAAGAAACTCTTGGCGACAGTTAGATGACTGCCCTGCACATTAAGGGAGACAACCTAGAGAGTGGTTAAATTTACACTATACACAACGGTGGATTGGTCGCAGAGGACCTGTACCATGGCTAGCCAGTTCGTCCGATCTAACACCTTTAGATTTCTTTGCTTGGGGTGCCATAAAAGAAACAGTTTAAGATGAACCGATAGATAATTTGGATATTCTACGCAGAAAAATTATTCAAGTTTGCGAAACCATATCTCCCGAGCAATGTCACACTGTCACGAAGCGACTAATGCAGTGGCAGATCGTTTTCGTGCCTGTTTGCTTACTACAGGTGAACATTTTGAACAAATGTTATAAAAAATCGTTATTATTTTATTGTTCATAAATAATAAATTTGTTTGAAATCGTCGATAATTTTCACTTTTGCCCTGTCCTTAGGCAAGCAAACTAAATTTTGTATCGAAATTAGGTAATAGCCAAATCATTTACCTATAATTAATTTAATTGTTATGTCATAACTGAATAAGATAATATTTGATATCTCGTTATAAAGTTGATTTTTTAAAGTAGCGCTGCTCCAATAAGAAAAACATGAATATCTCTGAAACAAAGCATTTACGGACATTTGCTCAAATGAACTTGTCACCTTATTTTTACGTGTTAAATCCATGGTTCAAGTTATGCCGTTTAAATCTGGGACACCTGTATATTTACATGTCCTGATTCTAATATGTTTATTTCTGGGTTGTCGATTAATTCGATCAACTCTTCTCCTTTGCAGAAGCATCTGCAACAAAGAGACGTTTTCTTTTAATTTTGTCTATTTTGTGTCTTTTGTTGGGATTTATTTTTACTGTACCCAATTTGGGGTTATAGTCTTCGACTTTATGAATTTTGAATAGCGGTGTTTTATTTTTTTGTATTCTTCTTTTACCTTCTTTAACTAAAACATTATTTAATTTTAAATTTTCTAGATCCTCTTTTACTACTTGAAGTTTGTTTTGCCAATCTTATAAGTAATCCTCATTACAATTTCAAAATTTTATTATTTTTATATGATCCAAAAAGTGTTTCGTTTGGGGTATAATTAGGTACAGAGTTTATTGAATTATTATAAGCTATTAAGGCCACTTGTATCTTTTTGAAAATTTTCTGTTCTTTAAGATTTTGTCTCTGATTTAAGACCCTTAAATGTTCAATGATTTTAGAATGGAATCGTTCAATTACTTCATTTGATTTTGGATTGTCAACGCATGTCATGTGAATTTTTATATTGTACGATTTTAATAAGTCTTTTACTAAATTATTATTGAATTCAGTTCCACTATCAAATATTATTTCGTTAGGGACTTGATATTGAGGGAAATATTTTATTAGTACTTCTGTAATATCTGTGGCAGAAAGTGATTTTAAGTATATTAATTACGCGAATTTGGAAAAAGCGTCTATTAGTGTTAGATATTTTTTGTTTTCTAGAGTCAATGTATCTATATGTAATATGTCAAAAGGAAATTTCGGGTTTTGTGTAAGATTATCAGGAATTTGATACGGGTTTCTTTCGTACTTATTTTCTTGACATATGTCGCAATAATTAATGTATTTCTGTATATCTATAAACATATTAGGCCAATAATATTTACGTTTTAATTTCTGATATGTTTCCATAATTCCTCTATGATTAGTTTTACCTAAATGATAATTTTGAATTATCTCTAATAGTTCTTCAATGTTTGACATGTCTTCTAGTACTTCTTCGCATTGTATTAATTTATATGTATCTTTACTAAAGTTATTTTGTAGGACAATATTTATTGAATTTATTAGTTCTTTATCAATTAAACAGTAATAGTTTACATTGGGCACTAAGTATTCTTTTGTTATTTTAAAAATTTCGTTTTCCTAATTTGTTTCGTGTAATTTAATAATTAATCTTTGTTTATTACCATAAAGTCTACTCTCTGTTTCGTCGTTCATATTTATTTTTTCTTCTAATAATTCATGAACTATAATTTTGATGAGTTTCTTTAAAAATTTTGTTTAACAAATTTTCAATTATTTGAAATGGTTTTTTACCTAAACCTGAAAAAATTTTTGGCATGTGAATTTCGAAAATATCATTTTGTACTAAATAATTTTTTAGTTTAATTAGACAATCTTCTATGTCGTCTAATTTTGGTTTATTAAAATACTCTGGTTTTGTTACAAGATGGAATATTTTGTATTTATTTCCATGAATGGGTTGAATTATTAAATTTTGATTTTTATTATTTTTATTTATCAAATAATTTTTACTATTAAAATGACTGTCAATTTGCTTGGCAAATCCTTTTCCTAATTTATAATCTTTTGAAATACAGTGTTCTAAATTTTCGAAAATATTATCATTAGTTTTAATAATTTGAAATTTAGGTCAGATTCTCGAAAGTGCGTCTGGATTTGAATTCAAAGTTCCTTTTCTGTATTCTATTTCGTATGTGTATTCGTCTAGTTTAATACGCCATTTCATTAATTTCGAGTTTGGGTCTTTTAAACTCATTAGTCATGTTAAGGGTCGATGATCGGTTTGAATTTTCTTTTCCATTTACATTTTGGCTAATACAGCACCAATTGCAAAATTACTGGCATCAGTTGTTACTATAAATTGTTTTTAAAAATCGGGTTATTGTAATATGGGTGCGTTAATAAGTAACTTTTTACTATCTTCAAAGCTTTGTCTGTATTCTTTATTTTCTATATTTACTGTTCTTCCTTTTTCAACACATGTAGTCATGGGCTTTGTCAATTTAGCAAAATTTGGGATAAATTTTCGGTAGTAATCTAAAAGTCCTAAGTATTTTTTAATTTCTTTCTGCGTCTTTGGGGTAGGGAAATTTTTAACTGCATCTATTTTTGCAGGGTTTGGTTTGACTTCTTCTTTTGAAACTATGTGTCCGAGATATGCTACTTCTTTTCTGACAAATTCTGATTTATCACGCTGAATTTTTAAGTTATACTGTTATAATCTCGAAAAAAACTTTTCTAATATTTTCATAATGTTCTTGCAATGATGTACCAAGTATTATAATGTCGTCTAAATATACGAGACAAATTTTGTATATATTCTTTTAATACATAGTTCATTAGTCTCTGGAAAGTAGCTGGAGCATTTTTGAGTCCAAAGGGCATTCTAGTGAATTCAAAATGACCTTTATCTGTATTGAAAGCTGTTTTAGGAATAGAATCGGTATGCATTTGGATTTGGTGAAATCCGGAAGTTAAGTCTAGTGTAGTGTAGTAGATGTTTTTACCTAATTTGTCTAAAACGTCTGTAATGTTTGGAATGGGAAACTTATCGTCTACAGTCTTTGCATTCAATTTTCTGTAGTCAATAACCATTCTGAATTTTCTTTTACCTGAAGCATCTAATTTTTTAGGGACCATCTACACAGGAAAGGACCAAGGTGAATGACGTTCACGTATAATTTTTTCGGTTAATAATTTTTCAATTTGATTGTTAATTTCCTCTTTGTAGACTTCTGGGTGTCTATATGATTTAGTGTATATTGGAGTATCGTCTTTGGTAATAATTTTATGTTGTATCGCGTCTGTATGTGATAGCATGTCTTTTTCTTTTGGGAAAATACTTTTATATTCTTTAATTAATTTAGTTAATTCTTTTTTCTCTTCTACGTTTAAATGATCGGCTCTAATTTTGATATCCTCCATGTTATTAATTGAATTTTGATTATTAAAATATTGAATTTTGTATTTTTTCTTTTGAATAGTAATTATATTTTTTTTCAAAATCGATATTAACTTTCTCTATCATGATAGGCAAACTTAAAAGTAAGTTAAATTGTCTGTGGAGATCATGCAAATAAAATTTCAATTTTTTTCCTTCAAAATTTAGAATTACATATTCATCGCCATTATGTTCTCCACTTGCTGTTGTGAAATTGAATTTTTCTTTATGAATTTTAAATTTATGCAATTTATTATAAACGTATTTTTTACTAATTAAATTTATTGTTGATCCGGTATCTATTAACATTAAATAATCTCTTATTCTTAAAAATGGTAAACGTGAATTTTGAAAAATGTTTAAGATTTCTTGTGGATATCTGGAGGTATGCCTAAAAAAGATTTCTGGTCATATATATCGTCATTATTTCCATAATTTTCGTTAAATGGGAAAATGTACTCTTCGTCATTGGAATCTTGAGTTTCGTTCGTGTCAAGGGTTTCGGTGTTATGAATTTCTTCGGCAATGTAATTTGGTGTATGTTTCATATTGTTTATTTTGATTTGCAAAATAATTATTGGGTCTGGAAGACGTTGGTTTTGGGTGGAATGTCTGTCTAGTTTGTAAAGATATTGGAGTAGGTTTAATGTTTTGTGCGTTTTCAATTTGTTGACAAGTAGCGAATTTTTGATTGTTTGGATTATTACTTGTATTATTAGGTCTTATAGTAATTGGTCCTGTTGGAAAATTATTTCCAAAAAATTTTTGTGGTGGAATATAAGGTAATTGTTTTGTTGCTAGTAAATTATTATTTTTTAGATATTGAAAATCATTCTGTAAGAGTCGTTCAATTTCTGCAATACTACTGGGGTTCCTAGTAGTAAGATTATTTCTATATGGGTCGCTAATTGTTGCAATGAAATTATTTACTATCAATTTCTCTGAAAATTGGTTAATTGTTGCTTTTTTGTCGATATTGTTTTCTTCAATGCTCAACCGTGATTTAAATGCAAGAAACTTTTCTTTTGTAATTTCTAACAGTTTGTATGGGTTTTTAATATTTTGGATTTTTAATTTGTCTTTCAATATTATAACAGAATTTGTCTTATCTTTAAAGTTATTTGTTAAGTGATCTTCTAATTCATTCCATGTTTGGAAATCACTATCCTTGATAATATCCAAGCTCCACGGCTTTATCTACTATTTTACTACGAATATGTGCAAATGCTGCTGATTTATCGAAATCATCTCTAATGGTGGATTAAATGCACCAAGAAGGTTTTGAACTGTATTCACAGCGTTTATAAAAGTACTGAGTTTATTAGGGTCTCCATTATAAGTTGGAACCGCGTTTAAAGCAAAGTTTATTTTGTGAATTCTATCAGCCATTGTGATATGAATTTTATTATTCCGATTGAATATTTTTTACATTTAAAATATTATTAACTAATTATGTTAATAAAAATAGTATTTGTATATTTGTATTTTAATTGACCTACAATAGAATTATGCTTAATAATAGAGTTGCAATCTTCATTTGCTGCTGATTCCTGGCTCTCGATATACGGGCACTGTGGAAGTTGACTACTGGCTCTCGGTTTACGGGCACTGTGTAGCAGTTGACTATGGCTCTCGATGTACGGGCACTGTGAGTTGACTCTGGTTTCGATGTACGGGCACTGTGAATTGATGGGTTGAAGAACCTGGCACTCGCTCTGCGGGCTCTGTGGTAGTGAGTTCTCGTTCTCGCTTGTGATGTGAATCTGGGCAATGCGTATAGCGGCTTCTGTAGATTCTTGTGCTGATGTAAGGACCTGGGCACTGCGTGTAGCAGCTCTGTAGGTTCTTGTTGTTTGCGGACAGTAATAAATTGTAGAAACAAACCAATGCTTGGTTTTAACGAATTGAACTCTTTTCACGAGTTTTCGACCAAAAGGGCACCGTTTACGGATCCTACCGACTGCGCCAATTAAATAATAGGATTTTAAACTATTATTTTTAAAAGTTTATTTATTTAATATCAGCTATACAAGAACTTGACTTGAGAACTTAGAATTTAGAATCGGAACTTGGAACTGATTTATTACTCATACATCTTTGGTTTATATACTATGTTTTGTTTATAATTTATGACAGAACAAAGGAATAGAATCATCGCCAGATGTTCTATTGTTATATGTTTATAAGAATGAAATCATCTTATCTTATCTATTACATATTGATATATATATATATATATATATATATATATATATATATATATATATAAACTTGTACCCTGTTCTAAAATCTGGTGATCCTTCAAACATTCGTAATTACAGGCCTATATCTATTATTGCAAACTTTTTCAAGCTTTTTTGACTTAGTTTTTTATGCTCAAATATACCCTAAATTGCATGGTCTTATATCCCCGCACCAACAAGGATTTGTTTCTAACAAATCAACCATTACTTATGTTTATTTACGCAATACACAATACATACAAATTAAAAAAAATTGGTTTTGATAACTTATTTGTCAAATTTTTTGCAAGTTATCTTGAAAATCGGATTCAAAGAGTCACATACAACGGCTTTACATCCGAACGTTACCCTGCAAGTTTTGGAGTACCATAGGGCTCGAATCTCGCGCCATTTCTTTTCTTGCTCTTTATTAATGATTTACCAGCTAATTTAGATTGTAATGTACTCATGTATGCGGATAACGTAAAACTTAAAATTGATAACATTAACAACTGCTTTACATTACAAGAAAACATTGATAAGTTATGGACCTGGTGTGAAACGAATTTATTTTTTTCTTAATATTTCAAAATGTAAAATTAAGAGTTTTTCACAAAAAAAGAACTTATTTTTAATTACAATATCAACAATGTATTTAAAGATTTAGGAATCTTGTTTGATGGTAAATTGTTATTTCATTCTCATATAATTGAATTGATAAAATCTTTAAATAAAACTGTGGGTTTCATTATAAGAAACACAAAACAATTCATGTGTCTACCATAGTAACTTTGTATTATGCCTTCGTTCGGAAATTCAAAAATACGTATGGTACAAACATTTTAGTTCTTATTCTGAAAGAGGAGTTGATTATTTCACATTGAACGTATTCAATATTCCAACTGTGCTGAAGTGTTACAAAACGAATACGATTCTCCGAATTTCCTATCTTCTCTTTTCTTTCTTATACCTAGAGTAAATAGTAAGCAACAACAACTATTCCACATTCCAAAGTGTCGTAGAAATGTATTATGTAAATCATCCATAATTGTTACTTTGTCTAGCTATTATAATGAAATATGTACTCAATGTGATATATTCGACTGCACATTCAATGACATTTATCGTGTTATTAAATACTTACTTGTATTGCATTTTTTGTCATATTCATGTAACTTTTTACTCTGTAATTGCGATTTGTTGTAAAGTAACTATTATTATTGTTTAAGTAGGGACTCAAATATCATCTCGTTGCCGAAACAAAGCCAAGGTAATGCATGCTGTCGAAGCTGTAAATCTGTGTTTAGTACCGTGTTAAATCCATTATTTTTTCCGATTTTAGAATTAATATTAATTTAGTGATCACTTTTAATACCTATTTTGAAAGTCATCGCCGTCAAATTATGTTGCTATGTGTTTGTTGAACGGTGGCCATACGTTTGTATAGCGGTTGCTATGTAATAGGCAGTAAAAATATTTTTATAGGCAGTAAAAGTAACATTACAGACTGTTGGCTGTGAAAATAATCGCATTTTTAATATCAATCGGCGAAACATTAATTTTGAGATTATTATTAGGTCTCGGAAATAAAAGTAAGTTCACTCTTATTATAATTTGATGAATAACGTTTATTTAAATATTATTATTTGGTTATTATTTAAATATTTATTATATTTTCTTTAAATATATGCACAGAATAACGTGGTGTAACAGATTTTTTAAAAACTTTATCATTTTCGAGATATAACACACACATATTATTTTTTAGTGAGAACAATTGCTGAAAATAGTTTCATCTTTTTCCTTATTTTACAAGCTTTTCAATGATGTTGATGATGTTCAATTGATGTCTACACTTTTTTGTTTTAAACATGAATGAAACATGAATTATTAATTTATTGGGGTGAAAGTTTTGAAAATTATTAAAAATCAAATGACAAATTCAATTACAGATCACAATTTGTTTGTTCTTAATGCCTTCTTTATTTTTACTTATTTTGTCAATTTATTTACTTCAGAAAGCATGTTAAAGCACATTTTTCGAATTGTGACAAAGCCGACTAAAAAATATATATTTACTAATCCGAAAATAATTACTAACATAATTTTGAGAACTTAATAGATATGGATTTAAAATAAACAATGATTTTTTGAATTATTAATAATTTTAAATTTATTTACCCTTATAAATTAATAATTCATATTTTATTCATATTTAAAAAAAAAGAATGTAGACGTGTTATACATTATTGAAAAGATTCGAAAATAAGACACTATTTTCAGCATATGTTATCTCAAAAATTATTAAGTTTTGAAAAAATCTATTTACAACATTTTATTCTACGTAAAAACTCAGTAAAAATTATTCAAACAGTTTTTCTTTATCTCTCAAAATAAGCAAGATATGAGGTATTTTCAAAATAAGCAAAAATCAAGTTTTAGTATGTAGTTCAAAAACGAAAGTCGATTGAAAATTCCTGTGGTGCCTATCAAAGTTGTCTCCGAAAGTTGGTCCATAAAGACCTATATAAATTTTCTGTAGAATACATAATAAGAAAGTTTTTCATATAAGAAACTCGAATTTGTTTCACCCTATACATACATTCATTTTTTACATATTTATACTTTAATTTTATTCATTTGTACCATTTCACAATTTATCATTTGATATTAAATAACAAATATTAGATATATTTTTATGTTTTCTTCAAATTTCGCACTCATTATTTCCGCCTGCACACCGAGCTGCTTGGAACGATACATCAAAAGGTTTCGACAAGTGTCGCTACTACCATACTACGCTACTCTATATTCTCCTTGGAGGAAGGAATAATATAGAGGGAGTATTTGTAATCGCCAGAGAAGTCGCTTCCCCCACTCCAACTTGAATCATGACCTTGTAGCATTGGCAAAGTCGTAAGTTGTTGCTGGGTTGATGTTGATGTCATTTATGTTTGTGGTTTTATGCTGCAGCCATAACGTTTTTGTTGTAAAGAGCTAGGTTAGAGGTTAGAAGGCTATTTTATATTTATATATTTTAACTCTGCGTGTGTTTTATGTTTATAACAGTTACAGTCCTTACTTCATATTATTTTGTTTTATATTTGATGTATACGTTTTCAATGTTAACTTTCATTTCGGCGATATTTCTTTACTTATTAATTTTATAGCTTGCACTGCTTTGACTTTGAACCAGAGACAATAATAAAAGATATTCTACTATTTTAAATCATATAGATGCGTTTAGAAAATAATGAAACATTAATTATATGGAGTAATTAACTAATTTTTTTAACTTAATAACACTTGTTTCTCGTTCATAGCCTATTACGTTTTTATTTAAATTTTTATCGCAATTATACAGTATGTCCCCGGATTGAGTTTACAAAAGAAAAAAATTCTTATTTTTGATTTTACGAAAAAATGGCAAAGGAAGAAAATTTTTTGCTTGAATTAAAACATGTTTCAGTTATTAAAACTTTTAATTAATTAAAAATATACATATATTGCGAGCGTAAAGTTAAAAAAAACTAGTAAAATGTTGTTCGTAGGGTAATCGCTCAATAGCAGCTGTAGACACGTGTTTCGCTGTTATTAGAGCTCATCAGTACAGCATAGCTAGTTAATAGATGGACATTAACTAGAGATAATAAAAATAGACAAATTGTAACAGCACCAGTAAGCAGCCAAACACACATTTGTTGCTTCGGTCAGCATTTCCATTACCCTACGAACAACATTTTACTAGTTTTTTTTAACTTTACGCTCGCAATATATGTATATTTTTGTTTAATTACCTTGGGGTCCAAGTAACGGGTCTGGTGGGTGGTTATAAATTCCGCCGCTGCGACGTTGTATTTATCCATAAACCGTGGAAATGCTGACCGAAGCAACAAATGTGTGTTTGGCTGCTTACTGGTGCTGTTACAATTTGTCTATTTTTATTATCTCTAGTTAATGTCCATCTATTAACTAGCTATGCTGTACTGATGAGCTCTAATAAGAGCGAAACACGTGTCTACAGCTGCTATTGAGCGATTACCCTACGAACAACATTTTACTAGTTTTTTTTTAACTTTACGCTCGCAATATATGTATATTTTTGTTTAATTACCTTGGGGTCCAAGTAACGGGTCTGGTGGGTGGTTATAAATTCCGCCGCTGCGACGTTGTATTTATCCACAAACCGTGGAAATGCTGACCGAAGCAACAAATGTGTGTTTGGCTGCTTACTGGTGCTGTTACAATTTGTCTATTTTTATTATCTCTAGTTAATGTCCATCTATTAACTAGCTATGCTGTACTGATGAGCTCTAATAAGAGCGAAACACGTGTCTACAGCTGCTATTGAGCGATTACCCTACGAACAACATTTTACTACTTTTAATTAATCTAAGGTTCTTTTATTATAAAGTTTTTTCGTATTTTCTCCTCCTAACAATACAGTTATTACATTGAATCTAACATGATTTTAGTTAGCTTTGAAATATTGACAAATGATTATTAATTCTAGTTTCAGAAAAAAAATAAACAGCGAAAATCAAAATACTTTTAGTTTATTCAATTAACACTTTTATCTGAAATTCGAATTAATAACCATTTGTCAATATTTCAAAGCTAACTAATATAATATTAGATTCAATGTAATAATTATATTATTAGGAGGACAAAATAAGAAAAAACGTTATAATGAAAAAACCTTGCATTAATTAAAAGTTTTAAAAACTGAAACATGCGTTTTAATTCAAGCAAAAATTTTCTTTCCTTCGCATTTTTTCGTAAAATAAAATATAAAAAAATTTTTCCTCTTGTAAACTCAATCCGGGGACATACTGTATATATATATATATATATATATATATATATATATATATATATATATATATAGTTTGTCCACGGATTGAGTTTACAAGAGCAAAAAAAAAAAAAAAATTATTTTTGATTTTACGAAAAAATGTCAAGGGAAGAAAAATGTTTGCTTGAATTGAAACGCATGTTTCAGTTGTTAAAACTTTTAATTAATGTAAGGTTCTTTCATTATAATGTTTCTTCGTATTTTGTCCTCCTAATAATACAGTTATTACAATGAGTCTAACATGATTTTAGTTAGCTTTGAAATACTGACAAATGATTATTAATTCTAATACCAGATAAAAAAGAGTTAATTGAATAAACTACAAGTATTTTAATTTTCGCCGTTTTTTTTTTTTTCTGAAATTAGAATTAATAATCATTTGTCAATATTTCAAAGCTAACTAAAATCATGTTAGATTCAATGTAATAACTGTAGGTATTATTAGGACGACAAAATACGAAAAAACGTTATAATAAAAGAACCTCACATTAATTAAAAGGTTTAATAACTGAAACATACGTTTTAATTCAAGCAAAAATTTTTCTTCTCTTGGCATTTTTTCGTAAAATCAAAAATAAAAATTTTTCCTCTTGTAAACTCAATCCGGCGACATACTGTATATATATTATGAAATATTTTTGTGTCAAGCCGTTGGTTGTTTGGTTTTTTTTTTGTACGTGATAATTCGACAGTTTAATCAATTTCATTATTGATATAAGTTGCTTATAAAGTTCCCTGAAATAAATAAACGAAAAAAAAAGGGGTTGAAATAATAATAATAAACTTAGTTGAGAGACAGAAATATCGGCTGGCACTAAAATAATATAAAATTCCGTCGTGTGATGGCCTAATGCGCTTCCTAAATGAAAAGCAAAGCAGACGCAGTGAATAGGTATTTAAAAATGTCTCTTTAGAAAATTTACATGTCATTTATCAATAATTTGTCATAATCAACTAAAATAAATAGAAAAAATAACAAATGAAGTGCGCTTTCACTATTTGATAAAGAATAAGATGGCACGCCACTGCCTACAAAATCTATGAGCATACGTCATCACTACATCATTGCTTTGCGCATCTATTGATGATGCAAATGGCTTTTCCTTAACTCACGGGCACTCTAGCACCGACCTCGGAAATCCCGACCCGAAGCACCAATTCTAACTTCTACCTTGCCTAGGATATTATTTTATTTAACATTTGTTACTTACAATTTTGTGATGATTTTATTCCGAACCAAACGCTAAATAAATTAAGAAAAAAAAAAGATTAAAGTTATTAATTTATGAACTAATACAAAATAACACTATGATATTTATTTAAGGAACAATTATTATTTATTGTAGGTAATAGGTATTTACAAATTAAATTTCTGGGTGTGCCATTACCTACACATATATAGACATCGGTAATGATGACGATATATTTTACCGTTGGGCGCTTACCAGGCGTCACCTCACGGGCACTCATAGCTGGTGTGGAGAGTGCACCACAGGGGTCACTTTTTTGCCATTTAAAATTGGAAATATTTGGCGCCGGTCGGGATCGAACCCGGTTCCCCCAGGTTCGCGACCAGACACTCAGGCATACGGCCACGGGACCCCATGATCAACATGTAATAAGTAATAAGTTATAAGAAACGAGAAAAACTGCAAACTACAAGGGAACAATTAAAACCATTTAATAACTTGTAATTTTTCTTCATGAGACAAATTATCAATGATTTCTTCTTAATAAAACGAAAATAATAATAATAATAATAATAATAATAATTTAACAAATAATGTGTATGAAACGTTTATTAATGAGCATCTCAAGTCAACAATTGTTTTGTTTCTTTCAGTTTCACGGCTATTGATACTTTTTCTTAATTGTGCAAATTTTTAAATTTATTTTCTGGCTTTATATGAAACAGAAATGTAACATAGAAACTTTTGGCAACTAAAAAACTGTTTTTCTATGTTATACCCGTTTTAAAATTTACATATATATATATATGGAGTGTAATCGTCACTGTTTCGATTAGTTAAGGAGGAAAATATCGTGGGTGTGTCAGTGGATTGTGGGCTTTAATTAAAGTTGATTCTTTTAAAATCTGTCAAGCTTTCGTGTATTTAGTTTTTTACACATCATCAGGACAGTTTTGGTGAAGTTGTTTATAAGTCATTGATTTTATAAAACAGAAGAATTTTGTCATTATTTTAGTTAAAATTTACAAAAATAAAACTTATAATAATTTTGACTAAATCACATGTTAAAGTACGTTGTAGTTGCGCAACAAGTTAATATATATATATATATATATATATATATATATATATATATATATATATATAATCAAAAAATGTTCGCAGGGTAGTACGTTCAAAAGCAGCTGTAAACACGTGTTTCGCTCTTATTAGAGCTCATCAGTACAGCATAGCTAGTTAATAGGTGGGCATTAACTAGAGATAGTAAATATAAAACCAGCAATTTGTAACAGCACTAGTAAGTAGCCAAATACACATTTGTTGCTTCGGTCAAGTTTCCACCGAGTTTGTGGATAAATATAACGTCGCAGCGGAGGTAATTTATAACTACTTACTAACCACTGTTACCTGGACCCCAAGGTAAGTAAACAAAAAACAATATAATTATATATATCTAAATGTATATATATCGTGAGCGTAAAATTATAAAAACTAAAAAAGAGAGAGCTCATCAATTATAATAAACTTTATTGATATTAATCAAAGGCGGGGGTTCAGCCAGAGGCTGCTTTTCAACCCAACCCAATACATACATAGTAGGTACATAAACACGAAATTACATTGCGTTACTCTTGAAAAATAATACATATGTGTATATGTTGAAAAACAAAGAGAACATTGAAAAACAAAATATAAATTATTAAATACAAAATTTGAAGTCACCAAAGAACAAGTTTTCAGCATATCGCACAAGTATATGTCTAGTTAATAATTAAAGATGTTTTAAATGATGCTTAAAATAATTGACGGACAGAGATTTCATGTCGGATTGGATAGTGTTGTAAAGAGTAGGTACTAAGTATGAAAATGAACACTTAAACTTAGATTTTTTGAAAGAAGGCACAATATATAAATCCTTGATACGTTAACTATAGTTATATTGTTTGGGAATAAGTTTGTCAACCAAATATGAAGGTGTTCGAGATACTAAGTTTTTATGTACCAAAGACAGGTATAATTTTTTGGTACGAGATTCTATATCTTCCAATTTCGCTATTTCTCTGTAACTTGAAATATGTTCATATTTACGCACATTATATACATAACGTAAGCAAGAGTTGTAAATCATTTTTATTCTATGTTTATCGGCTTGAGACAAATTTGGTACATACACACATGCGCAATAGTCAAACAATGGTAGGATTAGAGAATTAATTAAACGTAGCTTTACATCAGAAGATAAAATATTACGGGATTGATATAAATGTTTTAATTTAATTATTGCTGCCCTCAATTTAGACTGAAGATGGAAATGAAAATTTAGTTCCTTATCCAATAACATCCCTAAACTTTTGCAAACTTTCTCAGGATGCAATTTTATTCCATCCAGCAATATGTCAGGAGCGTCACAATTTCTAATCATTAACATAGTTGATTTATCTGGATTAATTTTGAGACCATTATCCTCCACCCATTGAGTAAGATTATTCAAATCCGAGTTAATAATGTTTGTCAGTTGCGACATCTCTGAGGGATGCCCTGAGGCTAATATTTGCGTGTCGTCGGCGTATGAATGAACATCACAGTGTTTTAATTCAGAAGGTAAATCCGCAGTATAGAGTAAAATAACTGATCCTTCAGGTACACCCCGTGCTAAAGGAAATGAAGGTGAATTTAATTCGGTATATTTGTGTGTCACGGATACTCGAAATTCCCGATTGTTAATAATCTTCACACCACCTTAATGTGTCAGCTGAAAAGTTGTAGTATATTAATTTAGCTAGCAGTAAGGAATGGTCAACCATATCAAAGGCTTTCGAGAAGTCTATTTGGATGAGAAAAGAGATTTTTGATTCATCACAATTAGTAATTAGTGTATCTATTACATTAAGTAGACATGTGTTTGTACTGTATCCACTTCTAAAGCCAGATTGTTGCGCTGGAAGTATATTATTTTCATTTAGATAGACCATTATTTGTTCGCAGCATATTTTTTCTAGAACTTTTGATAAGGTTGGCAATATACTTAAAGGACGCATGTCATTAAAAGTGGAGGAATTGTTATTTTTAGGAATGAGTTTCACAAGTGCTAATTTCCAAAGATCGGGAACTGTTCCTGTTAACAAACTAGTATTAATAATGTGCGTAATATAATTTATTATTACAGGAAGAATGAAAATAATCATTTTACAGGATATTCCATCAATTCCAATTGCATTGGACCTTAAATTATTCAAAATGGGTTGTATTTTTTTATTATGCACATTAAAGGAATTTGTATGTGTGTTTGAAAACTTATTGTTAAAAAAAAATTAGTACAGCATAGCTAGTTAATAAATGGACATTAACTAGAGATAGTAAATAAAAAACCGGCAGTGTGTAACAGCACTATTAAGTAGCCAAATACACATTTGTTGCTTCGGTCAAGTTTCCTCCGAGTTTGTGGATAAATATAACGTCGCAGCGGAGGTAATTTATAACTACCTACTAGCCACTGTTACCTGGACCCCAAGGTAAGTAAACAAAAAACAATATAATTATATATATATCTAAATGTATATATATCGTGAGCGTAAAGTTATAAAAACTCAAAAAATGTTCGCAGGGTAGTACGCTCAAAAGCAGCTGTAGACACGTGTTTCGCTCTTATTAGAGCTCATCAGTACAGCATAGCTAGTTAATAGGTGGCCATTAACTAGAATAAAAAACCGGCAATTTGTAACAGCACTAGTAAGTAGTCAAATACACATTTGTTGCTGCTGTCAAGTTTCCACCGAGTTTATGGATAAATATATATAAACGTCGCAGCGGAGGTAATTTATAATTACCTACTAGCCACTGTTACCTTATATATATATATATATATATATATATATATATCTATCCAGGGTGTCTCTTAAATAGGTGGACATGGCTTAACCACAGATTCCTGAGGCTAAAATAGGACAATTTAACCAAACTTGCTTCTACCGGAAAGTGTACCATTTAGCCAGAAATCTGGCAATGCCGAAAACGTGAAATTATTTTTCTTCAGAAAGATACATTCAATAGTAAACTTTTCTCTCTTCGTGTAATTTGTGATATCTGTTACGATTCACCCAGAAAAAAATAAAATCTGAGTGTCTGCACTGCTAAATTTTTAAAATAAATTTAATCTAGCAGTTTATCCAAATGTCAAACAAGTAATTTTTTATGAGAGTAACAATCCGTTTGTTCGGCCTAATAGTATTTTACTACCATTGTGTGTGTGTGTGTGTGTGTGTGTGTGTGTGTGTGTGTGTATATGTGTGTGTGTGTGTGGATGTGTGAGTGTGTGTGGATGTGTGTGTGGATGTGTGTGTGTGTGTGTGTGTGTGTGGATGTGTGTATGTATGTGTGTCTGGATGTTGGAGGGACGATTCCTCAAAAACTATAAGACTTAAAAAATATTTAACTGCAATTTCCTCAATCTGATATTTCCAGGAAGAGCTGAAAAGGTTTTGGTAACAATTGGACAGCCGGAAGTAGTACTTTCTTAGAATTTTTTTTCTAAATATAATTTTTTGGAAATTTTTGTTATTACAAATATTGAAGAACAAAATTCTCCATCTAATACACTTAAAAATTTTATTATATCTTGTATAGATTTAGAGATAAAGACACTATGATATATAGAATATTCTAATCGCAGAGACTAAGACACTAAGGAAACCACTTGACAAATTCAAATGTTTATAACATAGTTTGTAAATGACTGTCAGTGTCAAAAATCAACAGTTTTAGTGACATTCTGATAGTTTTTTCTGGGAAGTATATTTAATCTTATTATTTTATTAATGAAATATTTGAAATTATAGGTAAAATGCATATATCTATCAGAAATACCGCCAATCTGGTTAATGAATTGGAAGAATCTCTAACAAATAGGAAATTCCTCATACAATGAAAAAATAGATATAATTAGAATTATATGTGTACAGAAGACATGTTAAATATAATAAAAAACAATATTTGGGTAAAGTTCTGTATTTTTTTGTTATAAATCCACGATTCGATATAGAAGTACATACAATACTTATATAGCCTTATATGGAAATGGCGAGAGGTCTTGTGCTGGCCACAACAGATTTCTTTTATTAGTCCCGAAGCCTAAGATAAACACAATTCCTTTGTTACACAGTTCATATTTCAAATGAATGTGACTGACAGTAAATGTCACTGTCAAAAAACTAATCACTTCAAATTAATAATAGTGACATTTAAAAAAGAAAATAGTAAATAAAGCAATAGTTTTCTGCAATGGAACAGTTTGCAGCGTTAGTAAATACGTAGGTATGTATTTTAATTAATAAAAATTAAATTGCGGGAGGTTTTGTGTTGACCACATCAAATTTTTTATTATGCAATATGAAAAGATTTACAAATGTCTCCGTGGCGCAGTGGTTATAACAGTCGCGTCTGAAATTTTTGGTTGGGGTTCGATTCCCCGTTGGGGTAATTATTTTTTTTTAAATAAAAATTGTTGAACTTTTAGAAATAAGTTTATATTTCGTATTACAGTCATTTAAAAATAATAATATTGTAATAAGTAAATAAAGAAAAAATAATTGAGAATAATTGATTACAATAATCAAAATATTTATACAATAACAATGCATTGTATTTACTTTGATATTAATAAAAATAACTGAAATATAATAAATTTGTGTAGATATTATGTTTTTACTGTATTTATCAAAAAAAAGTACAATGCATTGTTATTAAGTACATCAATATTTTTTTTATGTATTATGGAAATATAAAAAAAAAATTATGTAAAGAAATAAAATAATTACCCCAACCAAAAATTTGAGTCGCGATTGTTGTATCCACTGCGCCACGGAGACATTTGTAAATATTTCATACTGCATAATAAAAACGTGAAACAATTATTTATTTGACAATTTCTGTAATTTATTACAATTTTTGCAAAATTATTAAAGTAATTAATATTAAATAATGTACAATATGTAATGTATTATTATCATGTTCAATAAAATAGCTTGATTTTTTGGCTGACACTTTGTATTTAAACTGCTTCCCATGTTAAACGCCTATGTTTACTCATAAAATGAACGCTTCAATACATTGCTGTCAAACATTCATACCGTAACTATGGCAATGATATACCCCTACGTTTACTGATAAAATAAACTCGCGGTATATATATATATATATATATATATATATATATATATATATATATATATATATATATAATTTTAAAAAGTTGATCATATTTAAAAACTGCACAATATGGGACTAAAACACAATTTCTTTATATTTTACGAAAAAACGCAACTTAAAATTTGCAATTTACAGCAGATTTCAGAGTGCCATTAAATTACTCATGTTTTACTTGTTTTTATTTGACATTTAACTTTTGACATAGTATTATAATAATTAATTTTGAATGTTATAATTATATACCATTTGTGAATCATTTTGTACTTTCTTTGTGTTTAATTATACTTTTAATAATTATATATTGACAACAGTAGAATTAGGAGATCTGTCAAATAAAAAATTAAACATCAGTAATTCAATGACACTCTGAAACTTTCTGTAAATTGCGAATTTTAATTTGCGTTTTTTTTTTTTTTTTTTCGTAAGATAAAATGAAATTTGTATTAATTTTAACCTTATATTGTGTAGTTTTTAATTCTGTACAACTTTTTTATTTATAACTTTTCTCTAAATTTAATAGGTCAGTAACTATTGTTGTAAACCGGATTGAATCATATATTCTAAGTCTTTGTTTGACCAAGTGCGATCCTTGCATTTCATAATCAAGCAATGTAGTGGGAGAAATGAAAAAGGGTTTTCTGGAGGTAGCGTTTCCAGGCGTCCGGATAAAGCCGGACATAGTTAGGCTTTTTGATTGCGCGTCCGGCCAAAATAAACGGTGTCCGGCTTGTCCGGCTTTTGTTAGGCTTTTTACATTTCGCAAACGAGTGAGCGCAAGTGTGGCCGAGCGCAGACGCCATGCTTTGGGACGTAATAGCAGGTAAATAAGTCTTATTTGTGCAATTACCTTTCATTAGAATTTAAGAAGAATTTAAAAATGTTGATAAATGTTTATCTAGAATTTAATTTTGACTGATGACTTTATTTGACTGATTAATAATATAGTACTTAGACTGATTTGGCATTCGATTTTATTTATATATCATTAGAATTTAACAAGATTTATGGTAATAATCAAAAAAGCTTGATTTTACATACAATTTTTTTGTCGTACCTATTAATACTGAGATACAAAATCCTCAATAATGTAGGGTGTCCGGCCTTTTTACCCAAATGTCCGGCCAAACTAGCTGGTCTGTCCGGCTATTAGGTTTGGCGACCTGGCAACCCTATCTGGAGGACTGAATGAGCTAATGAATTAGTGAGTACAGTAGAGTACAGTAGGTACAGAGAGTTAAATTAAGAAGTAGTAGACAGCATAATATATAATTATATATTTTTAATGTTAATAAACTAATAATACAAGATACACTTAATCAATTTAACAACCCGAGAACCATAACACGTTACAACATTAAATTGGTGGCAGCGAGTGGATTCCATAAAATTGGAATAATAATTCGTGAAGTAAATTTTGCATCGCAAATCTGGGGCGACAAGTGTTTCATTAATAATGTAACAATTAAAAAAGTGTTTTCCGACGACCACTACGAAAAGTACATAAATTCACACGCTAAACTATTACTGAAAGTTGGTCATTGCACATCACTCCAAAGCTGTGTGAAATGAAAGCTCGTTAGCCAATCAGATGCGTCCGCAACTGTGTGATATGATTTTATCACACGCTGCGATAACTGAGCGAACTAACCTAAAAATTTGTATGTAAAAATTTGACAGTTGCAAATAATTTGCTGCATTTACACGGATTAAGAAGGCTGGACCCTGATTTGTCAGATTTTAACATATTTTTTGGTGAATTCTGATAGCAATGATGTTACCATGTTTTAATATTTTTGTGAAAATTTTATATTGTTTTATTTTTTGTGGTCGTCGGAAAAATATCATGTAGAACACGTGCTGAAAGGGTATTTTACACTTACGTGATTAAACCACTCTCCTTCGGCTCGTGGCTCAAACTTCGCGTTCGTGTGAAATATCCAACTTTCAGCACTAGTTATACAATATACTATTATTATAACAACAGAGCTGAGTTCGTATATCTGCAGTTCGTAGTTCGTTTGTACGTATTCGTGAATCGTTTGCAGTTCTGCTCCTGTTTATTCGTCAAATATTATCAGCAGTCGAGTTTATTGTTTGCATAAAGTTGTCAGAACCATGTCATGTCGTGTTTGGTATCAAATGAGATGTATCGTCAAGGGCTGCCATGCAGAAATGTTAATAATTTGACAGCTCGATCGGCTATTGTTTTTTGCATAAAGTTATCAGAACCATGTCGTGTTTGGTATCAAATGAGAAATATCTTTATGGACTGCCATGGAGAAATGTCAAAAATTTGACAGCTCGGTCAGCTTTTGTTTTTTGCATAAAGTTGTCAGAACCATGTCTAGTTTAATATCAAATGACGTATCGTCAAGGGCTGCCATGTAGAAATGTTAAAAATTTGATAGCTCAATCGGCTATTGTTTTTTGCATAAAATTATCAGAATCCTGTCGTGTTTGGTATCAAATAAGAAGTATCGTTATCAGAGCTGGGCGTACTCGAGTACATTTACTCGAAAGTACTGTTTAAAGTCGAAGTTTTGTACTTTGTACTCGTACTCGAGTACATTTTAAAATCTGTTACTTTTACTTGTACTTGCGATTTTTCACCTAAATACTCGTACTCAATACTCTAAAAAGTACTCAGAGTAAACGAAATGTACTCCGAGTACATATAAATACTCTGAGTATATCTGAATACTAGAGTACTTCAAATTAATATTTTAAAGTATTATTTTACGTCTTCGAGTACAACGAACATGCTTGTGCACGTTTGTTTTGCGCTGCGTGGCTGCAGTCTGTAGTATATTCCTACAGGCGATACGATATTGTTGATGTGGTGTTTGTTGTAATACGTTACAGCGTTACGCATAGTCTACATACTTGTGTATAGTGAATTCAATAATAATTACCTATATTAATATCGTAAGTATATTGTACATTAATTTAAAAATACAGGATGAATATTTGAATGCCGAATTTATTGAATTTCGTATTAATAGCAAACAGCAATAACCAGGGCAATTGAACAAATAGATTAAGGGCCGGTCTTTTCACCTTCGGATAAAGTTCCGGAAAAAGTTATCTGGTGGATAAATCAAAAATTTGTCTTTCCACCTTCAGATAAGGTTATCCGCCAGATAAATATTGCCTATTTGACAGAAACAATATAAATTGATGCAATAAATTGGGAGAAAGGTCAAATACATAATATTTTGGTAGAATACAAATATGTAAAATTACTGTATGTACATGTAATTTCACAAATCTATTTATTATTTTTTATTATATATGGCGCCAGAAAATTTTCAAGTGAGTGGCAAAACTGATATTCCTGCTTACAAATCGTACTTATTTTTTATTGTTATATAATATACCAAAATTTTAAATAAATATACACCCGATTATGGATATCAGGGATATGGACAAGAAGAAATACAAACAAATAAAACATTTCACATCTAAACTTTGAGAGACATTTTTTTTTTTTGCTTCTCAAGACACTTTTTCCATCATCCTTTCCTTGTAGTCTATAGGTAGTACATCCCTGGAAAATCATTTTCACTGTTAGCATTGTTAATATTGTTGTAAACATATTTTATCATTGTTGTAATCAAGTATGATCATTCTTGTTATCAAATTTAATCATTACCATCTTCCATTACACAATTTAAAAATAAATTTTGGAGGCATTATATTTGCTTTTTTTGTCGGTCCAAGGGAGGTCAACTGCCCCTTCTTGATTCACCTCCCCGCCCCTTAACGGCGCTCCAGGATATGTCCTTTTATTTTATATGATATGCTTATACTTGCACCTTGGTACAACTACAAATAAATGTAGAAATATTCCTTATTTCAACAATTTCAAAATTATTGCAGTTCTCACGCTTCTTTCAATTTTCATAATCTTTAAACATTTCCAAATATGAACAGAAAACAATAAACTGCACTCAGAATATTTATTCAAATTACTTTTAAATTATAACTTCTTGTTCACAGTAAATATTTTTAATTACGTCAAAAAGATCATAACCACAAATGTCAAAACACAAATATTAAGCAACTTGATCGAAACAAAACTTATATAGTATTTTCTTGCTCTGCCTTATTACATTTGCAATTATGTTATCTCTTTTTAATTTTATCAGAGATTTCGGAACTGCATATACCGTACTTATCTGTAGGATAGTTATCCGTCAGAGAAATTTGAAATGAAAGAAAAAAAAAAGTTATCCGTCGGATAAAGTTTCAGATAAGTTTATCTGGCAGATAGCTATCCGGAACTTTATCTGAAGGTGGAAAGACCGGCCCTAAGACAAACAAATGTTTGACATTTTATCTGTTATAATTTGTTAGCTATGATTTTTTGTGTTATTTTCCTTTTAATATTTTATAACATTAAAAATGCTTGACAAAAATTAAATTACTAAAATTATAACAATAAAATTTGCACAAGTAATAGGTTATAACGAAATTATCAAACATTTGTTTATATTTTTGTTCAAATTCCATGGCTATTGCTATTAATATGAAATGGAATAAAATTAATAATTAATTTATAGGATTGAAATATTTACATAATTTACATATGTTTGGTGTCATTTGATGCAGAATTTTTTATCTTTATTGATACCACAACAATTGTAAATTGAAACGAGGAGCACAACAGTATGCGAAAACCGATTTTCCTGTGTTCTTTTATATTTTTTAATTTTATAAATTTAAATATTGTAGGTAATCATTTTCGATTTATTTCAGATGTCTGAATCAGTAACAGTAAGTGAATCTTTTTCTGCTGACAGCGATGCAGACCCAGAATATTGTCCAGAAGATGAGAACAGTCCAGCACTTACAGTAGGCAAGAAAAGAACCCTAGATAACTTTTTTCAAAACATAGCTACAGCTTCTACTTCAACGCCTGCTTCTTCTAAAAAAATGAAAAATTCTCCATCTGATGAACCAATGCAAACTGAAGAAATTAGAGACAAAATTAAAAAAAGCAGTTTATTTGATGGTAAATTTTATCGCATTGTTAATAAAGTTACATCAGATATGAACGCAGAAGGTGAGTGTCAGGCATGCTTCCCTAAAAAAATGATTATTAAAGGTCTTATTACAACTACCTTCTACAGAGATCTTACGTCAACTCGCAGTTAAAAAATCTGATATTATTATTCTTATGGGAGACTTAAATGCGAAAGTAGGCAACAACAATGAAGACTTGGAACATGTTATGGGCAATTTTGGCCTAGGTGTTAGAAACGAAAACGGCGAACTACTTACAGACTTCTGTGCAGCACATAATCTAATTATAGGGGGCACTCTTTTCCCACATAAAAATATTCATAAAGAAACCTGGGTGTCTCCAGATCACCGCACGATGAACCAAGTAGATCACATAATTATAAGCAAAAAATGGCGCAGGTCGCTATTGGATGTTCGTAGTAAACGAGGTGCGGATCTGGCAAGCGACCATTATCTTGTTGTAGGCTCTTTAAGATTAAAAATTGCAACTTCAAAACATAAAATGGATAAGGATAACCGAAAGAAATACAATGTGGAAAAATTGGAGATACCCCATTTTAAAGATAAATTTTTTGACCATATTGAAAACTCAATGAATAATAATAATAATAATAATAATAATAATAATAATAACACATTAGCCCAGACACTGAACGAAATATGGACTAACTTGAAAGATGCATATATTTCAGCTGCGGATACTATTTTGCAAACTAAAGTTCGGAGAAAAAATAAGTGGATCTCTGGCTCTACATGGGAAAAAGTAAAAAAACGGAAGATTAAAGAGAAACTTAATTGCGCCATCACCAGAGCTCAAAAAGCTCAGCTAGTAAGATCAAGCTATGAACACCGAAGTAAAAAGAAGCGCAAGAAGAGATCGAAGAACTTATATAGAGAGACTGGCAGACCAAGCTCAAACTGCAGCGGACACATTTAACATCAGAGAATTATATCGCATAACTAAACAACTGGCCAACAAAACTTCAATCCGAAAACAACCTGTTTTCGACAAAACAGGAAAGCTCCTCACTACCACAGGACAACAACTAAAAAGATGGGAGGAACACTTTAGAGATCTAATGGGAGTTCAACGGGAAATATCAGAAAACGACGAAGAATTAGATGTAGAATTAGACAATCAAATACATTCACAAACTCTAGATATAGACACTAACACTCCAACGAAAGCTGAAATTATAAACGCTATTAGAAAACTTAAAAACAACACAGCAGGCGGAATTGACAGTATCCAGCCCGAACTCTTTAAAGCGGATACACAAAAAACCACTGATTTCTTACAGCCTTTATTAGAAGAAATTTGGAATACAGAGAATATTCCCTCTGACTGGAAAGTGGGCATCATAGTAAAATTACCTAAAAAAAGGTAGCCTGAAGGATTGTAATATCTGGAGAGATATAACACTTTTGAGTTGTGCCTCCAAAATACTAGCTCAGTAGCTCAAATTGTTTACCATAGAATATCCACCTCTATTGAACCACAACTAGGGCATGAACAAGCTGGCTTTCGACCCGGGAGATCATGCATCGATCAAATCAAATCAAACACTATCCGTCTCATAATCGAGCAGTCAGCAGAATGGAACAGTACTCTTTACATGGCTTTCGTAGATTTTGAACGGCCCTTTGATAGTTTAGACCATAAATATCTATGGGATATCATCAACAAAATGGGTATACCACAAAAAATTATTAACATAATAAAACTCAATTACTGCACTGCTTCCTCCAAGGTCCTTCACAAAAGATATCTGAGTAATAACATCCCCATAAACATAGTCGTGAAACAGGGTTGCATTTTATCACCATTACTGTTTAATATGGTTCTACACTCAGTTATGAGGAATGTAATCAATGAACATAGCGGTATTACGTGGGATCTATGTAACCAAAGAAAACTCACCGATCTTGACTATGCAGATGACATCTGTCTTCTCTCACATACTCATGGAGATATGCAAAATCAGCTGCACAGACTGCAACAAGAAGCTGCACTGGCAGGTCTCAAAATTAATATAAATAAGACCAAAGAAATGCGAGTAGGTACTACGATACCCCAAAACCTCACAATATTTAAGCAAGAAATAGAACAAGTTACGCACTTTTGCTACTTGGGTTCTGTTATATCCCAAAATGGAGGTGCAGATGAAGATGTCGTATTAAAAATTAGTAAAGCGCGAAAAGCATTTGGCATATTACATAAAATTTGGTGTTCAACCCAAATTAGCAGAACGCTGAAACTTCGTATATTCAATACAAATGTAAAATCTGTTTTGCTCTATGGATGCGAAACTTGGAAAGTTTCGAAAGAAATTTGCAGAAAATTGCAAGTTTTCGTAAACAGATGCCTAAGAAGAATCTACAATATTAGATGGTCCGACAGAATAAGAAATGAAGGGCTACTAAATATTTCACAGCAGAAGAGTATTGATACTGATATTAGAAAAGGTAAATGGGGATGGATCGGTCATACGTTGAGACGAGAGAGCAATTGCAAAGAAAGCGTTAGAGTGGAATCCCCAAGGTAAACGTAAAGTTGGACGCCCTCGATTTACATGGAGACGCTGCGTCATAAAAGAAGCTCAAACACTAAGAAAATCGTGGAGATAAGTGAAACTTTTAGCTACCAACCGTAACGACTGGAAACTCTTCGTAGAGGCCCTATGATCCGCAGCGGAGTAAAAGGAACACTATATATATATATATATATATATATATATATATATATATATATATATATATATACAGGGTGTAACACGTACACCGACCACCGCCATTATTACCTTTATTATTATAGTTACAAAAAAATACTATAGAACAAAGTTGTAGGGGACCAAAGGGTACATCCTTTCAGAGAAAAAAAAATTTTTTAAATCAGTGGTTCTCAAGTTACAATACAAAGTTATATTTTTTCAAATGGGATTCTACATATTTTTTATGCCTACTCGATAGCATATTTTTTTCTGAATTTAACCATGCACTAGTTTTATATCCTTACATAATAAAAATATTGAAAAAAATGCGATTGAAATTTAAATAAATTTTTATTTTTAATATTATTGTACAGTAGGCCATGGATGAGAAACAAGAGTGATAAATTTAAATTGAAAATTAATAATTGTTAATTACTCGTTATAAATAATGTTCTATTTGATTTCCATTATTTTCTAAGCATAATTCTATTCTATTTAAAACAGAAGAAGCTTTTATTACAGTTTCTGTTGTGTAGAGGGTCTTGTAGCCTGATGTACTTGTAGTTTGGGTTCCACTGCTTCGGAGTGTGAAATCTTCGACAAATTGATCTCACTAATAATTATTGTAGTGAGATTTCGGATTTCTTTAGCACTCTGGGAACTTGATGGTTCGTGGATGCCACGTTTAACACTTGAAAGTGACGACTTAAACTCTTCAACGAATTAGAGATTCTAGTTTAGAAAATCTTCGGAGTTTAAAGCCTTTTGGGCATCCTATAGCGACTGCGTCAATTAAATCAGGGATCCGTAGGATTTGATTTTTAAAAATAATTTATATTTTATTTTAAAGTTTATTAACGTTTATTTATTTAAACAAAGTCCATTTATTTATCGAAGCAAAACTTATCTCTAAGATGACTTTCCACAAACTGAGATTCCTAGTGAATCTCATGTATTAGGTTGAGATCAGATACCTGCTTATTCAGCTACGGAAAGTTTTACTAGTGGCTAATGCAATACATAAATCCTCCCCCCTTAAGACGAAAGAACACTTGTTGGTTCCTCAAAAGGTGTTGTTTCGATATTTTGTTTACTATGAGAATTTTGTTTTATTGACGATTTTCTTGCAGTAATGGCCGAATAAATTTTTCTAAATAACATTATTGCAACAGCTGCAATTACTACGTATAATAATATGTCGTAGAATATAGAATGTGATTCTGATTTGTAGACTTGATTTAAATGAGTTATTTGTTGTGTTGGAATTTTGATTGTTTCTAAATTTCTTATATTTAAGGTTTTATTAAATATTAACTTTTTGTTATTATTAACAATATTCAAATTTATTACTTTATCGTAGTTAATGTTTTTATAAAGTTTTTGTTTATTAATTAAGCAATTTCTTAGAGAGTAAATACCAGAGATTTCTCTTTCTTGTATTTCATTATCACATTCGATATTCATCGATTCTTTATGTGGTAAATAAAGATATACAATATTTGAATTTGGAATTAAAATTATTTCGTTATGGCTAAGTATCTTAACATAATTACAATTATTATTATTTCTATGAAAATACAAATTTTTTAAACACTTGTCGGGTATTGAACTGTCCTGGCTGCAAATGTAGAATTTGTTTTCTACTAGTGTGCATTTATTCAAATGTGTGATCTGTGTGTTGGAGGTAGAGTAATACCCTGGTTTTACACTTAGGGTTATAAAGGTGTTGTTGTGTATAGTGGATATAGGGGTGACTTGTATGAGTTCGGTTGTTATGAGAGGAATAGGAACGTCTATTATCAGTTCTAGCGCGAGTTTTTCATATTTACAATAAACTTTAATTAATTGTTGATTTTGCCAATTTTTGATTATGAGGTTTTTGAAATCGTTTGGCAATAATTTAGCAATTTCCATTTTGATATCTTCTCTGGATAATATTCCGAAATAGAGTATTTGTTTCACAGAATGCGAAAGTCGTTTCAATTTCATTCATAATGCTTATCAAGTTTGTTGGCGTGAACATGAGTTGGGTGATAATGTTTTCGAGGTAGAGTTTATCGTTCATTACGTCTATCATTTTGCCTATGGATTTCTCTAAGTTGATTATTTTGTCATGAATTGATTTATTATTTTTATTAATTTTGTCAATTTTATAGATTTTAATGCATTGTCATATTTATCCTGGTCTGAAGCGTCTAAATTTCCTGTTATGGTCTTAATAATGAAACCTAGTCCGTTAACAATTGCTCGTTTATCTTTATTGCTATCATGAAATAAAATCTGTATTTTATTATTAATTATATCTAAAAAGTTCTCTAATACTATAAAATTATTATTTATTTCTTCTATATAGTCATCGCTACTGTATTTATTGTTTATTTTGGATTTTATTTTATTATAATGAATCGTGATATTATTGTAGGATTCTTTAATTTTATTAAGATTCAAGTTCACGTAAATGTACTTATTATTACTGGATATTAGGGTCTCGCCTAGTTTTAGGACGTTAATTCCGGGGTTATTTCTTTCGTCTCTGATGTTGTCGGCTGTGCCGGATCGCATGGTTCTGTAAATTTACGATAAGGTTTTAGGTTATCAAGTTTTATCTTTTTGTTGTTATTTGTTATTATCTGTGCACGGTCTTTAATGTACTTTTTAATTTCTTGTTTTTTATATCGAGGTTTTTCTATTTTACCGGTATTGCGTTTAGCCTGCTGTTCGTACACTTTCTTTTGCAATTTGCAAGTGCCCGCTTGTGAGGTGGCGTATTTCGTTTTATTTTTATCTAGCAAAATTTGGTTTCCTCGTAATTTTTTTTTCATTATTTCCTTCTGTAATTCAACGTAATTATCTGTTATTATTTCGGGAGATATTTCTTCTTGTGATTCGTTAAAATGGCCGAAAAGGATTTCATTTGGAGTTCGTTTAGTTGCTGAATGAATAGTTTGATTGTATGCCAGAAGGGCGTATCGGGTTTTGTTGCTTGTGCTTAAATCTTTAAAGTCTTTGTTTTGTTCTAATATTCTCATGTGCTCTATAAGAGTGGAGTGAAATCTTTCTATGTTACCGTTGCTTTTGGGATTATTTACGCTGATTAAGTGTATACGAATATTTTTAGAGGATATGAAATTGACAATTAGTTGATTGTTACATTGCAAGCCATTATCTGAGATAATTAATTTTGGATTTCCGAATATTGAAAAGTATTTAATTAATTTTTCAACTATGGTTGCTGTATTAGTTTCTAGAAAATGATATATCTGGGCGTGTTTTGAAAAACTGTCAATAATTGTTAAGAATTTATCTTTTTTTTTAAGGATGGAATATCGATATGAATTATTTCAAGGGATTTTGAAGCAGTTGGGGTTTTTATTAATGGAATTTTGGGTGGATTTCTTTCGTATTTGTTTTCTTGACAAACTTCACAATTATTTATAAATTTCATAATAGTTAACTGCATGTTAGGCCAATAATAATTTTGTTTTAGTTTCTTGTATGTTTCAACTATGCCACGGTGGTTGGTTTTACCCCAATGATAATTTTGAATTAGTTCTTGTTGATCATTTGAAGATTCGATATCCTGCAGTTGATTTTTACAGCAAATTAATTGATACGTGCCTGGTTGAAAGTATACTTGTAAGATATTGTTTAGCATGTTTCTAAATGATTCTGGTACTATACAATGATATTTATTTCCTGGTGCTAGGTATTCTTTAATAAATTTTAATAATGTATCTTTATAATTTGTTTTATTTATGTACATGTACATTCTTTGTTTATCATGTCCAAATAATTTTTCTACTTCGAAAGTACTTTTTGAATTAGTTTCTTTGAATACTGTTTGATTTTTTCCGAAATATATGGGACCGTCTATATATGAGAGTCCGTTTACCGGTGACTCGTCATCCGAGTGTTGCGTGCAGCTGTCAGTGTCCTTTTCCGCGATAACAGAGTTAGCATAATTTTCAATGTTATTTGAAGTGAATACGTTTATTTGAATATTTGTGTTTTTAAATATTTCTTTCAGCGAATTTTCTATGTCGATCCAATTTAGTCGATCTAGTCCTGAACAAATTTTTGGAATGTTAATTTTGTTAATGTTATTTTGAATTAAATAGTCTCTTAATTGTTTTAGACAGCTTTCTATGTTTTATGAGAAGGAATTTTGTCGTATTGTTTTTTGTTATTAAATGAATTATGAGTCGTGGTGAAATCTGAATTGCAATATCATTTTTTATAGTTATTTTATTTATATTATTGGTCGTTTGGAATTTTTCATTTATTTGTTTTGCAAATCCCTTACCCATTTTAAAATCTCTGGATATGCAGTGTACTATAGGTTCGATATGATCAAAAATATTATCGTTTCTGTAATTGATTTCGAAAGGTTAAGGGATTCTTGAGAGGTAATCTGCAACAACATTTTGTTTTCCTTTTTGGTATTCTATATCATAGTTGTACTCTGATAATTTTAATTTCCATCTAATAAGTTTCTGATTAGGTTCTTCTAAGATATTCAGCCAAATTAAGGGTTTGTGATCCGTTATTAGTTTAAATTTATTTCCGTATAGGTATCTGTGAAAGTGTTTGATTGCCCAAATAATAGCTAGTAATTCTTTTTCGGTGATAGAATAGTTAATTTCGTGTTCATTTAGTGTCTTACTTGCGTATGCTATTGGTAAGTCTTTTCAGTCAGTGTTTTGTGAGAGTACCGCCCCTAATGCGTAATTTGAAGCGTTAGTTGTTAATCGAAATTGTTTTGATAGATCTGGGTACTGTAATATGGGTGAATTTGAGAGTAATACTTTACATTTTTCAAAACAGGAAACATATTCTTTGTCATCAATATCAATTTTTGTCTTTTTCTTCAAAATGGTTTTGTTAATTTTGCGAAATTTTAAATAAATCTGCGGTAATAACCGAGTAAGCCTAGAAATTGTTTAATCTCTTTTTGAGTTTTTGGGATAGTGAATTTTTTAATAATTTCGATTTTATCAGGATTTGGACGTACGCCTGCGGTGGTAATTAAATGGCCAAGATAAGCGACTTCTTTTCTCAAAAACTCGCTCTTATCAAGTTGTAATTTGAGGTTTGCTTCTCTGAGTCTATGGAAAACAGTTTTGATATTATTTATATGTTCCTGCAATGAAGTGCCTAAAATGATTATATCATCTAAATAGACAAAGCAAATTTTGTTCACAAGATCTTTCAAAACGAAGTTCATCAGTCTCTGAAAAGTACTAGGGGCATTTTTTAAGCCAAAGGGCATTCTGAGAAATGCAAAATGTCCCTGGTCGGTGGAGAAAGCAGTTTTTTCGATTGAATCGGGATCCATTTCTATTTGAATCCGCTTTTTAAGTCAATGGTTGTAAAGTAGTTCGATTTTCCTAATTTGTCCAATATTTCCGTAATATCGGGAATTGGAAATTTGTCGTCAATAGTTTTAGAATTTAATTTTCGGTAGTCGGTGACTAATCGAAATTTTTCTTTGCCAGAAGCATCCTGTTTTTTGGGTGCAATCCAAATTGGACTGCTCCACGGTGAATATGAATGTTTAATGATTTTTTGGTCTAATAATTTGTTTATTTGAGAGTTTACTTCTTCTTTATAAATGTATGGGTACTTATAAGATCTTTGATATACTGGCGTCTCATCGGTAGTTTTAATTTTATGTTTTATTTTGTTAGTAAAGATCAAGTCTTGATTATCGGGTATAGTCAAGTCTTCGAATACTTTTATAAATTTATTTAGCTCGTTTTTTTCGATGTCATTAAGATAATCAGTCCCTAGTTAATTAATTTTTTATTAGTTTATTGCTACTAAAATAATTTCAAACTTTATTCGTTATCTCCGTAAATAAACAACTTTTACAATTTTTTTTTTTTTTCATTATCTGTCATTACCAATCACAAACTATCATTCCTCACATTTATGCGTATAGGTATATATATATATATATATATATATATATATATATATATATATATATATTATATATATATATATATATATATATTACAACTACCAATTTTATTAAACATTTGAGAAATAAGCATCACGTTCAATATAAAGAATATATTTCTCATAAAGAATGGAAATTAAAAATTCAACAGATCAGTCGAAAGAAACATCTAATACTACATCAAGTAAATTAAAACAGCCCAAAATTTCTTTTGACGCCGACCGTCAGAAAAAAAATTCGCAGACTGAATTTGATATGAAAATTATGAAATTTATAATCGAAACTATGTCTGCCATTTCAGTACTTGAATCTGCTAGTTTCAGCGATTTATTTGAAGGTTTTAATGTAAGCATAATGAACCGCAGAACTTGTGTACGCAAAATTCACTATATGTTTATGGAAAGTGAAAAAAAAATTAATAGATTTATTATCTGGAGTGCCATATATTTGCACAACAACGGATATTTGGTCCTGTAAAAAACGGAGCTTTTTAGGTATAACTGTGCATTTTATCAATATCGAATTAATAAAAAAATCGTACGCAATTGCATGTAAACGTTTTACAGGGACACACAGTTATGATAAGATTGTGAAATGTTAGACGATGTGCATGTGAAGTATGGGATTCAGAAAAAAATTATATCTACAACTACTGACAATGGCAGTAATTTCGTAAAGGCCTTCCAAGCTTTTGGTGTAAATTTAAAAAATCTTCAAAGTGATGATGACGATTTTGAAATTACAGATAGTCAGAATGAGAGTAGAATTGAATTCGCTTCAACTGATCCAATTTTATCTACCGAAATTAATTTACCGCGGCATGTAAGATGCGCTACACATACCCTTAATTTAATTGTAACTACAGATCTCAAAAATTTATTTAATTCAAATGCAGGCCTTAGATCAAAACATCTTAACTGTATGCAGAAATGTAGTAATCTATGGGCAAAGGCAAGCTGTCCAAAAACTGCCGAGATAATTCAAGAAACCCTGGGACATACGTTGAGTTGCCCTTGCGTAACGCGATGGAATTCTTATTATGACAGCATAACGCAAATTTTGAAGTCTAAAGATAATTTAAATAATTTGTTTGAAAAATTAAATATTCGTAATTTTTCGTTTAAAGAAAGTGAAATTAATTATCTGGAAGACTACTGCACTATTTTAAAACCTATAGCTGAAACTATTGATATATTGCAAGGAGAGGAACATACGTTTTTTTGGATATTTAATCCCGTGCTTGGCTTCCTTAAAAGTCAAACTTGAGAAAATTAAAACAAATATCAATATTCAATCATACATTACTATAATTCAAGTGTGCATTGATTCTTTAATTAAACGATTCAGGAATTATTATATGTTGGCTGATGACGCTAATAATACTATTATAACTGCAATAACAGTACCAAAATTTAAGCTAAGATGGTTCAATATTATTAAGGATATCTGTAATAGCGCAATCACTATTAAGGACTTACAACTTAAGGCACTACATGACGCTGAAATAGTTGCTGACACTGACTGCTGAACAAAGTACACTGCAGGATGACGATGAAAAAAATTATAGTTTCTTTGATTTTAACGAAACAAACGAATCTGATCAAATAAATGATAAAGTATCGAAAAATAAAATCGAGTTAGAGATCTTACAATACTTGGAAGATAGCAGAACGAAATTACATATGTTGAACGATAATCCAACAATCAAAAAATATTTTTTAAATTCAATACTACATGATCTTCTTCTACACCTGTAGAGCGGTTATTCTCCTTTGCCTCCATTATCAAGACGCCAAAAAGACATGCTTTGAACGATTCTTTATTTGAAAGTCTTGTTTTATTAAAAGCAAACAAAGACATAATTTAGTTTATTTTTATCCTCTATAAGAACTTTATTTTTTTTGTTTTTGTGTAAATTTATGTACTCTTTATCTAATAAAAGTATTCTAATTTACAAAGTGGCATTGTTTTAGTCATACCAATTAATTGTTCATAAAAGATCAAATCTGTGTTCCATAGTTATAGAAAAAATCTTGTGTGTAGTAGGTAGGAAAAGTACTTTGCCTTACTTACTGCATAAACAAATAGAGCTATTCTCTTATTGCTTGATATTTAGATGATACGTTTTATATTTAAATACTTAAATATTTTAAAGTGGACCCAAATTAACGATATTCCTTTAAATATTTATTAGTAAGAGAGTGGTGACATATTTTAAAAAAGCTAATCTACATAATTTCGAAATAAAACATTGGTATTATATTTTAAAATATTTAATTTTATATGAAATATCCATATTTTTACCATACAATTATATTTTTATATCAAACTGTCCCGTAAAAGCAATCTAGAAGCGATTTTTACTATAATTTTTATATTACGGATAGAAGTACTTTGCAAAGTACTTTAAAGTAATTAAAAAGTACTCTGTACTTTTTCCAAAAAATGTTCAAAGTACTAGTACTTTACTTTAAAAGTATATTTGAGTATTGAATAATTTTACTCGTTACCCGAGTATTTTTATTTGGTACTTTGCCCAGCTTTGATCGTTATGGACTGCCATGGAGAAATGTCAAAAAAATTGACAGCTCGATCAGCTTTTGTTTTTTGCATAAAGTTGTCAGAACCATAGACAATAGATACATATACTACGTATATAGATTGGGAACTCTATCGTTGTCTTGGGACTTTATAAACTCAGCGATGTAAGCGCTCGGTGGTTGCACAAGGAACTAAAATTTTGAAGGCGGCACAGTAGGCGGGTTATTTGAAATTTTTGTTTGTATTAAATACTACTACATAAATTTATAAAGTATGTATGAATACTGACCATTTGCGTAAATTACTCCAAATTCACTAAAGTATATATATGCAAATAGTCATAATTCATACATATTTCATAAACAAATAATATTATTTAGGAATATTAATAAAAAAACCCAAATATATGAAATTGAAATCGAAAATTGTATTTAGTTTATGACTTACATAGAAAGTAATTCTGCGGAAAAATACAATTTATTAAAAAAATATAACAATTATGTATATTTACTGAGCTTTTGTTATATATGTATGGATGAGTATAAGCATAAAGTCGAAAAATTCACTTGATGAATTAGTCTCTTCTGTATTGAGTAACGCAAACTCTGAAGTAGCCGTGCAATTATTCAAATCTGCAATATTGTAAGATAAATCTTATAACTATATCGATGGAATATATATTGCTATTTCTCATAAATAGATACACTAAAAACATATTAAACAACTTTAATTTTCACTTAAATTTGTCATACAATGACTTGATTGCAACAATGAAAATGCTTAATTACAATAAAGAAAATTTGATTACAACTATGAAAATAACTAATTACACAAAGTGACAATAAATGATGCAAATATTTATTTAAATATAAACAATACCTTTAGAGTTTTCCCCATTCTCAATATTACTGAGTTCGCTGCTGCCAATACAAACATTTTGCGTGGATATTTCTATAAATAATTAAAGATTAACCTTCATGCGAAAATAAATTTTGGATTATTAATTTACCTGCAGTCGCTGTATTAGTATTCGGAAAAAGAAAACAATGCTGAGATGGACCACCTTAAACATAAAATATGAAACTAATAATAATGAAATTCACATGAAAGAAAAATAACGGACCTGTGAAAACAGAGTAGGAACTGAGTAAACTTTTAATATCTTAGTCCCTGGTATTTTACATTCTTCGGGAAAATGTGTATCACATACATAGTATGACATATTATAAATATTCTTCGGGTCGATATCTTGCAATTTCTTCGAAGAAATACGTTCTATCCAAGTATTAAATAGTTCTTCATAATAAACTGAAAATCTATGAATAACTGGATTCAGTTTATCACAAAACGGAACACAACATCGATTTTTAGGAGGCATGGTTAATTTTTTTACTTTCATTACTGGAGTATAACACGGGTATTAGTACAAAAGAATTATAGAATAAAAATGTACACCAATAATACTAAGAATAACGTAAAACACAATAAAACAATGTTAGTACAATGAATGATACTAAAGTATTAATTTTCAATATCGCATTTTTCGTTTGACACACCGGTTTGACATTCGCACGATTTGCATCTTCAAATTTTTAAGAAATGACGGGGGAAACAATTCAAATTGTGTTGATACTAGCGCCAAAGTGAGTGCACAGATAACTAAATCACTAACTAAAACTAAAAGTCAGTAATTACCCACTGAGTGCGCAGGCCCAGGTCAGAACCATGTCTAGTTTAGAATCAAATGAGAGGTATCGTCAAGGGCTGCCATGCAGAAATGTTAAAAATTTGACAGCTCGATCGGCTATTGTTTTTTGCATAAAATTGCCAGAACCATGTCGTGTTTGGTATCAAATTAGAGGTATCGTTAAGAGCTGCCATGCAGAAATGTCAAAATTTGATAGATCGATCGGCTTTTGTTTTTTTGCATAAAGATAAGTCGTTTTAGTGTCTGAAAGTCTGTTAGCGTTAGCAATTTGGGTTTAAATTTTGCCTAGACGGATTGGACGTACGTAAAGCTAATATAAAACACTATCGGCGGATTTCTTCGCTCAGACATGATGCAAACCATGTTCGGACTTGATACGTGCCATCTCAGTGATGTTGCTTATCGTCGAAGATTTATTGATTGCTACCTCCATGATGCTGCTGAAGGTGGCTGAAGATTCTCTTCAAATAAGCGGTCCTACACTACATCTTTTTGGTAGCCCACGATAAATCGATCTCTCAAAGCAATGTCTATTTAAGTAGCACTGAATTCACAATTCACTGCCAAGTTTCGAATTTTAGCCGCTCATTCGTTAACATTTTCATTTACAGATATTGTTGGATTGTAATAGTTATTAACGTCATTAGGCCGATATGAGGCAAATTACGGTTCGCGGCTGAGGTTTATAATCAGCCGAGTTCGTTATTTGCATATCGGCCATGCAGCGTTCAAGATTTTCATAATAACATAAAATTGAAACATTTAGGAATAATAAAATTCTTCTCTTTCTGTCATACTGAACATTTTTTTTTTTTGTTAATTTATAAATTCTCCTCGACAATGCTCTATCAAGATACTGTTATTTTTTTAGGAATACTTGATTCTTAATTATAGGCGCCTGTATAAAAAATAACGGCCGGCGACCGTTATTTCTATCTTTTATGGTATTACGTCCAGAATCAATACGTAGGTTATGTTATTCTTTGGCTCCTCATTTTTATTAAATTTTAGTGGTTATTTTGATCTTCATAATTTTGATTCTGATATTATTGTATTCGTATAGTGATTATCTGTTCATCGATAATATTATCTTTATCATACCTTTGCTTAAGGGGTGAGTTTCTTTTATTTTATTATTTTTTTTACTTCATTTTTGCATGTGTGCGATACTTCTGTATAGCTGTGATCGAACGTTCCTGTTAAGCTTCATTTCCACCGATTGTCCTAATACGTAAGAGCTATAATTAATGCTTAAGAATTAAGAGCAATGCGTAAGAACAAAAGATTGCAAACTTCTAACCTGAACTGTCAACTGTCAATGTATTTTATGACTATTAAATTTTAATTTTTCGGTATGGATATAGATACAGAAGATTATGTATGTCACATATTTAAAAAAAGAAGAATTGCTGCTGCAATTGCAGTCTGCTAGACAACAAGTAATAAGGAAAAAAATTGTGACATTTCTGTTAAATTAGTCACTAAACAAAATAGCTGGAAATGGTAAACTGTCATAATGCATTAAGTCTTATGTACTAATCATTATGCATTAAGCAATAAAACATTCGGTGGAAATGATGCTTTAGAATTGCTAATTAACAAACACTTGACAAACAAAACTTGTCATTTATTTATACTGGGTGTTTGCTCCACGCTTAGTATACAGAGTGTTTGCTTTCATTTTCAATTTTTGTTTTCGATTTTACAAAACATTATACTAGGTGGTGTTTTCTTTCATTTATTTTAGTATATTATATTAGCTACTACTTTAATCTTAAATGGATTCCTGTCACTGCTGCAAGAAAAAATCCGAAAGTCATCGTCTTATTTTATGTTCTGTTTGTAAAAAAATGTTTAATATTGATTGTGTTGAAATTACTCCGGCTGAAGGGCGGAGAATAAATTCTGCTGGATCTGGTATGAAATGGACCTGCCTCAGATGTAGGGTGTATGGAATTGGCATTGATAATTTAAAGGAAGTTATTATTGCGTTACAACGTGATATCCAGGATCTTAAAAAATCAAATCAAAGCAGCGAATTTTTTTTCTAAACAACAATCTGCAGTCATTACTGAAACTATTATTCTTGAAATATCCGAACGAGAAAAGCGTTTTCCAAATATTATGATATTCGGTTGCAAAGAGGATACTTCACTAAATAAACAACAACAAATAGACAGTGACATAGCAGTAGTTAATAACATTCTATCCGACTTAGAATTTGATTCTACAACCGTTCCCATTAAGCCTGTTCGTCTTGGTCGCTATGATCCGTCCAAATCTCTATCTCGACCCATAAAACTTCATCTTCCCTCAAGCGATATTGTAAATATTATATTTAAAAATATTAAAAGACATATCTACAGACAAATGGTCTGGCATATCAGTTTCTAGGGATCGGACGCCAATGCAAATTGATTTATATAAAAGCGTTAAAAAAGAATTAAATGATCGCTTGGCTGCTGGGGAAACAAATAATTCTGATTAAATATGTACAGGGAATTTCTAAAATAGTTGTTTCGGAAAACTAATTCAGCCTAACAGTAATCCACTTATATTAAGTTGTTATTATCAAAATACCAGGGGACATAATACAAAGAGTCATATATTTTATGTAAATTGTTGCACATTATTTCCAGATATCATAATTTTTACTGAAACTTGGTTTAGCAATTCTGTTAATAATTCGGAATTTTTTCCGTCAACATACAATAATATTAGAAGTGATAGAGATTTTACTTTTACAGATCGCTCTAAAGGTGGTGGTGTTTTAATAGCTCTTAATAATATAGTTTATGATATTCTTGATATCGCAAATATAAAAATCTTGATAGACATTGTTGCATGTAGATGTTATTGTGGTACCTTCAAATTAATTATATGCGCAATTTATATCCCTCCAGATACTAGTAGTAATAATCTTGAATTACTTATTGACGCCCTTGAGCTTATGCTAAATAATGAAACTGTTCTGGTAGTGGGTGATTTTAATATCCCCAATTTCTGTAATCGTGTTAATTGTCAGAAGTCTTCATTACTTATCAATTTTTGCAATATACTAAATTTAAAACAACTCAATAATATAACTAATTCGAATCAAAACATACTAGATCTTGTTATGTTCAACTTAAACGGCAAAATAACAATCGAAAAATCTGATTTCCCTTTTGTACCAGAAGATCGTCATCATCCAGCTTTGTCATTAGACATTGAATTTTCACCTCCAACAAAATTTCCGTCAGGTATGTTCGATACAAATTTAACAAGGCTAATTTTCATCAGTTATACAACGACATCTGTACTATTGATTGGTCTGTCTTAAATCAGTTTCAAAATGTTAATTATGCTCTTAATGAATTTTATAACATGCTTTATAAAACTTTGATGTTTCGGTACCTAAATCTGCATACGTTAAATCCAATTTTCCACCTTGGTTTACACGTGAAATTAAATGCAATTTAAAAACAAAACTTTACTACAGAAGAAAATGGTTAAAATATAAGTCAGAAATGTATTTAAATGAGACTGAGAAGCCTAATTAAATTGCAAATTAGTGAAGCTTATAATTCTTACATGCGAGTTGCTGAAGCCTACATCAAATCTAATCCTGCGGAATTGTGGAAATTTGTCCATATGAAGCAAGGTGTAACCCGCATCCCTGGTAAACTTCATAATGACGAAACAGAATTTGACACTCCTCAGCAATTCATTTTCGAATTTTTTTCAGAACAGTTCAACGTATGACTCTTCTGATGATCGTTCTAATTGTTCTTATTTTACACTCAACATAGTTTCTGAAGAAGAGCTCATTCGTCTGATGGCAACTTTTCCGAACAAAACTACAGCAGGTGATGACGAAATTCCATGCAACTAAGTGAAAGATGGAAGATTCATATTTGCTACTCCACTTGCAACTATTATTAATCTAGCAATCAAAACATGCATCTTTCCTGAAAAATGGAAAAGTACCAGAATCACACCAGTCTTCAAGAAGAATGATAAATCAAACATCACGAATTACAGGCCAATTTCCATTTTAAATAACTGTGCTAAACTTTTTGAGATGGTATTATACAATTGTATTTACAGCAACACTAAATCTTTTATATCAACCAATCAACATGGATTTGTAAAAGGCCGTGCCACGACTACAAATCTTGCCTCACTCTAACAATTTATATCGAAAAATGTAGATGTACGTGGACAAGTTGATACTATATACACTGACTTTTCTCGTGCATTTGATTGTATTGATCACGGTATATTGCTTACTAAAGTTAGTGCTTTTGGTGCATCTCCAAACTTAATTAATCTTTTGAGTACATATTTAAGTAACCGTACGTGTTAAATAAATAAATAAATATATCATCACGGCATATTACCCATTTCTGGGTGTGCCAGTATCTACAACTCATGTAGACATCGGTAATGATGACGATATATTTAACCGTTACGTGTTATGTACATTAAAATGGTTTCTCGTCATTCAAATTTGTAGCTACTTCAGGAGTTCCTCAGGGATCTAATTTAGGACCTTTACTATTCGTCTTATTCATTGATGAACTTATTTAATCTTTTACCTGCCTGCACTAGCTTACGCTGATGACATTAAAATATATAATTGTATATCCTCACTTGAAGACGCATATAACCTACAAAATAATATTGACAAACTAATTCTGTGGTCTGCTAAACATAAATTACAGGTAAATGTTGACAAGTGCTGTATGATGTCTTTTACGCGTAGTTTAACAACTATTAACTTTCAATACCAAATGCTAAATGTTACTCTTGAACGCAAAACTTCATTCATGGACCTGGGCGTTATCTTTACCCTAAACTTCATATTTACCGAACAAATAAATAACGTTTGCAAATCTGCTTGTAAAACTCTTGGCTTCATTATGCGCATATCTAAAATGTTCGCTACTAAAGCCTTTATACTTTACCTACGTCATTAGTAAGCTTGAATATGCCACTTTGGTTTGGTATTCACGTTATGCCTATCAATGCTTATCTCTCGATCAAATTCATCGAAGGTTTCTGAAATTTCTTTCATATAAGCTTTATAATATCTATCCAGAACGAGGAACGAATCAAGAAGAACTCCTTCAACGACATACCATGACTTCGTTATCCCACAGGAGAGAGGTGTCCAGTGCGAAATTTCTTTGGATGTTAATTCATAATAAAGTCTACTGTCCCAAATTTCATTTTATGTTCCTAGGTTAGCATCCAGGCTCAAGCATTCTAGGACATTTTTTCTCCCTACACCTCACACAGACGTCCTACTACGGTCTCCCATTCATGTGATGTGCCGCAATGGTGATAAACACTTAAAAGATATTTTTGTTTAAATTAATAATTATTGTGCTTGTCCCTTTTGAAATTATAATTAATTTAATTGTATTATTCTGTGAATATGTATATGTTTCTAATTTAATGCCCTGTAAATGGATTACTGTTGGACAATAAAGATTATTATTATTATTATTATTATTATTATTATTATTATTATTATTACGAAAAATTTATAAGAAGCCGCAAAAGTTGTAATAGCTGGTTCATAATGTGTAATCGTTAGTGATGTTAGTTCTGCATAACTTTTACTTTCTGGATTATTTGGTATTGAGAGATAAAATATTAATTCATAAGCATTTTTGAACAATGTGTTTAATAAAATTGCCCTCACTGTCGCGTTATTTGTAATATCGTTGGCTAAAAAAATAATTGTTTAGCTGCTTTTTAAATATACTCCAGTCCCTACTTATTTGATTAAATTCTCGAAGATGTCCAACCTTTGTACTCTTCATATTGATTTAAAATATTATTATTTAGCTTAAGCTTTAGACTTTTAGTACTTACATTGTAACATTTAATTTTATTTAGTTAAATTTGGTTTCATTTAGATAAAATTTTTATTTTAAGATTTGGAATTTAAAATTGTGCTATTTAGTGGGATTCGTACCCAGAACCCCGAGCACAGTAGTGGGTAAGAGACGTTCCTCTTACCATTGAACCACCGGAGCCGTATAACTAATTGATTTATTTCAACACCCATACAAGTTCACTGGTACAACTTATTTCCTTGACTTACAAGATTTAATCTGTCGTCTTGACTACGACTCATATTTAAATAATTTCTTATAAATCACTAATAACGTAAAACCTAACTATGTAAAATACACTAGCATATTCTAAATTTATCAATTAATATTTACCTGAAGAGGTTTATAAAAGTATCAATAATACAATGAAGTAGGTATATTTAAAAAAAATCTTACAATGGAATATGATTATTATATAATCCACTGGTGTAATATGAGTGGCATAATGTATTTATAACTCAATACTTGTAGATAAATGAATGTTTTTTAATTTTACATAGAATTAGATTGCCATAAATGAAATACATAAATATTTTGTTCGTTAATTGAACATATTTTTGTCACTTATTTCTTTCATGGCAATCTAATTCTATGTTAAAAGATTAACATGTATTAATTTTTTATTCCATTCTTGACAATTTTATAATAAACGTAGAAATTATTTGACACTTAACTTTCTTTGTAGCTCTTATAGATCGGGAGCTGGCAAGGATGGCTCATTTAAAATGAACATCCTGTATGTCATAAAAAAGATCATACAATATTTTACATCTTAAATAGAAGACTTACTTCCTAATTTTCAAAATAAAACTTAGGTATGCAAAATAAATACAGGAGCCAGTGAAAGTCACATTACTACATAGCGTCTTTTACATTATAAATATTCACAATTTCACCTATTTAATAGTCAGTAACAATAATAAATAAATATTATTCGTAACACATTGCTCAACAGTAGGTATTTAAAATTTTTAGAATGTACAATGTATAGAAATTTTATTTAAACGCGGAGAAGAAAACCACTCTTTCAATTTATATAACAACCGTCAGTCATTGAAAAATGTGAAAGTCGTGCGCAATATCGCGTGACGCTAAGAACCAGTCTCGAAACTAAAATGTAATATGTGACCAGTGGATTTAGTAGCTTACGAAAAACGAAAACATACAAAATTTGAAATTATAACCACTGATTTTGTCATAAGTAAATAATTATTTTCGTTTTTAGATATAATTAAATGAGTAATAAAATATTGAAAGGTAGAATATTGAAGTCTGTAGATAGGCTTGTAATTCTCTACAGTACAGAGTGTTAGACATAGACTATAAAACATGAACAAATATTGTATTGAGATGAATGCTTTGATGGTGCCTTGAACTTAAGCCGACCATGCTAATAGCACTGATGTGCGGAAGACTATGGGATGGATTGCATCCAAAGCCAACAAAATGAGAAAATAAAGACTTTAGATGTTACGGCCATGGATGAGAAGAAACGAAGACTCCATGGCGAAAAGAACAAATAAACGACAGCCATGTGGACGACCGAAGAGATTATGGGTCGACCACATATCAGAAAGAATGATGCATATCAGTTCCTCCAGAAAATGCCTTAAATCGAATGGAAATTGACTTGTAAAATATACGGACCCTGCTTATAGCAATTAAGGTAAATCTTCCAAATAGTCAACATGAACGAAATGTTAAGTCATTTTTCTTCCAATGTTTGTTTTGCGGACGGTTGTAGGGTGATGCATCTTGAAATTTTATTCATTCTATGTAAGTACCGTTCGTATTTCTGAATTCAAAAATTGCTCTTTATATTAATGATTATAAAACACGTCAGTTTGCATTTAACAAGATGAATAAAAGGCAAGTTCAAGTTATATTATTTTGTTTCGTTTGAACTTAATTTTTAGTTTTTCATTGAATATAAATTAAACTATTATTCGTCATTTTACGTATAGCTCGTCCAGCAATCATTTGAACAAATGGCTTTTAAATCCTCAGTATTAATACTAATCGTTGCTACTGCGAAAAATTTGGCGTTTCACACAAATATGGTTTATTTTCAATGAACATTATACGTCTATGAAAGTTGAAAATTGCTTGAAACTAAAATAGGCAAAAGTTTTATTGGTGTTCTGAAGGATCGTAGTTGCACAGTAAAATTCTTATCAAAGATGTTGCTTTAACAATTAACACTCATTACTGAACTGAGCACCTGGTATGACAAAATGTAAATGCATACGAGTTACAGGATTGTAATTAAATGATATTTAAAAAAATATACTTATATATAAATACTTATATACAAACTATAATAATATTCTACTAGATTTCCTGGACAACCATTGAGGTACTATACTATCAGTCCGTGCAAGTGCAACACACGAATATTTAAAATAACCATAAATGCAAGAAACATATCAACAAGAAATTTACTATTTACTAAAATTGCAATTTGTACAATTAGTGTACACAATAGTTTTTTCTTCCGAATTTTGAATTATGGCTTTGTGATTTTCAGATTCTATTTTTAAATAAGAACTAATTAAGCTGGTATTACTATGACCTGTAATTTTGTTTTTGATGTTCTCCTACTCCACTTTTGGCTACATTTGATACAGCCGTGGGACGAATAGAATGATTCGTTATTTTACATCGTTTTATGTCCAATCCTATTTGTTCTTCAGCACCTGAAGTCCATTTAGAAAATATATTTCTTCAATCTGGTATATTTTTGAAGAAACTAACAGAATTCATTTCCTTCCATGAGGGATTGAGAGTCAGGTTATATTTTTTCCTCTTTTTTCCATAAGTTTATGATACAATCTAAAAATCAAACATTTGAAATTATTGTATAATTATCTAGATTAACCTGCTACCTACCTAACGGGGCACCGGTCAGGATTTTCCTTATTTTGGACTAGCCAATTTTTTTTTTCAGTCAACGACCGTGCCTTGACTATTTTTGCTGAATACTGGATTATAAATAATTCGTCCAGTACATTTACCAAAATTATTAAATTCTTGTTTAAAAAATGTCGTTAATCAATTGACGCCTTCACCTCCTCGTCAAGCTAATTCACACAATATTATATCGTAAAACTTATGTTGCAACCCTTCTGGGATATTTTCATCCCACAAGTTTATTATTTTGTCATATTCTTCTGCACTTAACGCCGCAGAACTACTTTTTCTTTTCTCAGGATATGTCTGTAGTTCTTTCCTTTTGGCAACTTGTGCGCTGCGTGCATTTAGAAATGTAACATCTTTGAAAGGATCAAACGAAATATTAAACTCCTTGTAAAACTTTTCTTGCAATATTTTAGCAACTCTGTTCCATTGTGTTTTAATTAACCCTTCTTTATAGTCGGAAACATCATGTTTTTACCTCCCGCTACCCTAGGTAAGGGAGGTATAGGGATCGTGCAAAAAATTCCATATAGAGATTTCAGTGAATAAGCACGTTTTGAGGTCCACAGAATCCGATTTTAACATTTTTACAATGATGTCTGTAGGTATGTATGTGTGTGTGTGTGTGTGTGTGTGTGTGTGTGTGTGTGTGTGGATCTTGTGGACACGATTACTTAAATACTATCAATCAGAAAAATTTGAAATTTTGTATACCCATTCTATACGAATGTGGCAAGCGCTCATTAGTTTTTAGTGTATATAGAATAACTGGAAGTATCATTTATACAAGCTTTTAACAGTTTTTCTTGTAAAAAATCATTGAATATAATTTTTTGGCAACTTTTACTAATTAAAATTGAATATAATGGTACAATCTTCAATTCTATGATAATAACATTTACTAAATAACTTAAAATATGAATATATAATATAATTTATTTTCATGTATCACCTAGCCTATGCGTCAAACAAAAACAAAATATTAATAACAATTTTAACATATTTAAACAAATTGACAGGAAGGAATTACATTAAAAATAATAATGAAACCGTGTTAAGGAGAATATAATAGTAAAATATTTAATTAAGGTTTGTAAAAATAATATATTTTCCTTCATACATAAATGTTAGATGTACAGGATGATCTGATTTAAATTTGCTAAGTGCTATTTTTGCAGCACTATAAATTAATATTAATTTATAACTACTTTACGAAATGGGTCATGTACGGCGAAGAATTTACAAAGATTGCGTTTTTGAGCACCTAGAAGATGATTGCGTTTAGAGCACCTAGAAGATGATGCTGATTTTTATAAGAATGTGTGTGTGTGACGATTTTTCCTTAAAATTTGGTATTTAAAAGTCATATAAAATTTGAAACAACATATTAGATTTTAACCATATATGATAAATCGGATAGTACTTAACTTGGAGCTCTAACAGATTTTTGAGGAAAAACAATAAAACAATCCAAAATTTCGTATTACACTTTTCTATTTATTGGACAATAAATTAGATTTTATTTACATACGATTAACCGGAAATGATACTTTACTTAAAGCTCGCTGCTATTTTAAACATGAAATTGGCGGGAGGTCATGTGCTGGCCACATCAGATTTTTTCATATTGAATCCAAAATCCTTCAATATATCTGCTGACATTGGTAGAGATGTATTTTTATTTATCTTGTACCTTCTTTCGCAACAAAATTTCTCAAACAGCTTCCATGAGCTAAAGTTTCATTTTTAACACATTTATGACATCACTAATGAACAATTTACATTATATATATATACAGTCCAACTTCAGTAAGTCGAACTTCGATAACTCGTATTTTTGATAATTCGAATCATACTGGTTGGCAATAGCGCCAAGAGTGAGAATTATGGGTAATTTTTACTTGATAACTCGAACTTCGATTACTCGAATATCTTTATAATTCGAACAGAATATTTGGCGCCAGCTTCAATAAGTCGAATTCTGGGGGAATCCCCTAATTACGTGATTTTGTAACAGGTGTTTTTATAACATGATGACGGAGGCAGTTTGGTTTCTGCACTACTGAAGTTCAAACATATGCTTTGTTAATTATTATTAAGTGAAAAAAAAAAATACTGTGCCTGCTTGATTTATCACGTTTAAGAAATTTTTATTCCTGATGATATGTCATTGAAACGTACTTTAAAAACTTTATCTATTGATGAACATTGAAGCTTTTTTTTATTGAAAATCAAAATAAAAAATTCTCTCGTCAGTCAAAAATAACTGACTTTTTTACACTAAAATAATGTTTATAACTTTGATCTGTATATGTATACCATAAGGTAAGTGACTTTTACTCGAATAAATAGATAAATAATATACATATGCATTTTATTTAATAACCCGAAGTCTTGATAAATCGAACTTTTTTTGTGGCAAGTCATGGTTTGAGTTATCGAAGTTCGACTGTATTTAAATGGGGTATTATACATTTTTAGGCTCATTCGACAGAGTATTTTTTTCTGAATTCAACCATATAAATATTTTATGTTCTTGCATAACAAAAAAAGGGGAAAATTTTATTTGAAAATTAAATAAATTTTATTTAACATAACACAAAACAGTAGGCAATAATTAATAACAAAACAATTAACTTATACTAAACTGCTATTGTTATGTCGAAATATCATTATTTATAATGATTTATAGTGGAAACAATTTTGAAAATTATTTGTGAAGTTAAATACAAGTTAATTGTTTTCTTATTGATCGTGGCCTACTGTTTTGTGTCATGTTAAATAAAATTATTTAATTTTCAAATGAATTTTTCTCAATATTTTTGTTATGTAAGCTCATGGTATGTTCGCATTCAGAAAAAAATACTCTGTCGACTGAGCCTAAAAAATGTATAATATATTAAAAAATATATAACTTTGGTTTGTAACTTGAGAACCACTAGTTTAATTTTTTTTCTTCAATATGTGAATGTCACCCTTGATCTACTGCAACTTTTATTTGAATGATTTTCTTCTATTCCTAATAATTAAGAATATATACATATATATAAATTTTGATTTTGGAATCGAAGTTTTTCAAAAAAAATTAATTTTTATTTTCTAACTTCAAGTCTTTATTTAAACAGATTCGTTGTTGAACATAATAACAGCTTGTAGAAAGTGATACAAATAACACTTATGCCTAACTATACACTAGTTTATATACTAAGTTTATCATAAACAAATTTGATAAGAAATGATGGCATTTATAATGGTAGTGAATCATAACTCTGTGATGGTAGTGAATCATAACTCCTCCCCTTCAAGAAATGACATTATTTCAGAGGATTCAATTCTAAGTCTATCTTTTCTTGGTTCACAATTTTCTTCTGCTTATATTCTAAAATACGAGTATATATTCTCTTTTTACATAATATGAGTATAATAATGATACTTATAATACTTAAAATAATATATAATATAGGTACATGGTGATTGTCAATCCCTTTTATAGATTTGATTTGGTCTAGGTGTGTAATATTTAACTTGACTCTATTCAATTTATTTATTTCTGGTATTTGTTTAATTTCTATTTCTTTTATAGTGTCGAAAATGTATTCTTGATATAATGGTTCGTACTTTTGGAATTGCCAATTTTTTATAGTGCAGATATCTTGTTCATTGATGAAGATACCCTGTACTTGTTTATATTTGTAGTTGTCTCCGCAATTAAACTCTAAATTTTGGGGATTTGGGGAAAATATAATTACTTTATTTGTAAATGGTATTTGTGAAATGTAATTTTTTGTTGCAATCTCTTGGCTTAGACAATCATCATATATTTGTTCGTTTAGTATGTTATTAATACAATTGCTAATAGGGTTATAATTTGTTATACAATATTTATTATTTATAAATTTACGTATGGATATATATATGTTATTATAGCTAGTAATCATATTGTTTTCCTCTGCTAATTGTTTGTATGATAAATCGTAATATGGTACTGGAGTAAATTGTTGAATTGGGTATAAGTTTTTTGTGTAATTTGGGACCGCTAATAAGATGTGTATCTTATTATTTTGTAGTGTACAAGTAACATATACCGTTTCGAGTGTTTGTAGTATATTTGGGTTCTGTGTAATGTTTTGGAGACTACTGGGATCTATTATGGTTATGTCTAATTGATTTAAAGAGCAGAATTCTAAGGATTTTATGACATTGTCTACTATGCTTTTGAGTCTTTGAATATATATTAAAATTTTATTAATTTGGATTTCAGTGTGCATAAGCGCTTTCCAACTTTTGTCCTGTTTCATTATTACAATTACTTCGTTAATTGTCGTTCGTAGTTTATTTTCGTCTAGTCTTACAGTTTGTAATTCTTTGTTAAATTTATCGGTCAAAGTTTGTTGTTGGCGGATAATTTCGTTTGTTTGTGCCTGTAATACTTTTTGGTTACTACTGAGTTGTTCTAAAATTGTATTGTAACGTTCTTCGTCAGCAGCGTCTAAATTACCTGTTATTGATTTTATTATAGATCCGAATCCATTTATCAAACCTCTCTTCTTCCTTCTTCCGAATAATTTGATTATGTTAGTTTCGAGTTCTTTGAACATGAAATTTATAATTTTGCCATTTTCAATAAGAAATGTTTCATTAGTTAATTGTTTGACTTCATTATTGATGAGTTGCTCTAATTTTGTGTATTCAGTGTATATTGGATTTATGTCGTTATAATAATAGTGTAATTGTTCGCTTTCTTTTAGGTAGCACTTACCAATTGTATGCAATAGAAATCCGGGGTTACTTGTGATGTTTTTTATTTCGGCGAACCCATGTGAGGTTCTGAAACAGTTAAATTTTGATCTTATCAATTTTTACCTTTCGTTCTCTGCTTTTCGTTTTTGTATTTATTGTTTTGAACTTATCGTTATAATTCTTTATTTTGGATTTCAGGTATAAGGGTTTTTTGAATTTGGTTATTAGTCGGGGGTTTTGTTTTCGATATGCTTCATTTAATGTCTATAATTTATTAATTTTATTGTTTTCTAGCGGTTCTCTAAATCGTTTGAGTTTTTCTTGTTTTATTTTGTTCTTTACTTGTACTAACTCTTTTTGTTTCCTTTCTTTGTAAACCTGCAATTGATTATTTATTCTTTCCTTTGGTCTTAGATTTGTGTAGTCTTTTCCGTACAGTACTTCGTTCGGGGTCATATTTGTAATTGTTTGTATTGAATTATTGTACGCGAATATACAATCATCAACTGTTTCTTTCAGAGATTTCAGCTTATGAGTTCTTGTTTTTATTCGTAGGTGTTCGATCAGCGTGGAGTGAAATCTTTCTACCGCGTTAGATTTCGGGTTTTGAGCAGACGTTAAGTGTAGTTCAATTTGGTTATTATGACAAAATGTTTTTAGGGATATATTATTAAACTCGCAACCTTGATCGCATATTATTTTCCGTGGAGGTATCTTGATTTTAATAAATGTTTCTAGCGTTTTTACTATTGTCTTACTTTCTTTAGTTTTGACTGGATATGCTTGTGCATACTTAGAGAATTGGTCGTAGATTGTCAGGTAGTATTGTCCATCAAGGGTCAGGAGGTCTATGTTTATAATTTCGAAAGGTCTTTCAGGTGTTTCCGTGAGATTATCTATGAGCTTAATAGGTTTACGATCATATTTGCATTCTTTACAAGTCTGACAATTGTTTATAAGGGCAGTAATAGTGTTAATCATCTTTGGCCAATAGTATTTTTCTTTTAATTTGTTATAAGTTTCCATGATTCCTCTATGGTTTGTTTTACCTGTGTGGTATAGGTAAACGATTTCATTCTGTTCATCTATTTGCTCTATATCTTTTACCTCTTTATTAACTTTTATTAAGTTTAAAGTATTTACTTCGAAATCTTTTTGGATGATTTTATTTAGGGCGTTAAAGATTTTGTCGTCACATATACAATAGTATCTAACTTTGGGGGTGATATAATCCTTTATGAACTCCTGTAATTGTGTATCTAATTTATCTCTTTCAATAGTGACTATTAGTCTTTGTTTTTTGTTATTGAATAATTTCTTGATGTCTACGTCATATGTTTTGTCTAAAGAAAATATAATTTGATTATCTGCTACATTTATGCGATTTTCTAATATTTTTAAACCGTTAATTGGGTATTCTTGAGCTGAATGTATAGTTTCTATATCGTCTTGTGTGTCTATTATTCCTTTTATTGAGTCATCGTTTTGCTGTATAATCTTTTCTAGTTCTATTCTAGATTCTAACTCATCGCTTAGCACGAAGTTTTGTGGTAGTGCATAGACGTTTATTTGTATGCATGTGTTTTCAAATACGGAGTTTAGTATTTTAATTAATTCATCCTTCGGTAATTTGTCCAATCCGCATGATAAATATGGGATGTTAATTTCGTATAGGTCATTTTTTATTAAATAATCTCGAAGCTGTATTAGTGAGTTTTTTAATAATTTTTTATTGCATTCATCCCTAAATGATTCTTTTGAAAACAAGTGGAAAATGTGTTTATCATACTCATTTTGGATTATTATCTTATTTGGTAGTTTATTTACACAAAAGTTCCTACTATTGAATTGGTTATCTATTTGTTTTGCCAAACCTTTTCCGAACTTGTAATCCTTAGATATACAGTGCGCGAAGATGGGTGTCGTTGTTACGTCACCTACTTTAAAATTTATTTTGAATGTATTTCTGATTCTACTTAAAAAATCCGCGATTTTATTCGTTTTTCCTGCTATGTATTCTATCTCGAAATTATATTCGTTAAGTTCAATTTTCCATCTCATTAATTTTTGGTTGGCATTTTTCATGTTAAACAGCCAGGTCAATGGCCTATGATCAGTACGAATAATGAATTTTCGTCCGTATAGGTACGTCTTGAAATTCTGTATGGCCCAAACTATTGCTTTTAATTCTTTTTCAATGGTAGAATAATTTTGTTCATGTGTATTAAATGTCTTCGAGGCGTATGCTAATGGTTTTTCTTGTAGGTCTTGTACCTGCGAAAGTACAGAGCCCATTGCGTAATCGGATGCGTCGGTAGTTAATATAAATTTTTTATTAAAATCCGGGAATGAAAGTATTGGGGGATTTATTATTAGTTCCTTCATTTTCGTGAAACATTCTCTATATTCATTATTATAAATATCTATTGTAGACCCCTTGCGTAAACAGTTAGTGAAAGGCTTAGTTAGTTTTGAAAAGTTTGGTATAAACCTGCGATACCAAGATAGCTTGCCTAATAATGATTTTATTTCTTTCACTGTTTTCGGGATTTGAATATTTTGTATTACTTCTATTTTTTTCTCGTTTGGTTTAAGACCTTCGCTCGAGATTACAAATCCTAGATATTCCACTTCTGTTTTAAAAAATTCTGATTTGTCTATTTGTATTTTTAGATTTGCGTTTTTCAAGTACTCAAAGACCGTTTCAATATTTTGCAAATGTTCTTGTTCTGTATTCCCGAAAATGATTATGTCATCCAGATATACGAGACATATTTTACTTATTAAGTCTTGTAGGACTTCGTTCATGCACCTTTGGAAGGTGGCTGGTGCATTAATTAGACCGAAAGGCATTCTCAAAAATTCATAGTGTCCCGTGGTAGTGCTGAAGGCTGTTTTTTCTCTATCACTTTTGTCAATTAATATCTGATGGAAACCTGAGTGTAAATCGAGGGTAGTAAAGAATTTTGGGCTATTTATTTTGTCAAAAAGTGTATCGATATTGGGTATGGGAAATTTGTCTTCTTTCGTTTTTTGATTGAGTTTCCTGAAGTCAATTACTAGTCTGGTTTTCCTTTTGCCAGATGCATCTGCTTTCTTTGGTACAATCCAGATGGGTGAATTGTACGGACTTTTAGATTTTTGTATGACTCCTGTTTTTAATAATGTTTGCACGTGTTCCTCAATATCTTTTTCATAAATTTGGGGTAACCGATAGTTTTTTGTGTATACGGGTACGTCATCAGTGGTATATATTTTGTGTTGTATTTTGTTAGTGGATGTTAACGTTTCATTTTCTTTAGGAAATAGTGAATCATATTTTCCTAATAATTTATACAATTTATTCTTTCTTCCTGGTTCTAAATGTTCATCGCGTATTTGCACATATGTTTCTTTATCTTTTTTGTCCAAATTTTGAATATTAAACTTCATCTGTTTCATTTTAATCGTGTTATTTGTAAAGTCTATTATTGTGTTCGTATCGCGGAGTATATCTGTTCCGAACAATAAGTTACATTCTGCGTGAAAATTTAAAATGAAAAATTTGTGGGTTTTTCCGAATATTCTAATCTCTACATACTTATCACATTTGACTTTGCTCGTCGCTGTTCTAAAAGTAAGGAATTCTTTAAGAATCTTCATTTTATTTTGTTTTATTGTCTGTTCCGTTATTAAGTTTATATTCGAACCTGAATCTATGAGAATTTTGAAATTTTGATATGTGATAATCGGGATCATTTTTGTATTTGATAACATCACATATTTTCTGTTATCTGGTCGGGATCGTAATCTAAAAAAGATTGATTATCGAATGTTTCATCTTGATCGTTAGTTACGTCCTCATCATTAATTTCATTGTCACAAGTATCTTCGGGATCTTGTGTTTCTAAGGCGTAATTTCTTTTTATTGTCTGTGTGGACATGGGTATTGTTGTTTTTGTCATTCCGGACATAGGTGTTGGTTTAAACTGTTGTCTCGTCTCTATACCATTTTTGATATTCTGTCTGGCAAACATTTGTTTACCTGAGGGTCTTGCAAGTTGAGGATTAAATGGTTTTGAGGGAAATTCTTGTCCTGGGAATTTTCGTGGAGGTGGGTTAAATTGTTTAAAAAAGGGGTTTTGTATGTTGGATTGATTATTTATTTTGTGGAGTGGTGATTTGTGTACTTGTGTAAAGTTGAATTCGTTAGTGAGTATCTGTTCACATTCATCCAAAGTTTGTATGTTTTTGCTGATAAATAGTGTTCTTAAGTTCAAGGGTATTAGCGATATAAAATGTGTAGTGATTAGTGTATGTATTTCTGTTGTTATTGCTTTCTTTTCTTCCTGTTTATATGTTAATAGGGCTATTTTTGATGTGATTTTGTGGTATGCGGTTTTGAATTTTCCTAATGTATTATTAATATCGTTTGTGTGAGTAATCCGAAGTAATGTTAACAGGGTCGTGATATACGTACTCTTATCTTCGAAATTATTCTGAAGATAAGTTTTTATCTCTTCCCAAGAGTTGAACTCTTGTGTACTTAGAATATCTCTAGCTTTGTGAGTGAATTTCTTTTTTAGCATGGAAAAACAGTATGTTTTTTGTATGGCTGTGAGGTTTAACGTATTCATTACTGAGTAAAAATTGTCAGCTTCCTTGATGAATTCCGGGAGGGTTTTTACCTCTCCATCATATTCCGGAACTCCATCAATGAAGTTTCTGATATCACTGATCGTAGCAGTGGCCATGCTGAATTTAATTTGAGATTTTGTTAATTCTTCAACTGAATATGATAAAGGTGAATTTATGGCCTCTGTTACTATCTGTTTAATTTTGTTGGTACTTTGTTTATTTGATACAGGTAGAAGTCTAAATTTGTCTTCTAATTCTCTGATATTGTCAGTGTTCATTAATTATATATTAATTTTGTATTATTATGTGTAACTTGTATATGCCTTGTGTCGGGGCTCGTTCTGATTCCTAACAGCGTTAGCCGTTCCTCAGAACCCTTAGTATAACAGTATTTGTTCGCGGACCGATTGTTATTACCGGCAAAAGTGTGCGTAATTACTACGAGTGTTTTGTAACTTACAACAGTATTATTATGATGTATGTTGTTCTCTGCATAGTAGTAGATGTCTTGATACGTTTCAAGTGGACGGGCGTTTGTATCTTTCCCTGCACCTTCGGTGTTGTCGATGGTGATGGAATGGGATGTTCTACTGGGGCTGATCTCCTTAATCTCGTTGGGTTAAAGATGGGTCGTGGTTAGACCCTGGTGCAACCACTGTTTAGGTTGATTGTTGATGGAGTGAATATTTATGTGTTTTCACTTGTTCGATCGCACAGAGCAACAATTGAAATTGTTGAATAAAGTATTGCGCAGACTTACGGCGAATTTCAGCACACTGCCTTCTTTATTTGCGATCCTACCGACTGCGCCAATTTTGATTTTGGAATCGAAGTTTTTCAAAAAAAATTAATTTTTATTTTCTAACTTCAAGTCTTTATTTAAACAGATTCGTTGTTGAACATAATAACAGCTTGTAGAAAGTGATACAAATAACACTTATGCCTAACTATACACTAGTTTATATACTAAGTTTATCATAAACAAATTTGATAAGAAATGATGGCATTTGTGATGGTAGTGAATCATAACTCTGTGATGATAGTGAATCATAACTTGTGTCGGATGCTCGAGTGTCCCGAATATCAGTCCAGGCCCAGAAAGTTCCCGAAAAACCCTTGCTCAGCATTCCTAATGAATGCGGTATTGTTTGGGGCACCCACAGTGTTGAGATAAGGCGACTTTGTTTAGAGACTGCTTACATTCGGCCTTTCCTGACAATTTGAGTGACCTCACTCAATCTTCATATGGACTGAAACTCGAATTCTCGAATTAGAACCATGTACGAGTATTAACATGACCAGAATTTGCATAATACAATACACAACATATTATCTTTGTATAACATTCTGGATTCAGCGTCCTCAACAGCTTACAATGGCCTAACTGAAATAATAGGGTTAACTTGGCCAAGTTATTTACATAGTAATACTAACAGAGTAATGAAATAATATTATATAGTAACGAGCATAACGAAAACAACACCTTAAAGCTACTGGTCATTAAGTACAGGTACTATCCAATGACCCCAGGAATGTAGTGGATCCTTCCAGCAAACTGTATCCAATGACCACAAGTTACCTCCTTGTTTTAGCGCCATATCAGTGCGTAATCCACTACAGCCTGACCAGGAGTGTAGACTCGTTTCCGCGAAACTGTACCCAATGACCACAAGTTACGATATCTGTTTGTGTTACCGCCATTTACAGCCGCCGAATCTACAACAACCTGCCTGGAGTGCAAATCCCCGTTGACTGCATGTAATGACCACAAGTTACCCTTCTTGTGTTACCGCCAATTACAGCAGCGGATCCACTCCAGAAACAACCTCCTCTCAACTTCCATCCTGCTACTCAGGATCCGTTCGATTCTGCCCATAATGAATCCATGGCCTCATATTGTCTATTCCTGCCCCTCCATTATATCGAACTTGAGAGCGAGTACTTCCGGGAATATCGGACACCTCATATCTGTCATTTCCCAAGACCTTCATTACCCGAAATGGACCACGCCATTTCGGCATCAGCTTGCGACTAGCGCCAGTGGCTGACCCACTCGTGATCTTAATTAACACCAGATCACCCTCCCAATACGACTGGGCTTTACATCTCTTTTTATCGAACTGTTTCTTTTGCTCTACCTGACATTTCGCAATGTACTCTTGCATGTCCTTTCTAACTTTCGTCACATCTATAACAGAATGATTATTAGGTCCCATAATACCTTGCGAAACAACCCGGTATCCCAATAAAGCTTCACTGGGTGTAACCCCAATAGCTTTATTAATTGTACCGTTTAACCCTAACTGAATATTATGTATATTTTCATCCCATCTATCATCATCCATATCTGCCCCCATGGTTGACAATGAGTCTAAAATTGTTCTATTATAACGCTCCACCTGCCCGTTTGCGCGTGGAATAGCAACCGCATTTAAATGATGTGTGGTGCCAATTACTTTACAGAAATTTTTAAATTTTCCACTTGTAAATGATTTTCCCCTATCGCTTATTATTCTTTGTGGTACTCCGAAAACTTTAATCATGTCTTTTAAAGATTTTATAACAAACTTGGTTTTGGTACTTTTAAGTGCATATATTAAAATAAATTTCATAAAAGCATCAACTATTACAAAGATTTGCATGTTTCCTGATTTAGTTTTCACAAAAGGCCCAAGGTGATCTATGTGAATTGTATGAATTGGATGTAAGTAACCTTGTGGTTTACCACTGGGTGATTTGAAAAATATGCAATTTAAGCAATTCTTTATGTATTTCTTTACGAAACGCCGCATGTGCCTAAACCAATATTTGCTAGCCAAGAAATTAATTGTCTTTTCAAAACCAAAATGACTAATGTCATCATGTGCCATCCGCAAAAGTTGAAATCTACTATTTTTAGGTACCACCCATCTTAAGCCATAATTCGTAATTTTGTAGACTTTACCACCCTTTAATGCATAATTGTTAAATATATCTTTATTTTCGTAACTTTCCCCTGTTTCTAGAATTTTCCGAATTTTTTTAATAGATTTGTCATTTTGTTGTGCAGCCAATAACCAATTTTCTTCTGATATAACAGTGACAAAAACTCCTCTACCAACAACTGGAGGATTCCTGCTTAAAGCATCAACATGACGCATTTGCACACCAGGTTTGTGGACAATCTTAAAATTATATTCATTTAAAGCTAGTACCCATCGACCTATACGAGCACTTACCTCGCTTTTTGCAAAGGTGCTTTTCACCGCGGCACAGTCCGTAATAATAGTGAAAAATCTACCTAATAAATATTGTCGAAATCGTTTGACGGACGATATTATAGCAAGTGCCTCCAATTCAAATGAGTGAAGTCGCTGTTCCTCTGCAGTTGTCTGTCGACTAAAATACGACACTACATTTTCTGCTTTCTCGTCGACTTGCACCAGTATACCAGCTAGACCTACCCGACGTCGGTGTATAATTTTATTTCCAATTTCGGGTCAAATAATGCTAATACTGGGCCAGATATCACGCATTGCTTTAATATCTTGGGCTTTTTCCCAATTCCATGTAGCATCTTTTAGCAACAATCCACTGAGAGGTTTAGATTTCGTTGCGTAGTCATGGTTGAACTTGCGAAAATATCCCGTTAGGCCTAAATATTGTCGTACCTGGAGGAAATTTATTGGATTTGGAAACTGTGCTACGGCTTTAATTTTATTTTGACAGGGTTGTATTTTGGAATCGGTAATTTCATATCCCAGATATTCAATTTTGGTTTGCAAAAAGAAACATTTTTTTAGATTCAAAGTTAAGCCATTATTTTTGAATATTTCTAATACTTCTTTAAAAATTTCCAAAGACTCAGTCACATTAGTAGTGGGAATTAAAACATCATCTAGATAAATAAGTACTTTTGTGAATTTAAGTTGCCCTAATGCCGAATTTAACATGCGTTGGAAAACAGCTGGCGCATTCATTAGGCCGAAAGATAAACGCAAAAATTCATAATGTCCATCCTGGGTTACAAATGCGGTCAATGGTATCGACTCTGCTGCCACAGGTATATGATAATATCCAGAGAAAAGGTCAAGACTGGTAAAATATTTATATCCGGACAGTCGTCTTATCTGGTCTTCGATAAGAGGTAGTGGGTATTTGTCTGGTACCGTGATTTTATTTAATGCCCTGTAATCTACGCATAAACGTTTTTCGCCATTTTTCTTTGCGAGTAATAAAACAGGACTTGCATATGGTGATTGAGACTCCCTAATAATGTTGTTTTTCAAAAGATCGTCAACAATCCCTCTGATTTGTTCTCGCTCAAAATCAGAGAACTGTCTCGGCCTATACGCAACAGGTTTTTCCGAGTTTAAAGTTATTTTCATTTCCGTCTTTGGTGTAAACCCTATTTCTGATAAATTTTTCGCCGTGCACTCAGAATATTCATTTAAAAGATCAACTAATAATTTTACTGTATTTGAATCTTCGATGCCAACATTAAGTGTTGCATTTTCTATTAAATTTACGTTGAAAGATTGTTGTCGATCAATGAATGACAATCTGTTACCAGCTTTGTTATATTCCACATCATATAACTCAGTAAAATTTTGTCCAATTAGCAGATTGACATTCATTACACAATTCGCAATAATATAAAGTTCAATTTTTCTTTTAACACCATCTACATTGATTTCCCCCTGAGTATAGAATTTAATTTCAATTTGCGGTCCCGCCAGTGTAGATAAAACTACCACTCCATTAGTCGGTACCAGCTTTAAAGATAATCTTTTAGCTTCATCGTGAGTAATCAAAGAACACTCACTTCCAAAATCTATAAAACACTTAATTTCCTGGCCGTTTACAAATATATTTTTAAAGAATTTTTCATTTGTACTGTTGCCTACATAATTTACATTATATTCGATGGCAGGTGGGCGAATACGACCCTGTGGACAGAATCGTCTCATATGACCTACTTGTTTACACCGATAACAATGTGCTGTGTTAGTGAATGACTTAGTTTGTTTGTTTACATTCTCAACTCGAGATGCGAGTCCGACTCCCGAAACGCTAGGTTTCGTCGTTAGATGCCCGGCCTTCTCCCGCTCGGTCTTTCATCTAACATTTTAAAATGACATGCCAACACATTGGGATCACTGATTCCTGCTGTTTCTATGGCAAATTTTATCTGCTCGTCACGTATTCCCCCCATTATTAAATTTACCTTATCCTCGGAATTAATATTTATCTGTAATTTATTTATGAGTGCTATTTTCTCAAAAGTATATTCATAAAGAGGTTGCCCAATTTTAGGTACGCACGCCATCATTTGTTCCAATAAACCGTGCAAATTTCTTTTCTGCTTAAAATTTTGTTGCAACATACCTTTCCATTCAACCCAATTAAATATACGTGACGGGAATCCCCTATACCATGTTTCCGCAGGTCCGCGTAACTTATTCAGAGCCAAATGACATACAGTTTTGTCATTCCACTGATAAATCTCAGCATATTCGTCAATTGCTCTTAGCCACTCGTCAACATTTTGAGTGATTGGATTGAACTCTTGAATAATATTATTCATGATAGAGGTAACACTTACCACTTTATCGTTGTCCCTCGCACCCCTACTCTGGGTAAGCCGATCCATACCTTTCACTATGGCATCGCTCAACTGAGTCATGGATTCGCTCAGTACGCTCCTCCTGGTCCGAGAGACCCCTGAACGCTCTGAACTCCTACCCGCCGACCGCCGCTCAGGGATGGAACTCCGGCTGCACCTCGGCCGCTGCTCAGGGGTGTACCCCCGTGTTCCCCTGTCCGAACTCCGGCTTCGAAGCCGCTCCACCTCTCGATCTGCACTTCGACGACGGTGACTACTCCTTCGTCTCCGGTCGCCTCTCTCTCCAGATCGTTTGCGTCGCGGTCTTCCCCGCGTTTCATGCCGTGGCATTTTCAACACTTTACACTGTTTCTTGTAAACTACTCGCACAAGTTCTTTATACCACTTCTGATGTTAGAATTTAATTAATAAAATAAAACGTAATCAATTTCAACTGAACAGAATGTATTTATTTCACAATAATCAGTGTCGATCAATTACAAATAATTAAAGTTTAATAAAGATGTTCTTGCAATCGTGTCGGATGCTCGAGTGTCCCGAATTTCAGTCCAGGCCCAGCAAGTTCCCGAAAAACCCTTGCTCAGCATTCCTAATGAATGCTATATTGTTTGGGGCACCCACAGTGTTGAGATAAGGCGACTTTGTTTAGAGACTACTTACAATATATATATATATATATATATATATATATATATATATATATATATATATATATATATTTATTTAATAATTTGTAATTTTTATTCATGAGACAAATTATCCATGACTTCTTCTTAATAAGACGAAAATAATAATAATTTAACAAACAATGCGCAAAAAACGTTTATTAATGACAGTCTTAAGTCAACAATTGTTTTGTTTCTGTCAGGTTCACGGCTAATGATTTTTTTCTTAATTGTGCAAATTTTTAAATTTATTTTCTGGCTTTATATCAAACAAAAATGGAATGTGTTTGGTATTAAAAAATTCGTAATTTTTTTCTTTATAATATACACTAATTCTTTTTTCAATAAATTAATACAGAAACTTTTGGCTTCTAAAAAACTGTTTTTCTATGTTATAGCCCTATGACCCGTTTTAAAATTTACACCCTGTATATATATTTATAAAAAAAATTGCATTGGTCGTTTATCAAGTGTTAAAGATCTGACAACTGACGTTTATGTGACAAATTAAATAAATATTAAAAATTCATAAAAATAATTTAAAATATCAAATATGAAATTTTTCTCAAGAAATATTGTACCTATGTACCACTCGTGCATGGTTAATACAATCAGAATATTTTCGCTCGTGCACTTGCCATGTACTTGTGGTATAACTATTGAATATACCTACCTTCGTATATTCACTTATAGGTGCGTTTGGTTACTTTGTTCTATGTACTCAAAGTTAGTGTCATTTTGAATTGACACAGCGTATAGACTACGATCTTTTTTTGAAACATCTACCACATAAATGAATCTGTAGTTTAACTTTGAGGAGAGAAATCATGCTTTTTGTGCTTTAAGTATACATCTGAAATGACACTGACTGAATAATTAAACGTACCTATGGTTTGACAGCAAAGCTGTATTGCAAAAAAAAAATTGACAAGTAAACATTTAGTTATTTAATCACAAGTCCAGAAACTGCATTGTTGCTACTGTGAGTTTATTTAGAAATATGAGAATTTCAATATAATATAAAATAATAGTACATCATAGCAATATTTAAAAAGATATAGGTTATGTGGCGTACAGTTTGTCGTTTCATGCTGAAGAAATTAGATTACAGGCTTACTTGAAATTTGCTGTTTACTTTTTAATTTCTTTTTATTCATGATATAGTCTACCTGTATACAACTCGACAAGAGAAACTTCTCGACATACTCAACGAGTTATATTTTGGAAGTACCACTCTACCTTCGGTCTCGTGGTTTTTCCCGGCAACAGGGTTCGTATTATCGAGAATTTTCAATCGTCTTGTTGTATAATATATGAATAAATTAATATTTTATTTTTTGTTAATAAGTAGTATTCGCGAACATCGTAATTTGTACGACAAAGCAAATGAATTGTACAAAAATAAAAACATTTGCGGAATTTCAATGCAACGAGAGATAGCAAGAAAATAAATAAATGCACTCATACGAGTATATTTCAAGAATTATTCATGGTCTTGTTATTTCACTTTCAGAAACAATGATACTGTTCGTTGACAAATCAGTGTGTTCATAGACCTAACCACGGCTTAGCAGACCATCTAGATTTTTAAGTTTGTGTTTGTTTTATTTCTTTATTATACAAATCAACAATAGTAAAAAACCTTTCCCGTTATTATAAAAAATCATCGTGTTCACTAGCGACTAACAAATTCATGGCTATGAAAATAAAATTGTAATCTACATCTGAAACAAGTGAAACATCAAATGACAAGCAGTGACAAATCACGTGATATATACTGATTGGTCAGATCCAGAACTTCAAAATCGAAAATAAACCAAAGAGAAAATTGTAAATTTTTTAAATTTCTAAATGTAAATTTATAAATTAAATTCATTTAAACCGGCCGTACTCGTGTACATTTACATTTATTTTGGCATTACCAGACGCTCAGTTCAGTAATGAGCGTTCATTTTTAAAGCAAGCATAATATCTCCGATAAGAATTTTACTGTGCAACTACGGTCCTTTGGAAGCCCAATAAAACTTTTGCCTATTTAAATAGTTTCGAGCAATTTTCAACTTTCATAGACATATAATGTATACTGAAAAGAAACTATATTTGCGTGAAAAGCAAAAATTGTCACAGTAGCAACGATTAGCATTAATACGGAGGAATTAAAAGTCATTTGTTCAAATGATTGCTGGACGAGCTATATGAGATATCATACAATAGGCAATTATATGAAATTACTCTTTGTATTAGAAAAGTGTACAATATAGATAATCCACGTGATGCTTGTTAAACATTTTAGATGAATTAAATTCTGATGACGAAGAAATAGTTAAATTAGTTATTTTGCCTTCCGCTGATAGCGACAAAGATAAACACTCCTAGCGATGATGAGAGATTTGCAAATATACGAAATTTAGGCAACGGTGTTTTAAAACAACCACTTGAAATTATTTGCATTGGAAAAGAAAAAAATTCTATTGGATTAAAAGACTCATGTGATTCAGATGACGACACACCATAAACAAAAAAAGAAATAAGACTTAAAAGAATTAAAGAAGTGAAAGAATGAAAATATGACGAAAATATTACAGCAAAGAAAGTTTGGAAATAAATAAACAAAATGAACCTAATTTTACGAATAGAATAAGAAATTAAAATCTCACACCGATAGATATTTTAAAAATATTTTTTAGTTATTTATTCGTTAAAGTTTCATCCTAACTATGGCGCTGGTGACAAAGAGGCAGGGAAGTCACTTGGGAAAGATTATCTCTAAATTAAATGCCAGAAGGGAGTACTTCGTATTTAGACAACTTTTATAACTCTGCCATTATTACATACTTTGTCGGAGTATCGGTATATAAGCCCCATTCCACATTACTTGACCCACCCGCTTTAATTTCATTATTTAGTTAATTTATAATACAAATAATAGCTAACATAAATTATCGTCAATTTTTATTAATATTATGGACATTTTGTCGTTCTAATGACACATAGCGTGATATGTTTTCTAAAATATTTTATTGTTTAAAATAAAATGAAAAAGAAAAAACAAATTAAAGTTGGAAGGATGTTAGGTTTTATTAAATAAAATGTCTAAAAAAATTATAGATGTAATTTACAGTAAAAACAATGGCTGGTACCACAAGTTTTGTATTGAAAACGTTGTTTTGAACATTTCAATATTAATTTCACCCTTTTATATATATTAAAAGAAGTTTAGTGTACCAGCCATTCATTCATTCATTTTTGTATCAACGGAGAAATGAAAATATTGAGTATACAAAGTACCCAAAGACGATGCGCTTTTTGTGGCAAATGTGCCAAATTTTATTGTATAAATATAAAGTTGGACTTCAACTTAATACTTGTTTTAAATTGTATCATATTAAGCAATAATATGTTCAACTGTTTAAAAAAATTCTGTTGGTTTCTTAATAAATAATGAATTTTAATTTCAACACATGTACCTACTCTTATTTTCCCATCGTATAATATACCATACAGTGCAAAATGGTAATAAATAAATTTGAAAAAATCTACAAATGATCAAGCCGGTTTTTAATAAGTTAAATTATTCCGTTTATAAGAAGGAAATTATGAAAATTTAAAAAGAAAACTACCTGAGTTAACGTTATTGAGTTCAGGGAAAATTTGTAACCTGAAGGACCAGAGATTTATAATACGAAGGCAGTGAGAAGTTAAAGTAGCGTCAATAATCACCTATGAATTTCCTTACGATCTTGAACTACAAGCACAACAATATAACAGGCTGCCCATTCAACTTTCATAGGCCTGATGAATAAGAACCTCTATTAGTCCAGTAAATAGAAACAGAAAAAACGGTTTTGCCTTGCAAAAAGTCAGGAAAAGTTTATACTTGGCATTTTGGGGCCCTGATGAAATCCTAAAATTTGTAAACACGAAAAGTTGCTTGAAAATGGCAGTCAAAATCGGGTTTTTAAAAAATATCTCGTTTCCGCTGTAAAAATAGTTATATACAAAGTTGTAGAGAATAAAATTTCCTACAACTTCTGTATAAAATAATTTTTTCTCAGATTAATGCTTTACAAGTCATGACAGCGGATGCAGAACGCTCTTTTGCAATTTGCAAAAATTTTAAATTTGAATTGAATTTATCTGGTGTTTTTTTTTAAGGTGTACATAGGAGATTAACATGGGAAATCAGTTTTTTGCAGACTGTTGCCCAACGTTTTGAGTAAAAACGATGGTTGTGGTATCAATAGAAAGATAAAATATTTCTGCATCTAATGACATCAATACGTGTGAATTATTTAATATTGGAAGAGCGTGACAAATTTCTTCTTGAACCATATTTTCATTAGGATGAACGTAAGAAGGCGGTTCTTAGGTTCTTTATAGTGTTAACCGTGTTAATGAAATAAAATAACAAAGGCCCGTATTTTCACTTCTTGAAGTAGCGCTACTTCGAAAGTAGGTTGCGCTATATCAATTTCTTAAATTTTATTTTCTTTTATGAATATACAAGAATAAGTTTTATATTTTTGTAAATGAAACCCATAATATTAGAGATAAGTTCTATTTACAATTCATTTTTATTTCTCTACATTTTAATTTGACAGTTGAAATAGCGATTTTTCGGAAGTAGCGCTACTTCAAGAGGTGAGAATACGAGTCATACAAATTTAATGACATTTTACCACTCAGAAATGTATGTGTCAGATTTGTTGTGACATATTTTACATGTCAGAAATGCACTGTTTTAGTCATCATTATTGAAAATGGAGAAATATTCACACGAAGAGACAAAATTATTAACCAGGTTGCGTGGGTAGTTTGGTTGGGCAAGTTGCGTGGGCAGATTGCGTGGGTCAGAGAAGATTTAAACACTTTAGAAGACTGTTAGCGTTAGCACTTTGGCTTTAAATTGTGCCTAGAAGGATTGGACCTACGTAAAACTATTACTTGGAGTATCCTTTGGGAACCTTCATGGAATTCGAAGTCGAATGAATTTGGTCTTAATGTTCCATATATTTATTTCAACATTTTTTTTTTTTACATAATATTATTTTTTACGTTTCGGGAAAAACAATTAGCCCATCTTCAGCAATAGGTAAAATTAAAATTTCATTTTTTTGAAATCCAATTATCAATACATTTTTACAATTTGTACGAAAAAATCAACTCCACGATGAAGAAAAAACTGTACAAGCTATGACCATGTCGACAGGTAAAGGTCAAAGTTTCACCTGTCGCCCTGGTGATAGCTTGTACAGTTTTTTCTTCGTCGTTCCTGTTATGATTACCAATAAATCCTGGACTTGATTTTTTTCGTACAAATTGTAAAAATGTATTGATAATTGGATTCAGGGCCGTAGCCAAGGGGGGGCTGGCCAGGGCTAAGCCCTGGTAAAAAAAAATTGAGCCCTGGTAAAAATAATCTGGCTTATATACAGAAAAAAATAATATAATTATATCAGCGGCTTTATTAAAATCAAGATTAATGTATCTATAAGAATGTAAAAATACGTTCTAACTATTACCAAAGTCTAATACACCACCCTGTCACTTCATTACACCCTATGTAGTAATGTATTTTTCTATGTATAAGAATGTGCATTTATTGCTATTTTCTGAATTCCAATGAACTACTTATTAATCGATCTTACACGATCTCTACCGATCTTGTCCATGTCTGGCGTTGCGCGTTGCGCCCAGCACTTTTTAGTCTTTGTACGTCCCTCCAAGGCGCATGCACAGACATGCAAGATTTCCGTTGTTCTAATTGGTTGCATGTGTTTACGTGGTAATTCTCTTCTTGGTCCGGCGCGACTAAATTTCTGTATATTCACGTGCGTTGTTCAAGATTGTGTGTTTGCTCAAGTTGTATTATCTAAAATTAAAATGGATATAAGAAAGTTTTTTTATAAGAAGCACTCCATTCCCAATGAATCTACTGACGATGGTATCACCAACTGCCAAGTTAATGAATCCGAAGATATTTCTACCGCTACCTCCTCTAAAAAGCCAAAACAAATGAATGTAGGAGATGCACCATTTGATTTAGCACCGCAAGAAGAAGTTATTGAACAAATCATTTTATCCACCTACCCCAAACAAAATAACAACCGGTCGTTTCAAGCTGTCTGGTATAAAAAATATAAATGGCTAGAATATTCTGTGCAACTAGATGCCGCGTTCTGTTTTGCTTGCCGTCAGTTTCAACCAACAGGAACTAAAGGACATCTAGTATATACATATACTGGATTTAAAAACTGGAAAAATGCTACAGATTTAAAAAATGGTTTTCCAGCCCATGAAAACAGCAAAACACACATACAAGCAATGCAGATGTGGACAGAAAAAAGTATAGAGATTTAAATGCTACATCAGTTTCAATACTTTTGAATAATGATATACTCGAAAAACATAGGTATTATGTTAAATCAATAGCAGAGTTAATTCAATTTTTAGCAGTGAACGAACTGGCTCTTCGAGGAAGTTATGTGGTTGAAGAAGAGCATGAAAGAGGACTGTTCTTGAACCTATTACCAAATACCTTGAAAAAGGATGAAAAACTTACAGAATGTGTTAAGCACATTCCACAGAATGCAAAGTACACTTCTCCACAAATTCAGAACGAAATAATAACCATTTTAGCTGAGATGGTGCGCGAACAAGTCGTCGATGATGTGAAAAATGCTGATGTGCCATGGTTTACACTACTCGAAGATGGCACAAGGGACAAGAACAATAGAGAAAATGTCTCAATTGGAGTTCGATATGTAAAAAATGGTAGAGTATTAGAGTCTCTGTTAGGGATTTATACTACAGATAAACTGGATGCTAAAACATTCACAAATATAACACTCAATATTTTAAATGACAATGGTATAGACACAAGCCACCTTCTTAGCCAATGTTACGACGGTGCTAGTGTTATGAGCGGCAAAAAAGGTGGAGTTGCTACTTTAATACAGAAAGCTATAGGGCGATTTATTCCATATGTTCATTGTTTTAATCATCGTCTCCACCTTGTTGTCATTAGAACCGTGACAGAAATAGGCACAGTTAAACATTTTTTTGACCAAGCTATTTTGTTGCATGAGTTTTTTAGTCATGGTAAAATTGCAGCCATATATCAAGGAAAATCTATTGTTAGATTATTAGAACAGCGCTGGTGTGGACATTTAGCCATTGTTAAAATAATTTTTTCGAATTACTGCGAAATAGTAAGAACCTTAGATGAAATAACAAAAAACACCTCTTTTAATGGACAAGACGTCGCAAAAAGTATCGGAATAAAATCAGTGATATTGGAATATGACTTCAGATTTGCCCTGGTTCTCATGAAGCAGTTGCTAGGATTTTTAGAACCAGCTGATGCTGCTTTACAAGCACGTACGACTAGTCTGAAAGATGCTAATGCCATAATAAAATCAGTAAAAAATCAAATTCAGACCCTTAGAAACTCACAGAATTATCAAAGTCTGGCAAATGAAGCGAATTCTCTTTTAGTTGGAATAAAATTGACGGAGTTAAATAAAAGAGAACCAAAGTTAAGTTCCAATTTGAAGGACTATTTAGTAACAGATAAAATGCCTTTTAAATTTCTTGTCAGTAACAAAAACAACAACGAACCTATTTTATATGAGGTCATAGACCTTGTACTCTCTTTATTAAATGAGAGATTCTCTGACAACGACGAACTGATCAACGCGATAAGTAACATTGATGAATTTGACCAAGATCAATTCAAATATCTGGAAAAATTAGGTAAGTCATATAACTGATTTTATTTTATTGTCGCTTTTACTGTTACTCAGTGGCGTAACTAGAACTCTTAGACCGCACTCTTGATACACATACATAGGTACAGAATACTCGGTTGGAATGAAAATACAATAATGATTATTATAATCAGTTTTTCTTTGTGTGATGTATTAATCTTATTTTTTATTGGAATCCAACTTTTTTTTACTGTAAAAAGCATTCCTTTGTTGTAATTAAAAGTTTTTTAAAGAACCGGGTTAGAATAATACTAAACAAAAAATAAAATTAATTATTTTTATTTGTCTAAATCGAAAATCATTTTGTATAGGAGAATTAATTTATGAAAAATGCCGAGCCAGTTTCTATTTTTTTTTTTTTAATTTAAACTTTAAATATGTAAATCTAGTTCCGTGGGACATCGAATGGCCCCCTAGGTATTCGGGCCCCTATGCGACGGCATACGTTGCATACACCTATTTATGCCACTGCATTACTTTTTTTTATTTAATATGAACTTTTAGGTATTACTCTTCCATCAGTAGAAGAACTAGCAGTGGTTAAAGATTATATGAATAACAAACCAGGTGTTGACCATTTAACCGAATTGTTTAAGCAGCGAGAAGCGTTTAAGAAAACGTATGCACTTTTCGCTGCAGTTGCGACAATCGGATGTAGTACTGCGTTAAATGAATCATCTTTTTCAACATTAACAGCAATTAATAGACCACAAAGATACTCAATGAATCATCCCCGTATGGCACATTTAATATATTTGGCTTTCGAAAAGCAAAGACCTGAAGCAATTGATCTAGAGTTATTTTAAAAAAAATTTCATAATAAAAAAGATAGAAAATTACAGCTTTTTTAATTTATGTCATTTGTATTTATTTATTTTCTGATACAGCAAAATATGTTTCTTTTTCTTATATATAAATTTTTAAATATACAATAGTTTGTATTTTCTTTTAAGTGCAATAAATAAATATCATATCAGCATTGTTTAAATATATACATAATACTATTATAATATTCCTAAAATAAGCTTTGAAAAAAAAAACACTAATATAATATATGATTTTATTATGTACAAAAAAAAAACAAATATAAGCCCTGGCTAAAAAAAATTGAGCCCTGCCTAATATTTAGTACTGGCTTCGGCCCTGATTGGATTTCAAAAAAATCAAATTTTAATTTTACCTATTTCTGAAGATGGGCTAATTTTTTGCCCGAAATGTACAGATAATATTATGCAAAAACTGTTGAAATAAATATACGGAACATTAAGACCAAATTCATTCGACTTAAAACTATTACAAAACACTATCGGTGGAGCCCTAGGGGAAGCTCGATTATTGAATTAGGTACGGAATTTAATTCTCTAGATTTATTTGACACTTTATTGTCTAAAATTAATAGGCCACATTTGCACGAGGAAAAACTGTTTTCCCATGTTAAACTCCTAAGGCCCGGTTTATGTGTAACACTCGGTATGCAGACAAGGTTAACTACTGAGAACTAAGCGATAGTGAACTGAGTGATAGAAAAATGGGAGCCGGATTTCTGGACGATAAAATAATAGATATGTAAAATTACAAATTTGTACGTTAGATTAGATTATGTTAAGGTATAAGTTTTAAAAATCGGAGTGTCATTTTAGCTATTTTTAATTTTAAATTGTATTTACCCCCTGGGATATTATATACATACTACGTTAGAATATTTAAATGACGAGTTCATTGTATAACTCCTTGTAAAAAGTTGGTATAGGAAGAATATTTATTATGAATTTGGGATGTGAATAACTGAAATTAATGGAAGAAAAGAAAATTTATTTTAGTTGTAATTAATTAGGTCGTGCAAGCTGTAAGGACCTATAAAATATGTTACGCATTGGAAATTCGGAAAAAGTGGTGGAGGCATAACGAAAAAGAAAAACGAAAACGCATGAATAAACATTAAAAGAAAGTGAGAAAGTTCTCTAGTGGAAAAACTGAAGTGTGCTCATGAAAAGATGTATAGATTCAGATGTTGAAAAAATTCAAATAAAAATGCAAGCTTCAAATTTTTAAGTATGGAAATAAATGCGCGGTTTAAAGATAAAAAATTACACGTTGAAGGATTGTAACGGATGTTTCACTTGGGAATATACAACGATTGATTTGAAGGTCGTTCTTTACTTGGTGTTTTAGTTCTCGGAAATAATGGAAAAATCAATGTCGCTTCCTTTCTGAAAGTTATATTTTGCTTTTAAAATTTTATGATTATTTTGATGAGGTTTTGTTAGGTACCTGTTTCTATTCAAAGTAGTTAGTATGTTATTAATAGGGTAATTTGTATGTACCTATATCATTATTTAATATTTATACTCGTAATGTTTGCCAGTAAATAAAAGCAAAGACAAACCTTTGTCTGTGATAAAAGTAAGGATACGAGACATTCTAAGGAATATAAAAAGAAGTGTAGGTTAAAATTTGAGTTTACGAAAAAAGGTTTTGGCAACTTTAATTTATTTTTTGGAAGTTTAAAAATGTAATGTCAAACATCTTTTCCGAATTCAGTTCATAAAACAAGTATGAATAGTTGAACGATATATTTATTCATAAATATTAATGCTTGAACATATTAACAATTATTATTGTGTACATAGACACACATACTTATATAGACACACATACTTACACACCCACACACACACACCATACACACACACACATTTATTAAAAACTCACCATTGAATTGTTTGGCCAAAGATAATACCGATGCCAAAAATTATTTCTAATTTTAAATGGCACAAAATTGATCCCTGTGTTGCAATCTCACACCAGCAATTAGTGCTCGTGAGCTGACGTCTGGTAAGAGCCCGCACGGTACAAATATTTCATCGTTACCGATATCTGTATACAAAGCAGATTGGCACACCCAGCAATAGGTAATATTCCATGATGATATGTTTATATTTATTTTATATTGATTTTACTATTTCCATTTACTTCACTGCGCGTTCCAATCTTAGACTGACGGTCAGTTGTAGACTGTTGGAGACTGTCTACGCGATATTTATTTTATTAAGGAGAACGAACAGTCTAAGCCAAATAGGTACCCGCGAATTTACAAAATGTGTATCGGGTGTATCATGAAAACTGAGCCATAGCACGTTTAACATGGGAAAACAGTTTTTCCTTGCGCAAAAGTGGCCTATTAATCTTAGACAATAATTCTTTATATAAATGTTGCAGAATATTAAATTCTGCATTTAATTCAATAATCGCATTTTATTTTGCGCGTTTCATAATTGAGCAAATTGAGTTTAAAATATTACAAAAGTAACTTTTTTATAGTATTATATATGGTATTAAAATAAAATTACAAATGTTATGACTTTTCACCTGCTAATAAATTTTAAAATATAATTTCCTTGAAAGTATTGCTATTTACTTAATAATTTATTTTTCTTCGTGTTAATAATTATGTTTGTTTGTGATTTTATTTCAATACTAAATTTTTAATTTCATTTGTTAAATTATGAAACGTGCAAAATAAAATGTGATTATTTATTTATTTATTTAATATCCCATCCATCCCATAGGATCGAAATCCCAAATACGGAGTGGATGCACAATGGTTACAATGTTTCAACAGACAAAGAAAAAAAAAATATTATATACGAAACAAAATTTGCAATAATGAATATCAAGTTAACATACACCTATTTAATAATTCTCGCTTAAAGTGTCTAAGTGACAAGTGATAAATATCAATATCTAAAGGAATATTATTAAAAATATAGCATAATCGTCTGATGGGTGATCTTGCTTCGTAGTTAGTTCTTACAAGTGAGTATTCAAAAGTATACTTATTTCTAGAAGATAGGCGCGGAACAGAAAATAGAATACTATCTTAACAAATAGGATCGTCTATAATATTGTTGACTAATTTATATACATAGATCGAAGATAGCATCTTTCGTCTATTTTCTAATGGCACTAAATTGAAAATGGTATGACAAATCATGAGCAGGATAAACAGCATATATTTTATAATAACAGTACTTTACAATTTTTCTTTTGTATTCTTTCAATGCTGCTACTTTTTTAAGAAAAACTGTTAAAAACTTCAAATAAGGGTACTTCCGGTGGATCAATTATAACCAAAATCTAATCAACTCTTCATATAGAGGTACAGAAGAGGAATACGAAAGAATTATAATTTTTAGAATTGTAGTATTGGAGTTATCGTCGGAGAAAAATTTGTTACGCACGGACACACATACACACACACACCCACGCACACACGGACACACACACACACACATACATACATACATAGATACATACAGACATCATCTTAAAAATAGTAAATTTGTATTGTAAGGACCCTAAAACGTGCTTATTTATTAAAAACTCACCAACGAATTTTTTGACCAAAGACAATACCTAAATAAATAAATAAAATATATCATCACGGCATATTACCCATTTCTGGGTGTGCCAGTATCTACAACACATGTAGACATCGGTAATGATGACGATATATTTTACCGTGTGGGCGCTTACCAGGCGTCACCTCACGGGCACACATAGCTGGTGTGGAGAGTGCACCACAGGGGTCACTTTTGTGCCATTTAAAATTGGAAATATTTGACGTCCGTCGGGATCGAACCTTACCTAAAGGTGACGGAAGGTAAAAAAGAAAGAGAAGAAAGAAAGAAAGAAAGAAAGAATATAAAATTATACACCTGATACATTTAAAAATGTTATTATATCTTGTATAGATTTAGAGATAAAGGCACTGTAATATATAAAATAATTTAATCGTAGAGGCTAAGGCACTAAGGAAACCAGTTCACAAATTCAAATATTTATAACATAGTTTGTAAATGGCAGATGTCAGTGTCAAAAATCAAAAATTTTAGTGACATTTTGAAAGTTTTTTCTGGGAAGTACATTTAATCTTTCTTGTTGTTTTATTAATTAAATATTTAAAATCGTAGGTAAAATGCATATATCCATAAGAAATACCGTTTCTTGTTGTTTTATTAATTAAATATTTAAAATTGTAAGTAAAATGTATATATCCATAAGAAATGTCTGACATTTAGAAACTTGCTCATACAGTGAAAAATGGATATAATTAGAATTGTATGTATGCAGAAGACATGTTAAATACAATAAAAACAATATTTGAGTAAAGTTCTATAATGTTTTTGTCATAAAACGACGGTTAGCACAGCGCCAGTGCCGCTCCCCTTCTATATCGCACGCTCTTCACTCTAGAATACTCCAGAATATTTCCATGAACGTTCTAATACAAGATCTCGCGAAACACACGTCAGGTGCCTGTAACGCGCGATAATTAAGGTTATTGAGATGATTGTTTACACAGCTGCAAGCTCGGTAATTACGCCGAAGCCAAGAAGTCCAAAGCCGGCTCAGTGGCGGCAGTAGCACGCACGCTACGTAACTAATCGAAAATTTATTAGAGTGTAAAATGCTTGAAGTAAAATGAGAAAAGCTGAAAAGCATCCGATTGTATAATCCGTTCTCGGATTTGGTTTAAGTGGATTTTGATTCCGATGCACTTTTATATTAATGCTTTCCGTATTTATGAACAAATGAAAATATTCATAGTTCTCCGAATAATCCTTCTGATAGCAAATTGATTATTTAATTTATCTGAATATCTGAATTTTTAACACGTTCTATTTTTATTTGAAATTTTAGAAAGGAATATAGAATTTAGAGCCAAATTGAAAATATAGAGTAGAGAGTGATATTTAATAATATTTTGTGGAATTAAAAAAAAAAAACAAGTCTACGTAGCTCGGATTAGTAGCTGCTATACAAGATAAAATAAATAGTGCAAATAAACATTATGGAAAAAATATGAATTTAAATCTGTAGTGCAATAGCTTATTTATCGTATTAGTTTATTTAATTTAGTACACAATTATTATGTAGGTACTTTGCACGTTCTGTAGGACTAATTATATTTAGTTGAAATTTAAACGCAAGGTAAAATATAATAGGATAGTAGTTATTTATCACATAAGTGGGATATAGACATTATTAACGAATGTAACGTGAATTGCCGCAAGAGCCCGCAAGGCGAGTTAGGGTAATCACATAGTGCGTTAATAATGAAGTATCTCACGAATATCGTGCAAAAGTTTATACAGGGTGTTAAAAAGCAAGTGCGATAAATTTTGAGGACATATGGTACCAACGAAAATGAGTAAAAACCCTTAATCAACATGGGTCCCATCTTCCGAGATTTAAGGCAGTGAAAACTGAGTTTTTTTGGGGTTTACATATGCTATCTTAAAAACTATAACAGTTACGATTTCGATTAAATGAGATATTTTGTTTACCTTCCAGAACTCAATTTAAATGTGCTTTAAAAAATCCCTTGATATTAAATTTCGTAAAATAATATTGAATAGTTTTTAAAATGAAGAGAGTAAGATCATCCTGAGACAACTGCATATACAAGGTGATTGAAAAAATTGAGGCAATTTTTTTTATTATTAATATTAGACACATAGTTTAAATTACAAAGTTGCGAGCGAAATTAAAAAATGCTACTTTTTGGTGTGAAAACATCCTGAATTCTACTTCCGGTTTCACCAAAAGCAAAATCTTCGTTGATTTCTTTTAAATTGAATGGAATGGGTACATATTTTTATATTTTCGGAAAGTATTTAAAATTAGCTTTATAATTATGTTTAAATATTTGCAATTTCATTAAAAAATAACTTACTTATTGATTTTTCAAAATTATAATATTTTTTGTATTATTAGTTTGCCATGATTGTACCTTTTTTGATTGCGGATATACTTTGACGTTTAACTGATGTATTTGTTTTTTTATTATTTGAACAATTTGAATTGTCTAAAATTCATAAAAGAATAAAATTAAAGCATATTTGGATATTATAAATAATATTTTCTTAATATTTTGACAGTTCAAAATAATTGAAAACAAATGAGACGTCAGTAAATGTTCAAGTGTGTGGGACTTACTGAGCTCCGTGCGGCCGACAGTGAAACTATGGCAGTGCAAGCCGTTAGGTAAATTCTCTTGGTTGCTTTAAATTCTAAGATGCTTGGTTTCATACCGTTTTGATTGGATCGTAGGATGTTGAGTCCTTTTCTATAAGTATTGATTTAAATCGATTTCTTAATTTAAGTATAATTTAATTGGTACTTTCATTTACAAAACGCCTTGGACAATCGCTTTTCGCTAGTCGGTTACTGTCTGGCCCTTTTATTATTCGTTGTTATCTAAATTCTTTAGTTTTTTGGTTTTCTTGAACTTTTTAATTGTCATATTTCACCTGGTTTACTTATTCAAAATTTTAAGATTTTTTTAAATTCTGCTTAATAGTTTCATCCGAACCGAATAATCAGACCAACTCCCATGCTACGACTACCTTTTTGCTTTTTCTATTTTTCATTAATTCTGTTTAATATATATACCGTGAGTATTTTTTAACGTGAAACATTGGGTTTGTCATATCCATGGTTACGACTTGACATTTGATTGACAGCAATGTATTTGCCCGATCCATTTAAAATGAAACATAGGGAAAGAATTTGAAATTTGATAAGACGTCAATATAGGTTAATTTTGTGTAAATAATTATACCTGCATTCTAAATTAAAATTAGTTGTAGAAAAAATATAGTGTGCATCTAGTGCCCGAGTGGTTTTCTAACTCGGCCAAATTTCTTACAATATTTAAATATAATACTTCTGCCAAATTCATTCCCCATGTGTCATTTTAAATGAGACAGACAAATACAATGCTGTCAATCAAATGTCAAATCATAACTTATAGGGAAATTCAAGGGTTATCTGTCATATTGACAAGATGTCATTAGAGGTTATTAATGTTTAAATAATTATACCTGTTTCTAAAAATTAAATTTAGATGTAGAAAAAATACTGTGTGCACCTTGTGCCTGAAATATGTTTAGTGCTCTCGAGTGGTTTTCGGACTCCGCTAAAGTTCTTACAATATTTAAATATAATTCTTCTGTCAGATTCGTTCCCTATGTTTAATTTTAAATGGAACGGGCAAATAAATTGCTGTCAATCAAATATCAAGTCGTAACCATGGATAAGACAAACCCAATGTTTCACGTTAAAAAATACTCATATATAGGCTATCCAGCGAATCAAGCGGTTTACGTCATCGTTTAGGGATTTTTGAAATTTTCTTTATATTTTTAAATATATTTTATTAACGGTATTTTATTGGTTTTTTTTATTATTATTATGTATTTGAAACCTTTAATACAAATAATTATATTTGGAAATATTATTATTAAGTAAAATTTTGTTAATTTTTGAAAAATGACGTTTGATTATATTTTTTTAATATTGGTAATTTTGAACATGTATATTACTAAATATTATATGTCTACATTATACTTTTCAACCTGTATTGTGATTTCATTTTGTTTTTTGTATTGTTGTTCATTGACAAAATGTCAAATGCTCTGTCATGTTAAATTCAAAAGCTTGTAGTTAATTTATTGACTTATTTTGAAAATGAAAAATAGTTTGGTGGGCTCTACTTTCACTGAATTTTAATATTGAGGTAATATTTCGTTCTTTTATTAGTAATAATTTGAAAATTAAATCTATATGTACAGCTTGTGGCAAACGCTATACGCAATGTACAGAAACAGTTAGAAATTGTATGGTATGCAGTATTCTGTATTTTTTTTTTTTAAGGATCTCACATAATACTAGATGGTGTGTTGCATATACTACGAGAATGAAGTATTTATAACGGCGTAAGCAGTATCGTTCAGAATATTTTAAATAAAATTGGATTTCGCTGAAAAAAAAATGATACCAGACCAGACGTGTTACCTTTTTAAGAAAGATTTGGATTTATGAAGGTAACCCACAGATCATATATATTTTAATCCGTTTTACATGCTCATGTAAACTTTTTATCATATGACGTCATTGTTTCTAGTGATATTGTATTTATGACGTAAACCGCTTGATTCGCTGGATGGCCTATATATATATATATATATATATATATATATATATATATATATATATATATATATATATATACCGTGAATATTTTTTAAAGTGAAACATTGGATTTGTCATATCCATAGTTACTTGACATTTGATTGACAGCAATGTATTTGCCCGTTCCATTTAAAATGAAACATAGGGAACGAATTTGACATTTAATAAGACGTTAATAGAGGTTAATTTCGTTCAAATAATTATACCTGCATTCTAAATTAAAATTAGTTGTAGAAAAAATATAGTGCACATTGTGCCCAAGTGGTTTTCAGACTCGGCTAAATTTCTTACAATATTTGAATATAATACTTCTGCCAAATTCATTCCCCATGTGTCATTTTAAATGAGACAGACAAATACAATGCTGTCAATCAAATGTCAAATCATAACTTATAGGGAAATTCAAGGGTTATCTGTCATATTGACAAGATGTCATTAGAGGTTAATAATGTTTAAATAATTATACCTGTTTCTAAAAATTAAATTTAGATGTAGAAAAAATACTGTGTGCACTTTGTGCCTGAAATATGTCTAGTGCTCTCGAGTGGTTTTCTGACTCCGCTAAATATCTTACAATATTTTAATATAATACTCTTGTCTGATTCGTTCCCTATGTTTCATTTTAAATGGAACGGGCAAATACATTGCTGTCAATCAAATATGAAGTCGTAATCAAGGATATGACAAACTCAATGTTTCACGTTAAAAAATACTCACGGTATATTGTTTGAGTCGTAACTTTGGCTCGAATGGTTTTCAGGGAACGCTTAGTGCTCTCAATTTTTGCTGGTATACCATATTATCGTAATTCTGCATATTTTTTTTTGTGTAAATTATTTGTGTTTAGTTTAATATTTTTAGAGGTATTTAAAATTTATTTTATGATATATATGAATAAGGGACAAAGTCCCTTATTCCTTTCTCGGGCACCAATGCAGTGAAATATAGAGTGTGATTACATGACCCGACTTACCCCTTTTGATTCGACAATTTCGGGCTCTGTCCTTCCTAATCTGGGTCCCGGAGGACCAGTGTCTTCTCCCCTTATTCATATGTCTTGTATAACAGATAGCTAATCTATTGTACCTACGTTTCATTATTTTTTTTTTTAACTTTTATTTATTTCTTTAGAGTTAACCTTAGTCTACTTTCTTTTCCCTTTTTAAGGTCTGGTACCCAGAAATATCTTTCGAGAAAAGTTCAGTATATTTTCCCCCAATTGAGTTGTATATTTTTTATTAAGACTCGTTTATGTTTAAGAAGAAAATGCTATACCATTCAAACACCAGACTTAGTAAAATAATGTTTTAATCAGTGGTACCCGTTTATTATATTCATGTTGCTTGTAATGTTAATTTAGTTACTATTTTTTATTATAAATTCGAGACTCGAGTCGAGATCGAGAGAAAGTAAGGGAAAATATGACGAGACAAGGAACAGAGAAATCTCGTCCTCGAAAATTCGAGACGAGACGAGAGTGGATTGTATCTTGTCATGTCTCGTTTCGCGACAACACTAGGCAAGACGCTACGCTACAGATGGAGGTGGACAAATTAGTGAAGTATTTGTTAAATCTCCATTATGGGATTAAACAAATTAAATCCATCACAACAGATATAGTCCTGTCATTAGGTAGATTTACCCTGCAAAAGGTCGGGTATTTTTGATTTTTGGATATGTTATATATTGAGAGGTCTCAACAAAAAATGCAAGTTTTCCCCCTCGGAGGCCTTCGGGAAGCACCGCCAACTTGAGAAAAAAGGCGCAAAAAAGCTGTTTTTTCTAAATACCTCTTCACTTATTTGCATTAGGCAAAAATAGTTATTATCTAATTTGTTGACCATAAAATTCTCTACAACTTTTATCTAAAACATTTTTTTCTATAATTAATAGATAGCGAGCTACAGTGCTTCAAACAGAGCAAATTTCTTGAAAATTACATGAATGCTTCATTTAAATCATATTTTATTATATTTTTTTTACGTTTTTTTACAAATTACTTTTTAACAATCATTAATTATTATTATTTAACTAATATATATATAAATATTAATTATTGTTTATAGTTTTTTTTTAATTCTAAAGATTTTTTATAGTCCAGCAAATTTATGATTTTACCTTAAAATAATTACAACAAAAGCTTTTTAACGGAATCCAGTCCCAAAAAAGTGCGCTGAATAACATATCAATATTTTTCCGAAATCGGAGCATGGGAACCTCCCGCTAATTTGGACAAATGGCGGCATATTAAGGTTCATGGCCATTTACTTAAAACAATTATGAAAATATTTAAATTATTCAAAAAAACAAACAATATTACGTACTTGATACTTAGTCTTATAGGTTTCACTATTTACAACAGTTTACATTCGACGTGGCATCGAAAGAAGTAAGTTATCGATAACTGTTTTATAAAAATTGTTAACATTTTCCTGCAATTTTTTAGTTTTTCATCCACTACTCTGATCTTGTTAAAGATATGATGACGCGGTTTTAAAATTTGAATTCAGCATGAAATTCTCTTTAATATCATGTATTACACGATTATTGCCGATGAACAATTGGCGAGTTACTAACAACTAAAACTCACATGAAATTCCTCTAAAATTTTAAACATCTGAAAATCGGCTCTTTTCTCAATTTTTTATCAACCACTTTGACACCTATTAAATACTTAATATTGGTTATCTGTAAGCCTGTTGAAATTTTGAATAAGAAAATGAAAAAAGAGCCGATTTTCAGATGTTTAAAATTTTAGAGGGATTTCATATGAGTTTTAGTTGGCAGTAACTGGCCAGTCGTTCATCGGCAAAAATAGTGTAATACACGATATGAAAGAGAATTTTATGCTGAATTTAAATTTTAAAACCGCATCATCGTATCTCTAACAAGATCAGAGTGGTGGATGAAAAACTAAAAAATTGCAGGAAAACGTTAACAATTTTTATAAAACAGTTATCGATAACTTACTTCTTTCGATGCCACGTCGAATGTAAACTGTTGTAAATAGTGAAACCTATTAGACTAAGTATCAAGTACGTAATATTGTTTGTTTTTTTGAATAATTTAAATATTTTCATAATTGTTTTAAGTAAATCGCCATAAACCTCAATATGCCGCCATTTGTCCAAATTGGCGGGAGGTTCCCATGCTCCGATTTCGGGAAAATATTGATATGTTAATCAGCGCACTTTTCTGGAACTAGATTCCGTTAAAAAGCTTTTGCTGTAATATCTTTAAGGTAAAATCATAAATTTGCTGGACTATAAAACATTTTTAGAATGAAAAAAAAACTATAAACAATAATTAATATTTATATATATTAGTTAAATAATAATAATTAATGATTATCACAAAGTAATTTGTAAAAAAACATAAAAAAATATAATAAAATATGATTTAAATGAAGCATTCATGTAATTTTCAAAAAGTTTGCTCTGTTGGAAGCACTGTAGCTCGCTATCTATTAATTATAGAAAAAAAAAATTTAGATAAAAGTTGTAGAGAATTTTATAGTCAACAAATTAGATAATAACTATTTTTGCCTAATGCAAATCAGTGAAGAGACATTTAAAAAAAAACACTTTTTTGCGCCTTTTTTCTCAAGTTGGCGGTGCTTCCCGAAGGCCCCCGAGGGGGAAAACTTGCATTTTTTATTAGGACCCCTAAATATACAATATATCCAAAAATCAAAAATACCCGACCTTTTGTGGAATAAACCCTTATTTTTCTACCAAATGACTGGACTAATAGGTATGTGCTGGATAAATTATGGAATGAAGTGGTGAGTAATTTAAACTCAACACGTTTAATTGTACGTTACAGTACATTTTGTCAAAAATTATATGTCATTTACAATAGGATTGTGACACAAGTAACTTATTTTATGCAACCAGGGTTAGTCTACCATTATTAGTTGTGGTATTGCTTTTATCGTCGCTCTTATAGCCTTTATCGCAGCTCCACTATAAACACATCAAAGAAAGATAGATTTGATTCGCTTTTATCGCTGCTCTTATCGTCGTTCTTATAGCTTTTATCGCAGCTCCAACATATTCACACCCTACTTTTGTCAACTTGTATCTCGAAAAAAGTTTTCTAATCCAAGTCCCAGCCGCCGATCAGTTTTCAGCTAGCCGGAGCAAAATATATGAGTGGACACGTCCAGGTAGGAGGAATTTGTTTATATGTATATTGATTTATTTCATTCACTTGTACCACTATACAGGGTGTATCAGGACTAGTGTAAAAAAAATTAATAGCATATTCCTGAGCTAATTTTGAGAAAAAAATGTCATGTGAAGGTATGTCCGAAAACTTTTCGTTACAGAGTTACAGGCCTTTAAAAGTGCACCTCATCTGACATATTTTTATTAATAACTCTGATACTAGCTGCATTAAAATTTTGAAACTTGATATAAGGATACAACTTATTGAGATGCATATTTAAACTTTCTTTTGTTTCTATATCTCAACCAGTGGCGCCTCACATGAGAAGCCATGAAGGTTTTTATCGTTATCCTAATTTTTTAAACTATTAACATTTTTTCGTTTTTAAATATAAACTATTACGAACAATTTAAAAATACACAAAAATGTACTTTCGATAAAAATTGATAAACGCAGTAGTTTTTGAGATAATTTAACTCTTAGAAAATGTCACGTATCCAAAATAGTTAGTTAACAGTTAAAAATCAATCAATTTACTATAGAAAATAGAACAAAATAAAAAAGCGACACAAAATCTGTTTATAACTATTGTTTAATTATCTTATTTCCAATATTAGTAATTTTTTGCAAATTAAAAAAAGTGTAAAATGTTAGTGTTGGTGAATATATAGATATGGTGTTTATTTATAGTGTGACGATAGGCCCTTTTGTCCAGCAAGGGTTTTCCTTCCTTTTGTAAATCTGTAGTAGCACCGTCACAGTTAGATTGTTTAGTAACGTGTTTTTGACAATATACGTTGCTTATTTATTGTTTATGTATTGTTTAATCTGAAAAGTAAGATGTATTTGTAATATTGGTAAAATATTTAATGAAATACATATCTGTAAAAGACAATATCCAACCGTCATGATGTGAACAGACAATAAACACATGTGCACAAGTCACAATAACCACAATTCTTGTTGTTTTAGCTACAAGTAAATGTATTTTATGTAAAAATAGCATTGTGGATATTTGTAATGTAACTTACCGTAGTGTTGTGAAACAATGTAACTCTCGTTTACACATTTGATTGCATTTTTGTGTTTGTTTACTTCTAGAATAATCCGACATTAGTAACCTTGTAAGTGTTGACGAGTCGTGATTCACAACATGATCGTGCGTGGCGCACCGCACATGTGAATGAAATTGTGTTTTATTTGAAACAATTTTTGTAAATTGTTTGATGTTGTAAAATGGATTTAGGGTAAAGAAAAGTGACCAGAGAATTTGTGTAAATTTTATAAAAATATTATTTATCACTTGAGACAGTAGCGACCCCCTGTACTAAGTAAAGTCATCCCCGCCGCAATTTTAATGAGAAGTACCGTTAGATTGGGTTTATAAGCCGCTGCAGAGGTCCGTGAAGCCAGAGCGGGCTTCGCCCGTTCTCAGAGTCGTGCAGGCTAGGATTTTGAATAGGTCCTCCTAAACGCCTTCAGTGAGAGGAGAGTCCCGAAAAAAGGCTCCTTCGACCCGCCGAGAAGTTGAGTGCTGTGTGTCAGCCGCCGTCCGTTAGAAGAATCCGCCGTGTGTAGGTTGAGTACGTCCGTAAGGCTCGCCGCCGTCCGTCAGAGGAATCCGCCGCGTGTAAAGGCTGAGTCCGCCGTGTACATCGCGCCGCTGATTGTCCGCTAGAGAAATTCTTAGTTCTTCTAAAGTAAATTTAAATACGCGTACTTACCGTGGTCACTCTGGTCACAGTTCTGCAAAGAAGGGTGATGTATTTGTTTATTTATAAACTGTGTGTCTTTGTTTTACATATCTTCGTATGTTACAATATATTTATTTAAACTACACGTATTTTTATTATTATTATTATTATTATTATTATTATTATTATTATTATTATTAATATATCAACCAACCCTGCGCCCTCACCTCCACTAGGCTATCCGAAGGCACGCTCCTTTGTACCGCTGTAAAAATGGCGCCCGAGCATACCGTTCATACCCAGGAATTAAAGGAGCACAATGATGACGTCATCCACCGACCTCCGAGGCGAGAAGGGGGCGTTGTCACAATAGATATTGTAAAAGTAATGGTTATCGTAGTCCACAGAGAATATCGATGTGGATATCAAAGAATGAATTTGTGTGAATTTCATTGTTTCTTAATTGTTACCTATTTTTTTTCATAATTGATTTTTTCTAAAAATTAAAATATCTCAAAAACTACTGCGTTTATCAAATTTTATCGAGAGTACTTTTTTGAGTATTTTTGTATTGTATGTAATATTTTATGGGTAAAGTTGATAAAATGTTAATAGATCAAATAATAACGATAAAAAACCTTCATGACTTCTTTATTCACTTATATGAGAAGCCTCTGGTTGAGATACAGAAACAAAAGAAAGTTTAAATATGCATATCAACAAGCAGTATCATCGTATCAAGTTTCAAAATTTTAGTGCAACTAGTATCAGAGTTATTAATAAAAATGTGCTTGATGAGGTCCACTTTTAAAGGCCTGTAACTCTGTAACAAGTAGTTTCCGGACATACCTTCATTTGATATTTTTTACTCAAAATAATGTCAGGAATATACTATTAATTTTTTTTACAGTAGTTCTGATACACCCTATATATATATACATTATGAAAATTTTGTGGGTGTGTCAGTGGATTATTATTATTATTATTATTAATATTTTCACATTTTGTAACCTATAAAGTCCAGAAGCCGTTATAATTAGATAAAGAATTGATATCTCCAGAACATGTTCAACATTTGATAGAAACAGTTTCTAAAGATCAACATCAATTAACATTCAATATTTGGCGTAAAATGATAAAATGAATTTTAAAGCAGTAGAACCACTTAGTCATCCAAGGGTTGCACAACTATTAGAAAATCATGAAGCAGGAGCAACAGCTTTGTACTTGAGACTGATAAATAAATGCTTAACTGCATATTTAGACACAGAAATTCTTGTTTTAGAGAGAGTACATCGTATATGGTACGTTGTATTTTTTTTGAGATATTGGCGATCTTGGATTATAAGAAATCCCAAATATACGCCTTCTGGAAATTTTATCACATTAAATGCCTACCTTTGTATTGAGATCAATGCACATTCATTAATTAATATTATAATAAAATTTAAAAAATATTGCAAAGAGAACTTTTTTATTCCATGGCAGTATAGTAGTCAAACCTGCGAAGCATTTTTTCGAGCTACAAGATCCGTGACTTCAACTTATTGTACTAAAGTAAATTACACTATGCTTGAAATTCTGTTTAGATTACGGAGAATACAATTCCAGATTGATGTTATGAATTCTGAAAAATTAAAAAAATGTACCTAATTTTCCAAATAAAACACAACGTTCAGTGAACTATATACCTGAGAGTTTACCAAGTATTCCTGAAATAATTAATTATTGTGAAGATGTTTAAACAAGCAGCATTGATTGATGCACAAAAATTTGGAATACAGAAAACGACCTCATTTGTTGAAGAAAAAGGGTTGTTCCATTACTATAATGCGCCTTTTCATTCGTCCGCTGTTGCTACAACAAAATTAGTCGAATTGCGTTACGAGGTGCTACCTCATTCGCAGAGGCGTAAATAGCCTATGGCCGATATGGCCGCGGCCATAGGCGCCTTATTGGAAAGGCGCGAAAATGATTAAATTGCGATTGATATTGTGATAGAATTTTGAATTACATGTCATATTTTCTATATCGACTGTACTCAACATAGTTCCCCGTATGAGCTATGTCCCATGCTAACTTCAAACTGTATTTTATAACGCAATACGTATGCGTTAGTTTGAATAGCTGTCACATTTCTTGCGGTAAATACGAAAAGTGACAGCTATTCAAACTGGCGCATGCGCACTGTATTGTGAAATTTATGAATTGGTTTGCGGGTTGCGTCGAATTTGTTGCCATTTTGTATTTACCGCTAGATAAAAATGTCAACTATTCAAACTGACGCATACGTATTGCGTTAAACAACACAGTGTGAAGTTAGCATGGGACAGAGCTTAAGATCGAGTCTGAAGTAAGTAAGGGACAAAACATATTATTTTAACTAAGAGTTAAACAAAACTGAAACAAAATGAACTGACAAATGACAGATTTATCATTGCTGTTAACAAAACGATGCAATATTGTTTACCTAAGGCCCAATATTTTCATCTCTGCCGATTAAGTTAACTGTCGGGGCATATTACCCATTTCTGGGTGTGCCAGTCTGTATTAATTAATTCTTTAATATACGAGTTACATATTGTATTATGCGAATATGCTTATATGTTTAATAAATAATAACCATGCTTGAATACTATTAAATCTAGATCTTATTATTTGTATTACGTGTCTTTATAAAAGGCGCATTTTTGGTGGCTGACCATAGGCGCCTTAATTGCTAGTTCGCCATTTTCACCAGATCTGGCTCTCAGTGATTTCTTCTTATCTCCAATTTAAAAAGATGGCTCGGTGGAAAGAGATTTCACGCCAATGAAGAGGGGATATCCGAGAAAAATGCATATTTTGAAGAGTTGCCGAAAGATTACTTTTTGGATGCTTTGAGAAAATTGGAAATTCGATGGGCTAAGTGTGTACAATTAAAAAAGGATTATGTTGAAAAATAAAATACTTGCAAAACTAAAATAACTTTTTTTTTCCATTATGTAATGTTCATAGCTATCATCCACCATTAGTAATTGATCTTAGAATTACCGAAAGTACGTTTCTGGAAAGTAATAACTCTCATACTTATCTTAACTTTACAAAAGCAGATTATGATGAAATAATTAATCAATTATATTGCATTAATTGGAATAATTGTCCCAATTACACAAATTAATAATAATAATATTAATCTTTATTACCATTGAAGTAATAGGCGAGGTTCAGCCCAGGGCTGTTCTTCCACCTAACCCGATACAGCACAAAAATATATGACAATATAATAGAATCATCAAACGCTAGACACAATTTAACAAATATTAAAAATATTACAATTAAATTCAAAAATAGTTCACAAAAGAAAAAAAAAACAAATATGGAAAAGAAATAGACAGACGGTCTTAATATCATTTTTTCAATTTGAATTTGAAAGCAGTTAACGGTAAAGACTTCGGGGATTCAGAAATATTGTTATACAAAGTAGGCGCGAAATAGGAAAATGATGCTCTAGATTTTTAGAATTAGTCTAAGAGCCCGTGAACCCCAGACCTTCGTTATTTTATAAAAGCTGAAAGTTTGTCAGCGCATGCTCCCAACACAGGTAAGAACGATGGACCATCATGAAGTTTGGATTATCGTGGCTTTGGCCTGTAACCGGTACTAAAGGTGTTTAAAATACCAACCCAAATTCATCAAATAATAAAGGGTGATTTTTTGATATTTCCTTCAGAATATTAGAAATCACGTCATTCATGCGAGACACTTAACAACGTGGCAACCCCTCGCCAGACACCCTTAATGTTCATTACATTGTAATTCTACTTCCGTTATACTATAAAAGCTGATTTTTATATATAATATTTGTGCAATAATTAGATGATGTTTCCTCATCAGCCAGACAGTTTTGACCGTTCCAACCCCTTGCAAGACAAGCATTTAGGGTAGCTGTAGGTGCGAGCGCGAGGCACTATACATACGAGTGGGTACGAGTGAGTTAGAATAGATCAAATAATTTTATTATATAACTATTTATGCCTAAGAAATTACTGTTTAAGGTAGTTGTATCGCACACTTTATAGTCCGTTAAATACGGTATAGTTTGTATTATTTCTTACTCTCAGATTTATTATCTGAGGTACATATGCTAATAAACTTGTTGGCGCAGATTTATATAAAAAATAATTTGTGTGAATTTTAAAAACATAGTAAGAAAATACATTCAGTGCTACAACTACCTTAAATTGTTGAAATTTATTATTTTTTTATCAATAGAAGATTGTAAAAAAACCGAATAAGATAATACTCAAAAATTTAATGAAAAAATATATTAATGATATTACAAGTTATAATTATAAAAATCTGTTGTGGCCAGCACAAGACCTCTCGCCATTTTCATATTAGGCTATATATACATAAGTATTGTATTGTACTTTGTTAACGAAACGTCGTTTTATAACAAAAAAAAAAATCTGATGTGGCCAACACATGACCTCCCTCCAATTCCATGTTTAAAATAGCAATGAGCTTTAAGTAAAGTTTAACTTCCGATTGATCTTTTGTAAACAAAATCTACTTTGTTGTTCCGATATATAGAAAAGTTTGTAATACGAAATTTGAATTATATTTTGTTTTTCCTGAAAAATCTGTTAGAGCTTCAAATTAAGTACTACATCCGGTTTATCATATATAGTCAAAATCTAATATGATGTTTGTAATTAATAAGAGTATTAAATACCAACTTTGCGAAGTTTTGGATCATTAATACATTTTAAGGGAAAAATCGTCACACACACACATTATTGTCAAGATCATCACCAACTTCCTTATGCTCTAAAGGGCAATATATGTAAATTCTTCGCCGTACATTATTCATTTCGTAAATGTGTAGTTGCAAACTATTATTTGACACTGAAATCACGTTCTTATTGAGAGCTGTTTGATATGTAATCCTGCAAACATCAAACTTAAATCGAATTATCCTGTATATCTAATATTTATGTATGAAGGAAAATATATTATTTTTACAAACCTTAATTTCATTGGAATCATATTTAAACTACTAAATTCTTCTTAATATGGTTTCATTTTTAATTTTAATGAAAACTGCTTCAGTGACAGTGACATTTGTTTAAATATGTCAAATTTGTTATTAAAGTATTGTTTTTGTTTGACGCAGAGGCAAAGTGATGTACAAAAATAAATTATTTTATAATATAGTATAAAGTTATTTCAAGTTATTTACTAAATGCTATTATCGTAAAATTGAAAATTGTGCCATTATATTCAATTTGTATTGGTAAAAGTTGCTAAACAATTATATTCAATGAATTTTTTACAAGAAAAACTGTTAAAAGCTTGTATAAATGATACTTCCGGTTATCCGATATGCACTCAAAACTAATGAGCTCTTCCCACATTAGCATAGAATGGATATACAAAATTTCAAATTTTTCTGATTGATAGTATTTGAGTAATCGTGTCCACATGATCCACACACACAGACACACACACAGACACACACACACACACACACAGACACACACACACAGACACACACACACACACAGACACACACACATACATACCTACAGACATCATTGTAAAAATGTTAAAATCGGATTCTGGGGAAATCAAAACGTGCTTATTCACTAAAATCTCTATATCCGATTTTTAGCACGATCCCTATACCTCCCTTACCTAGGGTAGCGGGAGGTAAAAAATAGAAAAGATATATTATTTTATTCATTATCATCATCATAATCAATAAAATAATTTTCTTCATCACTGACACTCCATTCAATTTCTTGGTCTTCTTCTTTGTCAGTTTCTGTAAAAATGTAAAAAAGTTAATGGGATTGAAAATAGTTAAAAATAACGTATAATAATTTGAAGTAGTATTTATACCTGAGACAGTTTTTAGTGAATCTCTGACGTAATTTGGCAACTGATCACCTTCGAATCACTTAAAATGGTACTGATTATTTGCGAGAACCCAACCATTATTCTCGGGTTGATATATTGTTGGAATTTTCTGGTTTGTAGCAGCTCGGATTTAGAAGGTGTCAGACCGCTAGCATCAAAATTTCGTAGTTTTTTTACGGCTAAACGCTTCATTAATATCTGAGACTTGATACGTATTAATGAACAGTTTAAGCCGAGCTGCATCAACATCAGTTATCGAACTGACATTGTATACCTCACATATAAACTGCTGAATAGTATCAAAAGTACTTCGTTGTTCATAATTATTTTCAAATAATTCGTGTTCACCGAATTTAATGAAAGCTTTTTGATACTCTTCCGTTGTTTTTTTTCTTCAATATTTTAAAAGGCCTTAACTTCCCTTTTCGGAAAAATACGGGATTATAATCACAACCTGTGATCGCATGGAATCCTGGCAAGCTCTTGCAAAAGATTTTCCTAACTTTACGTATATCTTTGTGAAGTCTACATATCTCAAGTTGTTCCCAGTGCCTATCAGCATCCAAAGAAGTAAATCATTTTGTAGACGGTGCATATGACCAAGCATGATAGCTGCAATATCAGTATCGACACTTCTAATCACAATATTCACTTGATTTGGAAAGATATACGCATGATAGACTATTTTAGTATCAGCCTCTTCATGTTCTGGACATGATAACTCTTCTATAACCCTAGTTACTATGTTGTTAGAAGCTTTAACAACAAAAGAATAGCACTGTTTAGAATTTATATAAATAGTTTTATTTCCAATAAAAGGTACTATTTCATCCCTGGACCAATGCAAAATGAAGAAATTCACCAAAGCTTGCTTAAAATTTGAATTTTTCAATTCTTTCACAAAATCACTCGGTCGAGTTTGATCGGGTCCAGTTATGGTGTAGCTCAATTGTGCTGTTTCTAATCGCTGGGAACGTTCGTAATCTTTGATCGATGGAGTCAGGTATTGATCAAAAATAACGTCAACTCTTGGCGCTACGAATTTTGTGACCATTTGCAACATTTTTTTATAAATGCCCCCGAACTTGTTAGGAACGTTTTTCATTGTATGTAATAAAAAGAAATCATCAATTATTACGACATCTACATTTGGGGGTGGTTGATGCTGGACCTCTTTCTCCAAACACTTCATTAAGGCAGATTTATCCGTCTTACAAATAGTACCATTCAAATGGCACACAAATAAAGGCACACTGGTGATTGGGTACGATAAAATTTTGGATATATCCTCGTTAAAATCTATCGAGATCCCCAGCATGCGTCCAAACAAATTTCGTTAAATTTTTACCTCTTCAATTACACCACCAATTCGAATTTTCTTCTTTTTTCCAAATCTTTTGAAAAATTATTAAGAGGTGTTTTTTAATAGATTTTTCAAAATCAGCTAATGTCTGCAAGGCATTCAGAAACGAACGTATTCCGGAGACTATCACCATTCTTTTCAATATAAAGAAGATATGACTCTACCAGTTCCGAAGCAGCTTTACCAGATGAAATGTTTATCAAATTATCTTTTGGTACTTCTGAACTGAAGGGATTAATAAACTGTTCAAATGTTTCAATAAATTTCTTTACTTGTTTAATATTTTTCTGAATATTGGGCTGATTCAAATCCGCTGAAACATCTTGGTGAGTTTGTAGTCCCAATTCTTGGTAAACGTGACTAATTATTGTACATCTCACATCGTGGTTTCGAGCCCACCGTTGACGTACTGATATTGAATTAGTAAAGTGAATAACTCCTGTGAGCCTTCGTGCAGCATCTGCATTAAAACTTTATGGGGAAGTTGCTTAATACTTGTAGGATTTTTTTTATTTGGTATACAGTATCTGAAGGATAATTATGAGTCCCTGATGGTGTGATTAGGTGTCTAACTATACGCATTTAGTAATTAGACTAGCGAAAACTCGGCTACGCCGAGTATTCCCTAGGGCTCCGCCGATAGTGTTTTATAATAGTTTTACGTATGTCCAATCCGACTAGGAACAATTTTAACGCAAAGTGCTAACGCTAAGAGTCTTTTAAAATATTTTTTTTTCGCCCACCCAAACAGCCCACGCAACCTGCCTACCCAAACTGCTCACGCAATCTGCCCTCACAAAATGCCTACGCAACCTGCCCAACCAATCTGCATGGCAGCCCTCGACGATACCTTTCATTTGATACCAAACACGACATGATTCTGACAACTTTAAGCAATAAACAAAAACCGATCGAGCTGTCAAATTTTTGACATTTCTGCATGACAGCCCTTGACGATACCTCTCATTTGATACCAAACACGTCATGGTTCTGAAAACTTTAAGAAAAAACTAAAGCGGATCGATCTGCCAAATTTTTGATATTTTTGCATGAAAGCCCTTAACAATACCTCTCATTTGATACCAAACACGACATGGTTCTGACAAGTTTAAGCAAAAAAACAAAAGCCGATCGAGCTGTCAAATTTTTGACATTTCTGCATGACAGCCTTTGACGTTACCTTTCATTTGATACCAAACACTACATGGTTCTGACAACTTTAAGCATAAAACAAAAGCCGATTGAGCTGTCAAATTTTTGACATTTCTGAATGGCAGCCCTCGACGATACCTCTCATTTGATACCAAACACGGCTTGGTTCTGACAACTTTAGGCAAAAAACAAAAGCCGATGGAGCTATCAATTTTTTGACATTTCTGCATGACAGCCCTTAACGATACCTTTCATTTGATACCAAACATTACATGGTTCTCACAAGTTTAAGCAAAAAACAAAAGCCGATCGAGCTGTCAAATTTTTAACATTTCTGCATGGCAGCCCTTCACGATACCTCTCATTTGATACCAAACCCGACGTGCTTCTGTCAACTTTAAGCAATAAAACAAAAGTCGATCGAGCTGTCAAATTTTTGACATTTCTGCACGACAGCCCTTGACGTTACCTTTCATTGATACTAAACACGACATGGTTCTGACAACTTTAAGCAAAAAACAAAAACCGATCGAGCTGTTAAATTTTTGACATTTCTGCATGACAGCCCTTGACGATACCTCTCATTTGGTACCAAACACGACATTATTCTGACTTTAAGCAAAAAACAAAAGCCGACCGAGCGGTTAATTTTTTGACATTTCTGCATGGCAGCCCTTAACGATACCTCTCATTTGATACCAAACACGACATGGTTCTGACAACTTTACGCAAAAACAAAAGCCGATCGTACTGTCACATTTTTAACATTTCGGCATGGTAGCCCTTGACGATACCTCTCATTTGATACCAAACACTACATGGTTCTGACAACTTTATGCAAAAAACAAAAGCCGATCGAGCTGTCAAAATTTTAACATTTCTGCATTGCAGCCCTTTACGATACGTCTTATTTGATACAAACACTACATGTTTTTGACAACTTTATGTAAAAAAAAAACAAAAACCGATCGAGCTGTCAAAATCTTGACATTGAAGTATTTGTGTTTTACTTAGTTACTAATGGCAACATTTTCTCGTATATGTATGTTTAAAATTTATTATATTTTTTATTAGTAGCTTGGAAATTAATTGGCTAACTTCACAGTAATGCAGTTAGGAATATTTGTTTTTCACTTATGGCATATTTGGTAACACTTATGTACCGACTTCACATTGATCTAGTTAGCAATATTTGTTTTATAGGTACTTACCTAGTTACTTATGGAATGTTTGGCAACACTTTCGAAGTTGACATGAACCATCAAAAATTATAAATTTTAAATATGCTTTAAGCCATGTTTACTATTGTGAAATAATTGCCCATTCTTATAATAATTTATGTTTATGAATTTAACTTCTTTCAAATTGTCCTCATTTCAAAAATATTTCCATTTAAAGGTTCTGATTGACATGTCAAACAATCTTTTTCCTAGGGCTCCGCCGATAGTGTATTATAATAGTTTTACGTACTTCCATTCCGTCTAGGTACCATTTTTATCAATTTCATATTATCATAAAATTTAACTTCAAGGTTATATATGCATTATTAATTACCATTTATATAAAAAAAACTAATTAAAAAATACCTTTAATTATACAGTCATATGCATAGTAATCGTTCCATAAGAAAATATATCCACTTTTAACTAATGTTTATACATTTCTTATAATGGCCATAATGTATGTTTATGAATTTAACTTTTTTCAAAATGTCCTTATTTTATAAATAATTCCATTAAAATGTTCTGATTGACATGTCAAAGAAACGTTCTTCGTCTTCAATTTTTCAAAGAAGATTAAATTTTTGATTTCAAATTGTTTCAAAAAGCCAAAATACGACCTTTAAAATTTTTTTACACAAAAACTATGCACCGTGCAGAAAAATGACCTATTACCAGGAAATCAAGATGAGTTATTCTCTACGTCCCAGAAAATTTTTAATTAAAATCACTCGCACCGTTCAGACTGTAGAGGCGAACAAAATTTTCGCGATCGTCGTGATGAATTCAAATATATATAAAAAAAAATATAGAAATATAGATAGTGAATTAAATTATTTAGTATAAAAGATAATGTAACCATATAGTTACATTGCCCAGTAAGGGTCATACAAATTATATACATAATTTATCTAATTTATTTATTCTATTTTTCAAACAGTTTATTTAACATTATAAATAATTCCAAAGTCATTCATGGAATGATAAAAACAATTTTTTGTTTCAGTAAGACACAACCTCGTATCGCATTTTTCACATTTTATGCGACTCGTCCCTTTCTTACAATTCCTACATCTTCCTTTTGTTGTGTGGATGGGCCAATGTCCATAACAATCCATTCTGGAAGTTTCGTTTGGTCTTTCCTCACAACTAGTAGATCGAAATTGTCTACAATATTTATTTACAATAGCATATTCATAATTTCATAAATATTTATGAAAATACCTCTAGATCCGACTGCCTCTACAAAAGCAATTTCCTCATCATCGGAGCTGTCTGATGCATCGGAGATGTTCGGGTTTGGTGGTAATCTAAATTTGTCTCTTCCATAAAACATTTCGCCGATATACCATCAAAATTTTCATTCATTATTATTGCTAAAAATAAAAATTCTATGTAGCACTTATTGGCCAATGTAACCAAATGGATACGTTGATTTTATATGCGTATTACTAAACAACTATACACCTGTTAGTTTATGTAATGAATGAAATAAGTTAATTATTATCTAAAGAATCATCAATATAAATCACGAACACAGTATAAAAGTTTTACTTACCAAAACATACAATTACATTTAACTATATAAAGCCCTTATTTGGTATGATGTACACTGTACAAAATTTGTGTCGAAATAAAAATTTTGAGCTTATATTTTAACACGCTACAACTCGCAACCAATCAAAATAGACTGTTACCATATGGTTACTCTGCACGGTACTGTCTAATATATAAGATACGCGTAAATTTAACATTTGAAATCAATGTAACCATATGGTTACAGAAACTCTTAAAGGGTTAATAGTCTGTTCTAAAATCAGATCAATGGGTTGCCTTGAAAATTGCTTAGCTGTCCTTTTAATACCGATGTAGCCCTGTTGAAATCCTTCAAATAAATCAGGATGGGTTTCTGCTACTTTCATCAAGTTATCATTATATATCACACTCCATCGAGCATAATTCTGTTGATTACAGATAAAAAATAAATTTGGAATTTTAGGTAAAAGTGATTTGAAAAGTTCGAAGTCTCCAACGCGAAAGCTACGTGATAGTTGTAAGTAATGATGAATGAGATTAACATAAATTACATAAAATTGTTGAGTCTTGCCACACTCGCCATTGAGACTTCGTTGTTTATAAATACAGTAATAATTTATCAATTCTTTTAGCTCTTCATGTTCTATGTTGAATGATGATATTTTATACAATTTTGTAGTCTGTGAAGTTCTTCTATCATATCATCTGTTACTGACGTGTTACTAATTTGCAGAAAAGATTTAAAATGCAATATTTCTAATCCTATTGCCCCCAAAGGATGCAGTCTTTTGCAGCGATTGAAATGCTTGCCGTCAAGAAATCCATTCCCAGATCCATTTGCCAATAAGCCACTTTCCACCATAACATTCGTTAGTCCACAATCACTAATCACCTTACCAACTGCTTTGAAATAAGCCATCATTATGTGGAACGGTCCTAAATGTATAAATAAATTATCAAATGTAGGTTTTTCAGTTGCTTGTATTTGTAAAGCGACTTTGGCTATAGCCAAGTTATATGTTACTTGAATGGATGATTGATATAACTCTTCAGCATTTTTTTTTTTTTACTTTGGTGCATGGTTTCTAAAACTACAGAATTACTTGTTAGTGAGGCATTTATCGAAGTTAAATAAGATATATGTTGTTGGAGAGTGTCAATATCATCAATCCTACTATTGAAACCAACCCACATAGGAATATCAGGTAATTCTAACGCATGACTAATCATCCAGATTTTATCAATTTCTGTATATAATTGTAAATTACTGGGGAGTATATTTTCAATTTCATCAGCCGTTAATTGCAAATCACTCGTCATTTTTTTTTTTTTGATATGGAATTTCTTCTGAAGCTAGTGCGTCGAAAGTTCGTCTTCTCCTTTTCTTCTTTTGTGGTGAATTGTATCCATTAATGTGAACTGGTGCTTCGGATATTTCAGATTCTTTGGATGTATTTAATGCAATGTTCTGATAAATGATTCCGACGGTGTCATGTACAGTGTCCTTCCCACTAGTAGTTTCTACAAAGTGGTCAAAATTATCATAAGCCACTCCAGTATAAAGTTCAGGTATTTTTTTTAATTTTTTCAGGGCATAAACTTGACTTTTCAATAGAAGCATATGTGGTTTCTGTTTCAAGTTCTTCGACACTTTGATAACTGATGCAATGACCATATCTATTTACAATATCTATAATTTTTCTGCTACTCGTTAAGCTCTTCAGAGTCATACCCAGCATGATATGCTTAGACGTCTTGACTTGACCATTATGGATTCCATAAATAATATCTTGACAGTAAGATCGAACTTGACGAACACATTTTAGGCTACTTTTCCGTTTCTGTCTAGAACCACCGATAAGAGTACAGTAAAAATCTAATAATTCTTGCGGTATAGAAGCTTCACCTGCAATTAAATGCTGTGCTGAAGGATTTTTGGATGGTAACTTTTTCTTCTCCATTGTCAAAATAGTTTTTCGTAAAGTTAATGCCGCTTTTTGTAAAATATTTTCAGATTTTAAGTTGTCCAATACTGTTTCGTCCATCGTCTTCAGATATTGGGGTGCTAATATTTTTTTATTACGGATTGTAAAAAATTTAATGTCTTTGGAAAACTTCTTATTAATTTTTTCTTCCAGGTGGTTTGCAGTAAAAGTAGCATTCATTTCAACGGAATTCTCTGCATAAATTATCTCAAATGAATCAGTATATAATTCATGTAAATAAATCAATAAATGACAGCGGCCGTTCTTGATTATATCTTCTTCTATGATGCTACTAATTTCATTAAAAGCTTCTTGGTGGTACTCTCGATGATGATGCCAATCACTTTTAGCAGATATTTTCGCAGATGCAGATATTTTATTATTGAACTGAATCCTACATTCAGTATGATAATATATTTTCGGACTTGCAACACTCTCCAATCTAATTAACAACTCTTTATACTTTTCTTGATTTTCAATGCTAGAAATTATACGGGACTTAAATTGGTCTTTGTCGCCTTCATGGAGAGGAAGCATTGTCGATCTTAGTTGTCTCTTTTTTTTATTGCAAAATAAACAAACATTTTTAATCTTGTCAACACTGGTATCACTTTGGATTGAACTGTTTACTTCTGCGGTTGAATTATATATTCACTCACTTCTTCAAGTCCACAAATGTCCACATCTACCTGGGAAGTTGAAGGTTGAGGTTCTGTTGATTGAGAAGCTAAATGTGAGTGTGATACGGCCAACTCAGATAAATGCGATGAGTCTGGTACAGAATTGTCTGTTGATATATATACGTATTTAACTGTTTCTTTTCCATGCTCTGTTTCAACAGTCTTCTCAGAATTTTTAGGTTCTGAGGTAAAATATTTTTTCATCAGTCCTGTGAATGATTTGTAACATTCCCTGTGATAACCACTCTCTGTATATTCACGAGGAAGAATAATGTCATTATATTTGAGGTTATGTTTTTTTCGCAATTTCAAAATTGATTCACATTTTGTCAATATCTCGTCAGAAAATAATATTATTTTTCCACTACTTTTTTTTACAAATAACACAAATTAATGTGTCACCCATGACTTGTTTTCCAACACAAAATCACTTTCATTTGATAAAACACACAAGATTATTTTAGCTGATGTAAACATGCACTGAGTAACAAACAATACATGCGCAGTAGAAATAAAAACTGCGCAGTGGACGATCGCGACAGACCTAACTCATTATCTCAGTCGCACCCACCCGTATGTATAGTGCCTCGCGCTCGCACCTGCCTAAATGCTTGTCTGGCAAAGGGGTTGGAACGGTCAAAACTGTCTGGCTAACGTAAGTAGAATTACAATTTAATGAACATTAAGGGTGTCTGGCGAGGGGTTGCCACGATGTTAAGTGTCTGGCAATGAATGACGTGATTTCTAATAATATCCTGAAGGAAATATCAAAAAATCACCCTTTATTATTTGATGAATTTGGGTTGGTATTTTACACACCTTTAGTACCGGTTACCTGCCAAAGCCACGATAATCCAAACTTCATGATGGTCCATCGTTCTTACCTGTGTTGGGAGCATGCGCTGATAAACTTTCAGCTTTTATAAAATAACGAAGCTCTGGGGTTCACGGGCTCTTGCTCTAAACGTTATTGACAATATTGCCTGTTTTTACAATATCCTATATTATATTTTAGATAAATATGTTCCGCGAAAAAATTGCATACGACAAATATCCCATTTAGTTTAGCAAATCGTTGAAAAAAGTAATTAAGAAAAAAGATAAATATCATAAAAAATGGAAAAAGTTTAATGACATAGCTGATTCTAATTCTTTTATAGTACTGCGCAGGAGAACTAAAGAACTGATGAAAGAAAATCACGAGTAGTATATTTCTTATGTAGAAAATAAATTAAAAACTAATCCTAAAACTTTTTGGAATTATTCCAAAACTTTTTATAAAAGTAATACTATTCCAAATGTGCTTAGCTATAATGGTACTCAGGCTACTAATGGACATGATATTATGCAATCTTTTCGCTGAACATTTTGAAGCGGTTCACAGTTCAGGTCAAGTTTTTCATCCGGCGCAGATAAACGAATATATGGATAATAGTAATTTAAACTAGCGAAAACTCGACTACGCCGAGTATTCCCTAGGGCTCCGCCGATAGTGTTTTATAATAGTTTTACGTACGTCCAATCCGTCTAGGAACAATTTAAACGCAAAGTGCTAACGCTAAGAGTCTTTTAAAATTTTTTTTCTCGCCCACCCAAACAGCCCACGCAACCTGCCCACCCAAACTGCTCACGCAACCTGCCCACACAAAATGCCTACGCAACCTGCCCACCCAATCTGCATGTCAGCCCTCGACGATACCTCTCATTTGATACCAAACACGAAGTGGTTCTGACAACTTTAAGCATAAAACAAAAGCCGATTGAGCTGTAAAATTTTTGACATTTCTGCATGACAGCCCTTGACGATACCTCTCATTTAACACCAAACATGACACGGTTCTGTCAACTTTGTGCAAAAAACAAAAGCCGATCGAGCTGTCAAATTTGTAACATTTCGATACCTCTCATTTGATACCAAACACGACATGGTTCTGAAAACTTTAAGCAAAAAACAAAAGCCTATCGAGCTATCAAATTTTTGACATTTCTGCATGACAGCCCTTAACGATACCTCTCATTTGATACCAAACACGACATGGTTCTGACAAGTTTAAGCAAAAAACAAAAGCCGATCGAGCTGTCAAATTTTTAACATTTCGACATGGCAGCCATTAACGATACCTCTCATTTGATACCAAACACGACAGGGTTCTGAAAACATTAAGCAAAAAACAAAAGCCGATCGAGCTGTCAAATTTTTGGCATTTCTGCATGGTAGCCCTTGACGTTACCTTTCATATGATACCAAACACGACATCGTTCTGACAACTTTAAGCATAAAACAAAAGCCGATTGAGCTGTCAAATTTTTGACATTTCTGCATGGCAGCCCTCGACGATAACTTTTATTTGATACCAAACACGACATGGTTCTGACAACTTTAAGTAATAAACAAAATCCGTTCGAGCTGTAAAATTTTTACCATTTCTGCATGACAGCCCCTTGACATTACCTCTCATTTGATACCAAACATGACATGGTTCTGACAAGTTTAAGCAAAAAACAAAAGCCGACAGCCCTCGACGATACCTCTCATTTGGTACCAAACACGACATTATTCTGACTTTAAGCAAAAAACAAAAGCCGACCGAGCGGTCAATTTTTTGACATTTCTGCATGGCAGCCCTTAACGATACCTCTCATTTGATACCAAACACGACATGGTTCTGACAACTTTACGCAGAAACAAAAGCCGATCGAACTGTCACATTTTTAACATTTCGGCATGGTAGCCCTTGACGATACCTCTCATTTGATACCAAACACGACATGGTTCTGACAATTTAATGCAAAAAACAAAAGCCGATCGAGCTGTCAAAATTTTAACATTTCGACATGGCAGCCATTAACGATACCTCTCATTTGATACCAAACACGACAGGGTTCTGAAAACATTAAGCAAAAAACAAAAGCCGATCGAGCTGTCAAATTTTTGGCATTTCTGCAACCCTTTACGATACGTTTTATTTGACACAAACACTACATGTTTCTGACAACTTTATGTAAAAAAAAAAAAACAAAAACCGATCGAGCTGTCAAAATCTTGACATTGGAGTATATGTGTTTTACTTAGTTACTTATGGCAACAATTTCTCGTATATGTATGTTTAAAATTTATTATATTTTTTATTAGTAGTTTGCATATTAATTGGCTAACTTCACAGTAATGCAGTTAGGAATATTTGTTTTTCACTTATGGCATATTTGTTAACACTTATGTACCGACTTCACATTGATCTAGTTAGCAATATTTGTTTTATAGGTACTTACCTAGTTACTTATGGAATGTTTGGCAACACTTTCGAAGTCGACATGAACCATCAAAAATTATAAATTTTAAATATGCTTTAAGCGATGTTTACTTTTGTGAAATAATTGCCCATTCTCATAATTTATGTTTATGAATTTAACTTCTTTCAAATTGTCCTCATTTCAAAAATATTCCCATTTAAAGATTCTGATTGACAAGTCAAACAATCTTTCTTCTAGGGCTCCGCCGATAGTGTATTATAATAGTTTAACGTACGTCCATTCCGTCTAGGCACCATTTTTATCAATTTTATATCCAAATTAGGTTCCATTTAAATACATGCCTTTTTCGTCGTTCAGCAACTATTTTGTCAATAGAAACATGCGTACATATGTTACTGTGCGTTCATATTTACTGAATTATAACCTTTTCAACTTCTCTGTCATAAAAAGCAAACAGTATTACCTATGGATGAACATGTTTTCAAATTTACGTCAAGGATATATACGAATTATTAATTACCATTTAAATAGAGAAAATCATTATAAAATACCTTTACTTATACTATTATATGCATAATAATCGTTCCATAAAAAATATATATATCCACTTGTAACTAATCTTTATACATTTCTTATAATGGTTTGTCACTAACATTGAGATGTCAAATGTGATAGATGACATCGTTTTTCTTCTTAATTTTGTACATTTAGACTTGGATCGATTGTTTCAAAAAGCCAAAATTCCACCTTTAAAAATGTTTTACACAAAAACTATGTACCGTACAGAAAAATGACCTATTACCAGGAAATCAAGTTGAGTGTATATCTACATCCTGGATAAATTTTTCATTAAAATCGCTTGTACCGTTTAGTCTGTACAGGCAAACAAAATTCTTGATTAATTATATATATATAATCACTACAATCGCGAAAATTTTGTTCGCCTGTACTGAAACGCGACGGAATATGGAGTGTATTATTATTATTATTATTATTAATTTTTAATAATCTTTAATATTGTTTGTTTTCTCACGTATACCAAAAATAAAACGCATAGGCCGACCTCCTATGAAGCGATTAGAATAGTGTCGATGATATTTTGCAGGCCTTTTCAAGGGTGTCATAAATTACTACAGGCGTCTCGTGGCAATACAATGTCTAGGACAATCCCAACGTAAGGGTATCGCCAGGGTGGGCATAAGGTTAGCGTGGGAATGTTTACAGCTCGAATGAATATAAGAATTTACAGTATACAGTATACAGATAATTAATAAACAACTAACATGACTGACTAACATTAACTAATTTATTTATAATAGTAACAGCACGAGAAATAATGTCAGAGTATATTATTAACTAAAAAGCATAAGTTTTCTTAGAAGCCGGCCCTGGTATAGGAAATTGAAATATAAAAGAGTAGGTAAAAACCTCAACGATAAACAAAATAATTAAAGAAATGTTTACAGGTTCATTACGGATGTAGGTAAACATTTTGTATTTGTTTAAACATTGTTATATTGTATGGATAGCAACAATTTAGGTAAACCGAGAGTTAGATGAATATTAAAAGAGGTGGGAGTTAAAATCAGTGCTACAGCAGTCCATCTCTGTCCCACGCATCAGGCCGAGGTTTAAAGTCATCTTTGTCTGAGTAGGGGTAAAATTCACCACTACCTCGTGGCATCCTTGTCTTTTACTCAGAGTACAGATGTTTATGTCTTTGTCTAATATATAGGGCATATGTGACTTTTTGAATGCATCTAATTAACAAATCAACAGGCGAGAAATCCTTCCACAACCCTGCACTGGAGACCCAAGGTGTATAGGTGGGATGAGTACGGACGAATTGGGATCAACAATTATAAGCTGTCTCCGTCCAACTTATAATTTTCATATGCCGAAACTACCCTACTACGTCAGGACATCAGCAAATGAGATGCGAAGTATTAAGATGATTTCTTAGAAAGTTCTGTCTGTTGCAGTTTCACCTATGGACATCTAATCTTCTATCATTTCCACCACCCATTTCGAGGGGTGGCGCTTGTGTGTTTAAAACTGGGTGCCCAGCACTCGGAAAGGCATCTTGGTTTCGGCCAGGATCACTCTCTGGTATTAATACTAGTGTATAATATAAATATATTACCAGAGAGTAGCTCAGCCTCTATGGTCCATATACTGATATTAATAAATACCTGGAGGCTTTGGCATTGGTGGTAAACATTATTATTGCTGTCACCTTAATCAAATACATATTATTACGGTCTGTAAGTAGCGAGATAACAGGCGTGCACGTCCCTTTATTGGGTTCAGCTGCAATGTCAACAACGTTACTTACTCCCCGTAAGGTTGCGACGAGATAACAGGTGTGCACGTCCCTTTACTGGGTTCAGCTGCAATTTCCAACAACGTCGTATTCCAATAAACTATCAATAAACGGTCAGTAAGGGCGAGATAACAGGTGTGCACGTCCCTTTACTGGGTTCAGCTGCAATTTCCAACAACGTCGTATTCCAATAAACTATCAATAAACGGTCAGTAAGGGCGAGATAACAGGTGTGCACGTCCCTTTACTGGGTTCAGCTGCAATTTCCAACAACGTCGTATTCCAATAAACTATCAATAAACGGTCAGTAAGGGCGAGATAACAGGTGTGCACGTCCCTTTACTGGGTTCAGCTGCAATTTCCAACAACGTCGTATTCCAATGAACTATCAATAAACGGTCAGTAAGGGCGAGATAACAGGTGTGCACGTCCCTTTATTGGGTTCAGCTGCAATTTCCAACAACGCTCATTGCTCCCCGTAATATCAATAAACGGTCAGTGGTAACGAGATAACAGGTGTGCACGTCCCTTTATTGGGTTCAGCTGCAATTTCCAACAACGTTGCTTACTCCCCGTAACACATACATACAGCAAATAATAATTATTATTATTATTATATATATATATATATATATATATATATATATATATATATATACCACCAGGCCATAAATGAGCATACTTAATAGCAGACAGCTGTTGCTTCTGAGAACTTATATGCACACTGGTCAAACGGCTAATAAAGGGATATATTCGGACATCTTGTATGTCTGCGTTTAGCCATACGTTCGACCCATCATCCACTTGGGGAATCCGTCCACGGCCGTAACCACGGCTGACCGAGGTCCGCGACCAAGGCACCGCTGCACCAGTGACCGACCCCGGCCTGCCGCCGTACGCACGGCGGTTGCGAGACGTTGCCTGTGCTGCGCCCGGTGCCGCCACGCTTTCGAGCCCGCTGCCAGCCACGGCCCTGTCCAGGGCACACTCCCGGCATCCCAGTCCCTCAGTAACAGGCATTATACATGTGTATAAATATTTGAGCTTTTCATGTCACTTGATGAATAAACGTTGTTTATTGTTGAATCTGTGTTTTTTACTTGTTTTATTCCTTACACTACCACGACTTTAAATCAAAGAATTCTGGGCAGTATTTATTTATTTATTTACATAACACAACGTAGGGTAATTAACGATCACGATCTATATGTACGAGGGGGTGGTAAAACACTGCCGCGTTACAGTACAGACTAAACTATATACAGGGTGTAAATTTGAAAACGGTATATTTGTGTTTAATAAATTTAATTTGTGGCTTTATATGAAACAGAAATGTAAGGTGTTTGGTATCAAAAAATTCGTATTTTTTTTCTTTATAATACGCAATTATATTTTCAATAAATTAATATGCAAACTTTTGGCGTCTAAAAAACTGTTTTTCTATGTTATAGCCCTATGACCCGTTTTAAAATTTACACCCTGCAATTAGTGCATATTATAAAGAAAAAATTTACGAATTTTTTGATACCAAACATATTATATTTCTGTTTCATATAAAGCCTGATAATAAATTTTAAAATTTGCACAATTAAGAAAAATATCAATAGCCGTGAAACTGACAGAAACAAAACAAAACAATAGTTCACTTTAAACGCTCATTAGTAAACGTTTCCTTACACTTTATTTGTTAAATTATTATTATTTTCGTTTTATTAAGAAGAAATCATGAACAATTTGACTCATGAAGAAAAATTACAAATTATTAATGCTGCGCCTGCGCCACTCGCGCACTTATGACAAATTTTCGCACCTAACCTATAAAAAGTACGACGATGACAACAAAGTTCCTGCAGAAAAGAGCGACGAAATACTAATTGGACTTATTCAACAAATTGTTTACCTTTATTTTTTTATCTTATAAATATAATGTATTGCAATTGCACCTATAAAAGTTAGGTTATACGAAATGTCAAACATAAAATTCTGAATTTTAATTTACTGCATAAACGACGTTATTTTAGTTTAGTTTCTTAACTTAGTAGCTTAATTTAATTTCATAATTTATATGCTGCATAAATGATTTTAATTTGTTCCTTTGTAGTTTGCAGTATTTCTTGTTTCTTATAACTTATTTCTTATTACATGTAGATCATCTTTAGTTTGTAAATACCTATTACAATAAATAATAATTGTTTCTGATATAAATATCCTATTTTTTACTTTATTTCGTGTTATTTTGTATTGGTTCGTAAATTAATAACTTTAATCTTTAATTGTCCCCTATCATGACAATGTTTTGTTATTGTCACTCTCATGGCTTATGTTACTTTTTCTTAATTGTAAAAATTTTTAAATTTAATTTCTGGCTTTATATAAAACAGAAATGTAAGGTGTTTGGTATCAAAAAATTCGTAATTTTTTTCTTTATAATACGCACCAATTATATTTTCAATAAATTAATATGGAAACTTTTGGCGTCTAAAAAACTGTTTTTCTATGTTATAGCCCTATGACCCGTTTTAAAATTTACATATATATAGTGAATCTAGTTGTTTAGTATAAAAGACTAGCGTAAACACGGCTACGCCGAGTATACCCTAGGGCTCCGCCAATAGTGTTTTTCAATAGTTTTACGTACGTTCAATCGGTCTAGGAACAATTTAAACGCAAAGTGCTAACGCTAAGGGTCTTTCCCGCCCATCCAAACAACCCACGCAACCAGTCTACGCATCCTGCCCACCCAAACTGCTCACGCAACCTGCCCATCCAAAATGCCCACGCAACCGTCATTTCTGCATGACAGCCCTTGACGATACCTCTCATTTGATACCAAACACGACATGGTTCTGACAACTTTAAGCAAAAAACAAAAGCCAATCGAGTTGTTAAATTTTTGACATTTCTGCATGGCAGCCCTTGACAAACCCTGTCATTTGATACCAACCACGACATGGTTCTGACAACTTTAAGCAAAAAACAAAAGCCGATCGAGTTGTCAAATTTTTGACATTTCTGCATGGCAGCCCTTGACGAACCCTCTCATTTGATTCCAAACACGACATGGTTCTGACAACTTTAAGCAAAAAACAAAAGCCAATCGAGCTGTCAAATTTTTGACACTTTTGCATGACAGCCCTTGACGTTACCTTTCATTTGATACCAAACACGACAAGGTTCTGACTACTTTAAGGAAAAAACAAAACCAGATCGAGCTGTCAAATTTTTGACTTTAATGCATAGCAGCACTTGACGAACCCTCTCATTTGATTCCAAACACGACATGGTTCTAACAACATTATGCAAGAAACAAAAGCCGAGCGAGCTGTCAAATTTTTAACATTACTGCATGGCAGCCCCGGCCGATACCTTTTATTTGATACCAAACACGACATCGTTCTAACAACTTTAAGCAAAAAACAAAACCCGATCGAGCTGTCAAATTTTTGACAATTCTGCAGGACAGCCCTTGACGTTACCTTTCATTTGATAACAAACAAGACACGGTTCTGACAACTTTAAGCAAAAAAACAAAAGCCGATCGAGATTTCATAATTTTGACATTTCTGCATGGCAGCCCTTGACGAACCCACTCATTTGATACCAAACACGACAATGTTCTAACAACTTTAAGCAAAAAACAAAAGGCGATCGAGCTGTCAAATTTTTGACATTTCTGCATGACAGCCCTTGACGATACCTCTCATTTGATACCAAACTTGACATGATTCTAACAACTTTAAAGCAAAAAACAAAAGCCGATGGAGCTGTCATACTTTTGACTTTTCTGCATAGCAGCACTTGACGAACCCTCTCATTTGATTCCAAACACGACATGGTTCTAACAACATTATGCAAGAAACAAAAGCCGAGCGAGCTGTCAAATTTTTAACATTACTGCATGGCAGCCCTTGACGTTACTTATCATTTGATACCAAACACGACATTGTTCTGACAACTTTAAACAAAAAACAAGAGCCGATCGAGCTGTCAAATTTTTGACATTTCTGCATGACAGCACTTGACGTTACCTTTCATTTGATACCAAACACGACATGGTTCTGACAACTTTAAGCAAAAAACAAAAGCCGATCGAGCTTTCAAATTTTTGACATTTCTGCATGGCAGCCCTTGACGATACCTCTCATTTGATACCAAACACGACATGGTTCTGACAACTTTAAGCAAAAAACAAAAGCCGATCGAGCTTTCAAATTTTTGACATTTCTGCATGGCAGCCCTTGACGATACCTCTCATTTGATACCAAACTCGACATGATTCTAACAACTTTAATCAAAAAACAAATGCCGATCGAGCTGTCAAATTTTTAACATGTCTGCATGGCAGCCCTTGACGATACCTCTCATTTGATACCAAACAACCGTGGTTCTAACAACTTTAAGCAAAAAACAAAAGTCGATCGAGCTGTCAAATTTTTAACATTTCTGTATGGCAGCCCTTGACGAACCCTCTCATTTGATACCAAACACGACATGGTTCTGACAACTTTAAGCAAAAAACAAAAGCAGTTGGAGCTGTTAAATTCTTGACATTGGAATATTTGTTTTTTACTTAGTTACTTATGGGATGTGTGGCAACACTTTGGAAATGCGCATGAATCACGGACATGTACCTTCAAAAATTATAATTTTAAATATAATGTTTTAGGCTTTTTAAACTACTATGCATTAACCGCCCATTGCCATAATGTATGTTTATGAATTTAACTTTTTTCAAAATGTCCTCATTTTATAAATAATTCCATTTAAATGTTCTGTTTGACATGTCAAAGAAACGTTCTTCGTCTTAAATTTTTCAAAGAAGACTAAATTTTTGATTTCAAATTGTTTCAAAAAGCCAAAATACGACCTTTAAATTTTTTTACACAAAAACTATGCACCGTACATAAAAATGACCTATTACCAGGAAATCAAGTTGAGTTATTCTCTACATCCCAGAAAAATTTTCATTAAAATCACTCGCACCGTTTAAGCTGTAGAGACGAATAAAATTTCCCCGATTGTCGTGATGAATTCAATATAGAAATATATATTTGTTTTTTGCTTAAAGTTGTCAGAACCATGTCGTGTTTGGTATCAAATGAAAAGTAACGTAAAGGGCTGCCATGCAGAAGTGTCAAAAATTTGCTAGCTCGATCGGCTTTTGTTTTTTGCTTAAAGTTGTTAGAACCATGTCGTGTTTGGTATCAAATGAAAGGTAACGTCAAGGGCTGTTATACAGAAATGTAAAAAATTTGACAGCTCGATCGGCTTTGGTTTTTAGCTTAAAGTTGTCAGAACCATGTCGTGTTTGATATCAAATGAAAGATAAAGTCAAGGGCTGTCATGCAGAAATGTCAAAAATTTGACAGCTCGATTGGCTTTTGTTTTTTGCTTTAAGTTGTCAGCACCATATCGTATTTGGTATCAAATGAGAGGGTTCGTCAAGGGCTGCCATGCAGAAATGTCAAAAATTTGATAACTCGATCGACTTTTGTTTTTTGCTTAAAGTTGTCAGAACCATGTCGTCGTGGGCTGTTTGAGTGGGCAGGTTGGGTCGGCAGGTTGCGTGAGCATTTTGAGTGGGCAGGTTGCGTGGGCAGTTTGGGTTGGCAGGTTGCGTGGGCATTTTGGGTGGGCAGGTTGCGTGAGCAGTTTGGGTGGGCAGGTTGCGTGGGTTGTTTGGGTGGACGGGAAAAAAATATTTTGAAAGACCCTTAGCGTTAGCACTTTGCATTTAAATTGTTCCTAGACGGATTGGACGTACGTAAAACTATTATAAAACACTATCGGCGGAGCCCTAGGGAACACTCGGCGTAGCCGAGTTTTCGCTAGTCTTTTATACTAAATAATTTAATTCACTATCTATATTTCTATATTTGAATTCATCACGACGATCGGGGAAATTTTGCTCACCTGTACAGGCTAAACGGTAAAAGCGATTTTAATGAAAATTTTTCCAAGAGAGAATAACTCAACTTGATTTCCTAGTAATAGGTAATTTTTCTGTACGGTGCATAGTTTTTGTGTAACATATTTTTAAAGGTGGGATTTTGGCTTTTTAAAACAAAATATCTGAGTTCTCCATGAAAATTTTAAGACGAAAAACGTTTATTTGACATGTCAATAAGAACATTTAAATGGAATTATTCATGAAATGAGGACAATCTGAAAGAAGTTAAAATCATAAACATACATTATGGCAATGGGCCGTTATTCCACAATAGTTGAAAAGGTCTGAAACATTATATTTATAATATTTGAAGGTTCATGTCTGTGATTCATGGGCATTTCGAAAGTGTTGCCAAACATTCCATAAATAACTAAGTAAAAAACAAATATCCCAATGTCAAAAATTTGACAGCTCTATCGGCTATTGTTTTTTTTGCATAAAGTTGTCAGAACCATGTCGTGTTTGGTATTAAATGAAAGGTAGCGTCAAGGGCTGTCATGCAGAAATACCAAAAATTTGACAACTCGATCGGCTTTTGTTTTTTTTTCATAAAGTTGTCAGAAACATGTCGTGTTTAGTATCAAATGAAAGGTAACGTCAAGGGCTGCCATGCAGAAATGTCAAAATTTTGACAGATCGCTCGGGTTTTGTTTTTTGCTTAAAGTTGTCAAAACCATGTCGTGTTTGGTATCAAATGAAAGGTAACGTCCAGGGCTGCCATGCAGAAATGTCAAAAATTTGACAGCCCGATCGGCTTTTGTTTTTCGCATAAAGTTGTCAGAACAATGTCGTGTTTGGTATCAAATGAGAGGTACGGTCAATGGCTGTCATGCAGAAATGTCAAAAATTTGACAGCTCGATCGGCTTTTGTTTTTTGTTTAAAGTTGTTAGAATCATGTCGTGTTTGGTATCAAATGAAAGGGTTCGTCAAGGGCTGCCATGCAGAAATGTTAAAAATTTTACAGCTCGATCGGCTTTTTGTTTTTCGCTTAAAGTTGTCAGAACCATGTCGTGTTTGGTATCAGATGAGAGGTATCGTCAAGGGCTGCCATGCTGAAATGTCAAGAATTTGACAGCTCGATCGGCTTTTGTTTTTTGCTTGTATCGTCGAGGTCTGTCATGCAGAAATGTTATAAATTTGACAGCTCGATCGGTTTTTTTGTTTTGTTTAAAGTTGTCAGAACCATGTCGTGTTTGGGCATTTTGGGTGGACAGGTTACGTGGACAGGTTGGGTGGGCAGGTTGCGTGGGCATTTTGGATGGGCAGGTTACGTGGGCATTTTGTGTGCGCAGATTGCGTGGGCAGTTTGAGTGGGTAGGTTGCGTGGGCATTTTGGGTGGGCAGGTTACGTGGGCATTTTGGGTGGGCAGGTTGCGTGGGTATTTTGGGTGGGCAGGTTGCGTGGGCAGTTTGGGTGGGCAGGTTGCGTGAGCAGTCTGGGTGGGCATGTTGCGTGGGCTGTTTGAGTGGGCGGGAAAAAAATATTTTGAAAGACTCTTAGCGTTAGCACTTTGCGTTTAAATTGTTCCTAGACGGATTAGACTTACGTAAAACTATTATAAAACACTATCGGCGGAGCCCCAGGGTATACTCGGCGTAGCCGAGTTTACGCTAGTCTATATTTCTATATTTCCATATATATTTGATTTCATCACGACGATCGGGGAAATTTTGTTCGCCTCTACAATCTGAACGGTACAAGCGAATTTAATGAAAATTTTTATGGGATGTAAAGAATAACGCAACTTGATTTCCTGGTAATAGGTCATTTTTCTGTACGATGCATAGTTTTTGTGTAAAAAAATTTTAAAGGTCGTATTTTGGCTTTTTGAAACAATTTGACATCAAAAATTTAGTCTTCTTTGAAAAATTTAAGACGAAGAACGTTTCTTTGACATGTCAATCAGAAATTTAAATGGAATTATTTATAAAATGAGGACATTTTGAAAAAAGTTAAATTCATTAACATACATTATGGCAATAGGCGGTTATTCCATAGTAGTATAAAAGGCCCAAAACATTATATTTAAAAATTATAATTTTCGAAGGTTCATGTCCGTGATTCATGTGCATTTTCAAAGTGTTGCCACACATCACATAAGTAACTAAGTAAAAAACAAATATCCCAATGTCAAAAATATGACAGCTCTATCGGCTTTTGTTTTTTTGCATAAAGTTGTCAGAACCATGTCGTGTTTGGTATCAAATGAAAGGTAACAACAAAAGCTGTCATGCAGAAATGTCAAAATTTTGACAGCTCGATCGGCTTTTGTTTTTCGTTTAAAGTTGTCAGAACAACGTCGTGTTTAGTATCAAATAGAAGGTAACGTCAAGGGCTGCCATGCAGAAATGTCAAAATTTTGACAGCTCAATTGGCTTTTGTTTATTGCTTAAAGTTGTCAGAACCATGTCGTGTTTGGTATCAAATGAGAGGGTTCGTCAAGGGTTGCCATGCAGAAATGACAAAATTTTGACATATATATATATATATATATATAGTGAATTAAATTATTTAGTATATAGGACTAGCGAAAACTCGAGTATTCCCTAGGGCTCCGCCGCAGCCCTTGTCGATACCTCTCATTTGATACCAAACACGACATGTTTCTGACAACTTTAAACAAAAAACCAAAGCCGATCGAGCTGTCAAAATTTTGTCATTTCTGCATGGCAACCCTTGACGAACCCTCTCATTTGATACCAAACACGACATGGTTCTGACAACTTTAAGCAATAAACAAAAGCCAATTGAGCTGTCAAAATTTTGACATTTCTGCATGACAGCCCTTGTTGTTACCTTTCATTTGATACCAAACACGACATGGTTCTGACAACTTTATGCAAAAAAATAAAAGCCGATAGAGCTGTCATATTTTTGACATTGGGATATTTGTTTTTTACTTAGTTACTTATGTGATGTGTGGCAACACTTTGAAAATGCACATGAATCACGGATTATAATTTTTATATATAATGTTTTAGGCCTTTTATACTGCTATGGAATAACCGCCTATTGCCATAATGCATGTTAATGAATTTAACTTTTTTCAAAATGTCCTCATTTTATAAATAATTCCATTTAAATTTCTGATTGACATGTCAAAGAAACGTTCTTCGTCTTAAATTTTTCAAAGAAGACTAAATTTTTGATGTCAAATTGTTTCAAAAAGCCAAAATACGACCTTTAAAATTTTTTTACACAAAAACTATGCACCGTACAGAAAAATGACCTATTACCAGGAAATCAAGTTGCGTTATTCTTTACATCCCAGAAAAATGTTCATTAAATTCGCTTGTACCGTTCAGATTGTAGAGGCGAACAAAATTTCCCCGATCGTCGTGATGAATTCAAATATATATGGAAATATAGAAATATAGACTAGCGTAAACTCGGCTACGCCGAGTATACCCTGGGGCTCCGCCGATAGTGTTTTATAATAGTTTTACGTAAGTCTAATCCGTCTAGGAACAATTTAAACGCAAAGTGCTAACGCTAAGAGTCTTTCAAAATATTTTTTTCCCGCCCACTCAAACAGCCCACGCAACATGCCCACCCAGACTGCTCACGCAACCTGCCCACCCAAACTGCCCACGCAACCTGCCCACCCAAAATACCCACGCAACCTGCCCACCCAAAATGCCCACGTAACCTGCCCACCCAAAATGCCCACGCAACCTACCCACTCAAACTGCCCACGCAATCTGCGCACACAAAATGCCCACGCAACCTGCCCATCCAAAATGCCCACGCAACCTGCCCACCCAACCTGTCCATGTAACCTGTCCACCCAAAATGCCACAAACACGACATGGTTCTGACAACTTTAAACAAAACACAAAAACCGATCGAGCTGTCAAATTTATAACATTTCTGCATGACAGCCCTCGACGATATCTCTCATTTGATACCAAACACGACATGGTTCTGACGACTTTAAGCAAAAAACAAAAGCCGATCGAGCTGTCAAATTCTTGACATTTCAGCATGGCAGCCCTTGACGATACCTCTCATCTGATACCAAACACGACATGGTTCTGACAACTTTAAGCGAAAAACAAAAAGCCGATCGAGCTGTCAAATTTTTAACATGTCTGCATGGCAGCCCTTGACGAACCCTCTCATTTGATACCAAACACGTCATGATTCTAACAACTTTAAACAAAAAACAAAAGCCGATCGAGCTGTCAAATTTTTGACATTTCTGCATGACAGCCATTGACCGTACCTCTCATTTGATACCAAACACGACATTGTTCTGACAACTTTATGCGAAAAACAAAAGCCGATCGGGCTGTCAAATTTTTGACATTTCTGCATGGCAGCCCTGGACGTTACCTTTCATTTGATACCAAACACCACATGGTTTTGACAACTTTAAGCAAAAAACAAAACCCGAGCGAGCTGTCAAAATTTTGACATTTCTGCATGGCAGCCCTTGACGTTACCTTTCATTTGATACTAAACACGACATGTTTCTGACAACTTTATGAAAAAAAAACAAAAGCCGATCGAGTTGTCAAATTTTTGGTATTTCTGCATGACAGCCCTTGACGTTACCTTTCATTTGATACCAAACACGACATGGTTCTGACAACTTTATGCAAAAAAAAACAATAGCCGATAGAGCTGTCAAATTTTTGACATTGGGATATTTGTTTTTTACTTAGTTATTTATGGAATGTTTGGCAACACTTTCGAAATGCCCATGAATCACAGACATGAACCTTCAAATATTATAAATATAATGTTTCAGACCTTTTCAACTATTGTGGAATAACGGCCCATTGCCATAATGTATGTTTATGATTTTAACTTCTTTCAGATTGTCCTCATTTCATGAATAATTCCATTTAAATGTTCTGATTGACATGTCAAATAAACGTTTTTCGTCTTAAAATTTTCATGGAGAACTCAGATATTTTGTTTTAAAAAGCCAAAATCCCACCTTTAAAAATATGTTACACAAAAACTATGCACCGTACAGAAAAATTACCTATTACTAGGAAATCAAGTTATTCTCTCTTGGAAAAATTTTCATTAAAATCGCTTTTACCGTTTAGCCTGTACAGGTGAGCAAAATTTCCCCGATCGTCGTGATGAATTCAAATATAGAAATATAGATAGTGAATTAAATTATTTAGTATAAAAGACTAGCGAAAACTCGGCTACGCCGAGTGTTCCCTAGGGCTCCGCCGATAGTGTTTTATAATAGTTTTACGTACGTCCAATCCGTCTAGGAACAATTTAAATGCAAAGTGCTAACGCTAAGGGTCTTTCAAAATATTTTTTTCCCGCCCACCCAAACAACCCACGCAACCTGCCCACCCAAACTGCTCACGCAACCTGCCCACCCAAAATGCCCACGCAACCTGCCAACCCAAACTGCCCACGCACCCTGCCCACCCAAAATGCCCTCGCAACCTGCCTACCCAAACTGCCCACGCAACCTGCCCACCCAAAATGTTCACGCAACCTGCCGACCCAACCTGCCCACTCAAACAGCCCACGACGACATGGTTCTGACAACTTTAAGCAAAAAACAAAAGCCGATCGAGTTATCAAATTTTTGACATTTCTGCATGGCAGCCCTTGACGAACCCTCTCATTTGATACCAAATACGATATGGTGCTGACAACGTAAAGCAAAAAACAAAAGCCAATCGAGCTGTCAAATTTTTGACATTTCTGCATGACAGCCCTTGACTTTATCTTTCATTTGATATCAAACACGACATGGTTCTGACAACTTTAAGCTAAAAACCAAAGCCGATCGAGCTGTCAAATTTTTTACATTTCTGTATAACAGCCCTTGACGTTACCTTTCATTTGATACCAAACACGACATGGTTCTAACAACTTTAAGCAAAAAACAAAAGCCGATCGAGCTGGCAAATTTTTGACACTTCTGCATGGCAGCCCTTGACGTTACTTTTCATTTGATACCAAACACGACATGGTTCTGACAACTTTAAGCAAAAAACAAAAGCCGATCGAGCTTTCAAAATTTTGACATTTCTGCATGGCAGCCCTTGACGATACCTCTCATTTGATACCAAACACGACATGGTTCTGACAACTTTAAGCAAAAAACAAAAGCCGATCGAGCTGTCAAATTCTTGACATTGGAATATTTGTTTTTTACTTAGTTACTTATGGGGTGTGTGGCAACACTTTGAAAATGTACATGAATCACGGACATGAACCTTCGAAAATTATAATTTTTAAATATAATGTTTTAGGCCTTTTAAACTACTATGGAATAACCGCCCATTGCCATAATGTATGTTTATGAATTTAACTTTTTTCAAAATGTCCTTATTTTATAAATAATTCCATTTAAATGTTCTGATTGACATGTCAAGGAAACGTTCTTCGTCTTAAATTTTTCAAAGAAGACTAAATTTTTGATTTCAAATTGTTTCAAAAAGCCAAAATACGACCTTTCAAATTTTTTTATACAAAAACTATGCAATCAAGTTGAGTTATTCTCTATGTCCCAGAAAATTTTTCATTACTATCACTCGCACCGTTCACACTGTACAGGCGAACAAAATTTTCGCGATCGTCGTGATGAATTCAAATATATATAGAAATATAGATAGTGAATTAAATTATTTAGTATAAAAGATAGTGAATTATATTATTTAGTATAAAAGATATTAATAATATATATACATCAGACGAAATATTTAAGAAACTTGAACAGTTAGACATTTCAAAAGGTAGTGGTCCTGATGGAATACCTTCGAAATTTATTCGTACGTGTGCTCACTACTTGGTTACTCCACTGAACATTTTATATAATCACTCTTTAAAATCGGGTGTATTTCCAGATCTTTGGAAAAAGTCACATGCAGGACCAATATTTAGAAGTGTAAATAAGAATGAAGTTTCTAATTTTAGACCAGTATCTATAATGTCTACTTTTGGAAAGATTTTTAAGGCAATTAAATTTGAAAGATTGAAGGATAAAGTTAAGAGTTATTTAATTCCTCAATAAAATGGATTTTGTGAAAAGAAATCAGTACTAACTAATCTAATTCCCTATACTGAATACGTTAGCAGAAGTTTAGATAACAGAACTCAAGTCGATGTCATATATACGGATTTCAGTAAAGCCTTTGATCGTGTTAGTCATATCTTATTGTACAAATTGTGTAATTTAGGAATTCATGGGTGTCTTTTGAAATGGTTACAATCTTACATAAAAAATAAATCACAATTTGTTGTACGTAATGGTTTTAAATCCAGGATAATATATGTTACATCAAGTGTATCGCAAGGTTTTCATTTAGGTCCCACATTATTAATATATTTATTAATGATATATTTAAATGCTTTAAGCACAGTCATTACTTATTATTTGCAGATTACATTTTTTTAGACCAATATCAAACTACAATGATTGTAATCAACTACAAGAAGACCTAAATAACCTGATCAACTGGTGTAAATTTTATAACATGGATTTAAATATCAATAAATGTCATTATGTAAGATTTACAAGAAATTTAACGATCTGCCAGTATAACTATATTATAAATGGTATTTCAATAGAACGCAAAACCAAAACAAAAGATTTCGGCATTTTATTTGATACAAAACTTTTATTCAATGACCATATCAGTGTGATCGTATCAACTGCGTACAAGTTATTATTATTTTAAGAACAGCTTCACGATTTACTAGATGTGCATCATACATATTGTTCTATAATGCTCTTGTACGATCATAATTTGTATATTTAACATTTATTGGGAATCCATGTTATAATCAATATGTTAAACAAATAAAATCAATACAAAAAAATTGTTTTTATATTGTGTAAAAAAATTGGAAACGAATATGACAGCTACAGTTCTACTCTTGTAAAGTTTAAGAAGAATCCACAGTGGTCGGTAAAACAAGGTTCCGTATTATACTAATTACATGTTTCCTATCTACTCAATTTAAAATGTTTTTATGGAACATATAAGTTAAATATTTGCTGCTCCTTTCTTGTGTTTTAAATTTTGTTAAAACTTTGTTAGGTATTAATTAAATAATGATGTCATAAATGTAACATATTTCAACTTAATGTAGTTATTTTATAAGAGCCTTATTTTAAAACAATAGAAAGTAAATATGAACCTTCTACTTCCAGATGATATATGTATTATTTATAAAATCTTAATAGAATTGCGAAATTTAGTATAAAACAAACCCTACTTTTTCTCTTTTCCAACGAAATATTTGTGCTGATAAACCTGACATCGTGCGGAACTAAGTGAAACTATATTTTGACTCCTCCTTCTTTCCCTAAAGTACAGTCCCATTGATAAGTATACCTTTTTATGTTTTGTGCTTTCGTTGAAGTAAACAGACCAAATAATTTTACAAATAAAATGAAAAGTTAGATATATTTATTGTAGTAATCTTCTTTATTATAATTATCGTAATATAAAATAATAATAACAAAAAATGCCAAATTTCTACAAAACTTGCTTTATTTTCCAATATTTTTTTACAAAAGTAGTAATAAAAAGAAATAATCATTCTTAGAAAGCATAAAATGTATTTTATAATATGAATATAAATAATTGACAGATATACCCCTAATATGAGGGTGGGTAATTGAATTAACTAGCATCATCATAAATCAAAACTTTTATTTCACCAAGGCCCGGTTTTTCTATCTCTGGATAAAGTGTCAGTTAATTTAACTGGCTAAGTTTCACAAAATAAGTTTTAATTGAACAATTGTGTTTATTTTCAAGATGTATGGCTAGATTAGAGTCTGATTTTTTATTTTTCTAAGATCTCATATGCTCAGAATGATTTTGCTTTATAAAAAAAGTGCCAATGACGGATTCAATCATTCATAATTTAACTGCCAGATATAATAAGAATATTGCATCGGTAATTAGAGCATATATTTACAAAATTATACACACGTCAAATAGTGATGCGATATTTTTAATTTATCTGGCAGATAAGTTAACTGGCACTTTATCAAGAGATAGAAAATCGGTCTTTATTATTATTTGGTCTTTAGTCTTATAGATTTTGAGAAACCGTCCCTCCACCATCCAGACACACATACACACACAAACAGATAGACATCATTGTAAAAATCGGATTCTAGTGACCTTAAAACGTGCTTATTCACTAAAATCTAGATATGAGATTTTTAGCATGAATCCAATACTTCTCTTAGCGAGAGGTAACAAGTGCTCAGGCTGGCTCAGTGCTCTATTTTGTAGTGCCTATAAATATGAACGTTGGGGTTTTCCGCCTGCCTTGCGCACGCAATTATGAATAGGCGCCGACTACACGAAATTTAGTGAGGTGTATTTAATTCAAATAAATAAATATAATACAAATAAATTTAATAATTTTAATGATTTAAGAAAAAAAAAATATTCTTTTACCCAACTTCCGCAAAAATTTATATAAAAGCATTTTCAAAATTGTGGAGTGAAAGGGGTAAATATATTATTTTTGCGGAGTGCACTTGCATCCCACATCTCGGCGCCTTTGTTGCTATGTCTGGCCTGGGTTTGGGACGGTTTGTCACAGTTTAGTACAACACTTTTGCTGAATCGGCCATTCATAAAATTTTATAAATGGATAATCGCAAAAGTAAGAAAGGTGGTTTATTTTTATCTGCTAAACGTAAAAATCGACGTAATAATATTGGAAAATATAAGAGGTAAATTAATTACATAATTATATAAAAAGAATAAATACCAAATAAAGTTCGTGTATAATTTTAGATGTAAATCTTCAAATTTATCGTCCGTCAGGGAAAGTACAGAGAAGGAATTGCTGCAATCCAACGAAGATGAAAAGTAAGTTCAATTTCTACATACAAATGAATAAAAAAATACTACTACCTGTTTTTTCTTCTCACCACTGATTGACATAAATACTGATAACATTACATTACCGAGCTCTAGTTCTGTTATACATGACGAAAGTACTACTTTTTCACCTATGGTAAATATTTTGTGTTTCATCAAGACGATAATTTATTTACAAATAAATTTATTATGGGATATTGTAACTGACGAGAGTAGTGAAGATATTTTTAAATCTTCAACAGAAAAATTAATTGGAAGACGCATAGTCCAAATTAATAATTTTTTTCGAGTCACTGAAAAGTGTGAGTAATCATAATGAACAATATGGCTGTACATTGAATAACATAAATATTATAAAAGATATTAAACAAGGACTAAATTCCATACTTGTACTGAAATGTAATATGTGCAATAGAACTTTTCATATATCTACCAATGAAACAAGAAGTACCAACACAGATATTGTTGATGTAAACACAGCTGCAGTTAAGGGAATCATGAGTGTAGGCTCTGGTTATTTTAATTTAGAAGAGTTTTTATGTGTAATGGATATTCCATGTATGAATGGAAATACTTATGCTAAATATCATAAAATTGTTTCTGATACATGGGAAATAGCAGTATATAATAAAATGGTTGAAGCTGGGAAAAAAGAAGCAGAGTATGCTATTAAAACTGGAAATGTAGACGCAAATGGGACTCCTTGTATTACTGTAGTGGCTGATGGCTGTTGGTCAAAAGGCAGCTATAAAACTAATTATAATGCATTATCAGTAGGGATTCACCAAGCCAAGCTACTTGGCTTGAAATAAAAAAGCTTGGCTTGGCTTGAAAATTCAAGCTTTTTTTAATATTAGACTTGACTTGGCTTGGGCTTGATGGAACCAAAGCTTGGCTTGGCTTGAAAACTTCAAGCTTTAAAAATTTTAGGCTTGGTTTGATTTTCAAGCTTTATCAAGCTTTTTCAAGCCTTTTCAAGCTTTCAAGCTTTTTAATGCTCATGCGCAAACTCATTTTTGCATGCACATATAATGCTTTTTATTTCATTTATTTTATTTGCACGGTACACAGATATGTATAATAGGTCTTGAAACGAAAAATATAAAAATATAGAAATTTATGTTTTGTTCAATTATTTCATTTTTGAAAGTAAAAAATAAAAAATTTAGTATCTTTTATTAAAAAATACCCTGCTATTTTTATATTACCTTTATAAATTTTTCATTCTATATAGGTTTAATAGTTAGACTTGACTTTGGTGTATTTTAATAACTAAACGAATAGGATCTATTTTCATAATGACATTTTCACTCGAAATGACCTCCCCAACAAACTGTAAGTTTGGTATAATACATAGTTCATATTTACCCTTTGTTAATAAATAAAACAAAACAATACCCCAAACACTCAAGAACCGTGTTCAAAGAAATACATAATTCTGAAATACTACCTACAATGGGATAAAACTGACCTGCTAAGTAGGTATCCCTTTTATACTTCAAATACATCTGGAAATAATAAAATCCTATAGACTGGGATATTTTGTTTGTTCGTGAGACAATAACTTGTACTTTCTATTTTGAACATTATAAAATTTGTGCTGATTTTTTATTACACAATCATGTAAAGTTACTTCGTATGTATAATTACCCTAATTATTTCCAATTTTAAAATAGCACAAAGGTATCCTCAACAATTTGGATATGTTTTCATTACCAAAATTTGCAAATAATAGCACATTGGCACTCCCAGAACTAGGTAATAAGCCGTTATTATATATTTATTTAATTCATATACCTACATATAAACAAGGGAAACTTGAATCAAGTAAATATTTAGAAGAGAATAATCTCTTTGTCGGTTTACATTTTTATTATATTGTTATACTGCCTCAGACAAGGCCGTTTTATTAGGAGCAATATTAGGGGCTGTACTAAAAATAGCATTAAAATCTTTGTATACATACATTTCCACAAATACAAACTTTCTCGTTTCTTTGATTCGGAAATACCAGAACAACAAAACATTGTAAATCCATAGCTGACAAAAAAATTCAACATTTGCGAAACATTTAACAAAATGAAACTATGATATTTTTCATCATCATACGTAATCTCTCAATTACCTTGTGTTGAGTATATTATTATTTCTTATAATATCTATTCAGCTTCAAAATTATAATTCATAACACCCGTGGTTTGTTCAATATTTTATCGGTTTGAGAAAATGAAGACCTTATTTACAAGTAATATTTTCTGAAATTCTCTCATATACGCTACTTTTAGAATGCGAAGATAAACGGAACAATTATTTTGACATAATATGGCAAATATTCAAATTATGTGCTTTAGTGCTTTAATCATCAAGGTTATTATTTTAGAATAAAATAAATCGTGTTACGAACGATATACTAATGTGAGCATTATACTTTCATTTTATTTTATTTTGTAGATTATTGTTGAATGTCAGTATCGTCTAATATATAACAGCTCTATTTTGTAAGAAAGATGGTATGTCTTAGCAACATGACAGATAAAATAAAATAATAGCGAAGACTGAAAAAATATGAAAACGATAGGCTATACATTTGTTTCTATTGGTTAAACGTTGCTAAGACTTAACAATTTCCTTACAAAATAGGGTTGAATATTTTTTATATGTAAACAAAGGCATAATATCATGTAACAGGTAAAATAATAAATATTATTTACAGAAGCTTGATGCTTGGTATTTATGATCAAGTTATATATAGTTAAAAAATTAATGAATATTATTTAATTATGAAATATAATCAGATACATTTAAAAATAATAAATCAATTTCTTAAATTTTTGTTTCTATAATTTATTCCAGTTACTTAAAGATTTATGTATCTAATTAATAAATTTTTATATACATTACTTTTATCTTATCAATAATAAGAATTTTTAAAAATTTAAATAGTTCTATATTAAATTATCATTATCTATTTAAAAACTTTTTTAATAACTATAAATTTATTTTGTATTTGATTGTGTGCGTGAACTAAAGTGTGCGATTAGTTAGTTCAGATTGTGAAAAAGTGATCTGTGGGACGATGGGATAAACTTTCCCATTTACAAATTTTTGAAGCCTATACTAAACTGTTCCTACCTCATTTCTGAGAAATTCGCAAAACTGTGCTCAAGCAATGAAAAAGTACATTACCTCCATAAAATTTCTGTTTTGCCGACCTCGTCAACAAATCTTGTGAAAAGCTTGAAAAAGCTTGTTTTTCACCAAGCTACTTGACAATCGGAGGCTTGGTTTGGCTTGAAAATTCAAGCTTTTTTTAATGTTAGGCTTGGTTTGGCTTGGGCTTGATGAAACAGAAGCTTGGCTTGGCTTGAAAAATCAAGCTTTTTTGAAAGGCAGGCTTGGTTTGATTTTTCAAGCTTTTTCAAGCCAAGCCAAGCCAAGCTTCAAGCCAAGCCCGTGAATCTCTAATTATCAGGTGCAGCGGCTATTATCGGGCATCAATTTGGGGAAGTACTATACATCGGAATAAAAAATAAATATTGTTCAATATGCATTCACTAAAAAAAAAAAAAATAACATCGAAATTAAACCCCATGAATGTTCTAAAAATTTTGAAGGTACCTGGACAAATATGGAATCAAATACAATACTCGATGGTTTTAAAAACAGCATTTCAATGCATGGAATTAAATTTACTAAATTAATAGCGGATGGAGATAGTAGTACTTATAAAAAATTTTTAGATTGAAAACCATATAAAGACACCATTATGGAAAAAATAGAGTGCCGTAATTATGTGTTAAGAAATTATTGTAATATATAATATAATGTATGTTCCGACACAAGATTTCCAGTTCATTTGAGAAGAATATTAAATGGAAGAATATTACGATTAAGAAGAGCCATTACAAGTTCAATTAATTTTAGAAAATCTGGCGAATTACCACTTGCACGTAAAATAGAGCTTCTGAAATGTGATATTGAAAATAGTATCAAACATGTGTTTGGAGGAGAACATTCAAATTGTGACGCCTACTTCTGTAGTACAAAAACAATACCAGCAGAAAATAATTTTTTGATTTTAAAAAATTGTTCTGAATTACATAATAGAATAATTATAATTATAAAATCAGTATCGCTACATGCCCGCAGTTTAATTTTCAATTTTGACAGCAATATAGTGAACAATTCCATTCTGTTATTACAAAATTTATTAGGTGGCAAAAGAATAAATTTTTCGAAAGGAATATCATATGAATCAAGGTGTCATGCTGCAGTTATATCTTTCAATTCCAAAAGGCAAACTCATTATACATTTCATAAGACTCTCACCGGTAAAAGTCCGTTTAAAATAAAATCAAATTTTGAAATCAAAAAGCAAGAGAAGGCTAAAAGATCTTTGACTTTTCGACAAAATAATAAAAAACAGAAGGAAAATACTAGCAACGCAGAGGATGGAGATTATGGGGTATGGTGTCAAGAACCAGATATGGACAAAAACGAATTAGAAAAAGAAAAAGAAAATTTTCTAAAAAACCTAATGACCACTGAAGAACAACGCCAACGATTTGAAAAAAGTTTAATATTGCAAGCTGGAAGTAGCTACTGGTTAGAGGAAAGAAGAAAACTTCGTACTGCATCCAATTTTTTTAAAGTATGCACTCGGCGACAAACAACTAGCTATGTAAATTTAGTGAAGAATTTGTTATACGGGTCACAAATTTCACACGTTCCCGCTATTCACCAAGGAAAAATCTTTCAACCGGTAGCTAAGGAGAAGCTAGAAGAACAGTTAGAGATACAAATAGTGCCCTGTGGAATGTTCATCGACAAAGAATTTCCATTTCTTGGAGCTAGCCCAGATGGACTGGTAGGTGATGACACAATAATAGAAATTAAGTGTTCCTACAATCCACAAAACTTAAGATTAGAGGAGTTAATTTCAAATAAAAAAATTACAATTTGGAAAAAAAATTATTTCAATAAAACAACCATCATTATGGTCACATTAGAAAAACGTAGAATAGTTAATGATATGATCATTTTGTACAAAACTTTAAATAATACTATAGTCAACAATTTTTACATTACATCAATTTATACATTCCTGTTTATTTTACCACGTTGTAATACAAATTGTTACAAAAACTTATCAGTCAATAAAGCGATGTATTACACTTATTTTCAAAATGTTGATATTTTCACGTTAACTTGTACAGAAATCCGTACTCTACTGATTGGTGGACTAAACCAAAATATGCTATAATATTTCGGTTTTATTATGTAATATATTTCAGTTCACTGTATACGTATTATCGTACTCTATTTAAATTTATTGTTTTTTGTAATTCTTTTATGTAAAAGCGGAAATTTATCATTGGTTTTATACTGTTGGTTTCCCACAAAAGGTAAATAAATAAATAAATTAATTAAACATACAGATAAACAAATTCTAAATACATAACAACACTTAGAATTGATACCAAACACAATATTAAATGAGACAACAAATTAGAAATATTTTATATTAAATGCTCAAAATGACCGCCTTGAGCTCGTACGCATGCTTCACAACGGCGAATCATGGAATGATAGACACGATCAATTACATTACGATTGTTACGAATGGCAGCAGATACATTCATTATTCGCTGAAGTAACTGCTCACGCGTGTTTATTTCTACCTTATACTTTTTTTTTAAGAATCCACGCAGATAATAATCCAGAGGATTTAAATCTGGAGATCGTGGAGGCCAATTGGAAGAACCTCCACGTCAAATCCACCGATTGGGAAAATTTTGGCTTAACCAATCAGTCACACGTCTACCATAGTGAGGAGGAGCACCATCATGCTGGTACCACATGTGCTGCCGTGCAAGACATGGAACATATTCTATTAGCTCGTGCTATCTGTTTTCAATAAAAAAAAAATTATAACCATCAGCTGCTAGCCGATCATTTAAAACTATGATTTCCAATAAACCAGTATTAAAAATTCTTGTCCAGACATTTATGCTAAATCTTTCTTGAAAACGGGACTGAAATATAGCATGAGGATTTTGAATACTCCATAAATATTGATTATGAAAATTATTTACTCCATCTCTCGTAAATTGAGCTTCATCAGACATCAGACAATAACACTTTAGAAATAAAATCTGGATTATTCGCAGTTTGGCGGAGTAATCACCGGCAAAATTCTAGACGAGGACCATAGTCTCTTGGTTGCAGTGCTTGAACTCGCTGAAAGTGTTAGGGATGTAATTTCTCACGGTTTAATATCCGTCCAACACTGCTCTGAGACATGTGCAATTGAGCAGCGACACGTCTCGTGCAGATTTGAGGATTATCAAGAATAACGTCAACCACATTCTCTTCCTCTTCATGGTTATTAACAACACTAATACCGTCATTTCAAACATCAGTAGATTCCGTTTCCCTTAGTCGTTGAAATACGCGCGCAAACATGGTATGGGAAGGTTGGCCTCTATGTGGGTATCTGTCATGGTATTCTCTACAGTCTACACGCATTGTGGACATTATCATTACAAAATCCATAAACAAAAATTATATCTGCATATTCAGCAGTATTAAAACCATACATTATTACACAAACAAAGATATAATAATTTTTAATTAGAATAAATAAGGTATGACTTTTCAATAAACTCTTCTTATTTAGAAGTATCTTGATTAGAAAAATTTGGAAATTTTGAGCTTTTTTTTATAAAACTTTAACCTTTTGTATTATGGTGACTAGAAGAGATAGGACCTATGTTCATATATAATTTTTTTCTTAAAATGACCTCAAAAATAAGCCGATAAAGTTTATAACATTAGTCCTGAATCACCCAAAACTTTTGCAAAGCAACTGTTTATAATATATATATACATAGACGTTTAAGGGCGCGATAAAATGATGCTTTTGTATAACTTCCTACAGATTTTGATATATAAGAATAATTTATTACCAAATTATATATTAATTTAAAGGTAAACATATGGAGATTGACATAAAGGTTTCAGTTCTTTTATATAATCAATAAATTATTAGTAAATTAAAGAAAATTATAGAAGTGTTCAAAACAAGATTTTTCAAAACCACTTTATCTTATTTAGAAAGCATTTTCAACCAGAATTTTACCTTTATGTCCTGGAGATAAATGAATACTTTAGTATTATTTAAAATTTATAAGTAAATTTGGTCCAGATTTTCTTATTCGTAGGATATTTAATATCGTCCATAAGCTTGCAATGCTATTTTAGTTCAGCGTTTTGTCGGTCACAACTGTGGCGCTGATGTGTTCTCAAAACTAATTTCCTTTTTGGAGAGATAGAGACGGACAGAGAAACTGGCAGAGATTGAGAATTGAGATAAGGCGGAGAACATAGTTTTCCAGGTATATCGGCAAATCAAGAATGATATACTTTCAGTTTGTAATATAATATCTATAACATTTATGTCACCAATTATATATGCGACGCAGTTTGTTCCATTAACAAAACTGTAGTACACAAATATATTTTAATATGATAGGTAAATAAAAATATATGAAAAATTTTTTTCCGCCTCATAGGTATTTATATATTTTTCTAAACGTGAAACAATAAATAATAATAAAATTTCAATCGGTTTTTCGACATTTCGATACGTAGATGTATAAAAAAACGGACACATCTCATTTGACAATTTATTTTTCATGTATACATTATGTAATATAATAATATAATATATTAATATTATTTACATTTTTCTCCGACTGTTAATAATTTCTGGTAACAAACAGTTTTTATAAAAATTTACTAATTTTTCTTCCATTTTGTCATTCCAGAATTTTATGTCCCTTTCTATAATTTCAATAAATCAGATGCGTCATTTTTGTATAAGACAAAATAACATTTTGTCTTCTTTGTTATGTGCAATTGTCCCTGGATCTATAAATAAATAATATATAGACTAGTTATTTTTCTTCAACTGATTTCTAACAATATACCTGATAGTAATAATTGTGAGATTTTATAATACTTTTTATATATTTTAAGTATATAACTATTTTTCATGCATAATAAGTATTATCAACGCCTCATCGTATAGTTATTTTGGTACATCGGCCCATAAATCTGATAAACCGAATGAAATAGTATCATTTGTTGTAAGGACAGTATATTCCAAAGAACAGCTTTAAAAACATTGGAAATTTATAATCTGTCGATTATTATTGAGGTAAGAAATCGAAAGGGAAAACACAGGTGTCATTTACCGGACAAACAATTCTTTTATCTGTATAATTAGATTTTCCCGTTTATCTGTAATCTGTGACTAATGGCCCTAGTATTTTCCCATTAAGGTCATATTGTACTATACTCGTATTACATATTACTAGGCTTAGGATTATAAAATTCAGATAATGGTAAACCAAAAGCCGCATCTCTCTATCCCAATACAGTAAAATCCGAGTCCGAGGTAAAATCTTACGTTACCAGGAATGTTAAATATCTCATCTCATCAATGTCATATTGCAAGTTCAATTTTGGCTCCGCCCAAAAGGAAATAAGGTTTGGTACATGATTTATTTTCATGGAAAATCTAGCAGATGACTACTAGCGCCTTCATAGAGCGTACGACGGTTGTTATCATAAGTTACGCTTTTAACCGCGCCCTTAACATGGGAAAACAGTTTTTTTCAAATATTATCTATTATTATAGTAGGAGTTTTTGATATGATTAGAAATATTATTTAATTTGGCATCATAGAGTATCTAAATACTTTTAATTTAATGCTTTATTATTGAAATATTTACGAAAGTATAATTCTACTTGACAGTTATTACTTATAACTTACTAAAAACAGTAATCATGGAAACGTATTCGGTAGCTGACTTGGCTAAATCAAGGCTCCATAATAATTTTTCACTAGTTCAAATCCCTCCCGTTTCAAGTTAATATTTTTATTATTTTTATATTTATTTTGTACAATGTATTATTAAATAAATTACAAAATTAAAACAAATAATATTTTGGTACATCAAGTATTTTATTGACTAAATGTACAAGAAGTGAAATAAATATGTAAATTTAAGCCAAATAAATAATTAAGTATAGTTTTATGTAAGTCATTAACGCAACCGGTTTTTAATGTTTTTTAAGTTTTAAAATGATTCGTCTAGTTCGTTCATGGGATACAATTTGTCTATCACGATATATTCTAGCAAAAAAGTCTCGAATTTCTCATGAACTCATCCCTTGATTTTAAAATTTAATTATACTAATTTTTAAAATTTTCGGAAAGAATGTATCGAAAAATGACAATAAAAGTCTAACACGTCTGACAAACCTGTGTGAAGGTTTATTTATTAGTGATTACTTTTTGTTTTTTGCTTAATACTATTAGCAGTGACATAACAAAGAAATAGTATAGTAAATTCAAGAAAATACTTGATTTACCAAACTATTTACGTTTTATTTTGTAATTTATTTAATAATACATTGTACAAAATAAATATAAAAATAATAAAAATATTAACTTGAACCTGGAGGGATTTGAATTAGTGAAAAATTATCATGGAGCCTTGATTTAACCAAGTCAGCTACCGAATACGTTTCCATGATTACTGTTTTTAGTAAATTATAAGTAGTAACTGTCAAGTAGCATTATACTTTCGTAAATATTTCAATAATAAATATTTAAATTAGGAGTATTTAGATACTCTTCGATGCCAAATTAAATAATATTTCTAACCATATCAAAAACTCCCACTATACTCTTGCGGGACAGATAATATTTGAAAAAAACTGTTTTCCCATGTTAAACGGCATGTCACGGTTTTCAGTGTTCACAGTGTATATATATACTAGCCGTACCCGTTGCAAATATTTGCAACATTGCAACAAACAATATTAAGGCGTAATGGTATTAGATCATAAATTTTCTGTATTTAAAATGTTTAGTTCTCTGCTACATTGGTTTTTAAAAACTATCTCCCGGTGGTTTTTTGAATATATAGGGAGAACTCTGATTAATTATTCAACACAGCACTCAGTTAATTATAATTTAGGGCAGAATTCAAGGATAAAAATGCCTGACAACAAACTTACAGTTAATAGTAACTTTTGAATAAATTATACAACAGTTACTGTTTATCAATATAGAGTCTATTTGCCAGTTTGTATACTTGCTGCTAACTCTATATTAGAAACTGAAAACACAGAATAAATAAATGTGAGTATTTTTATATTGTGCTGAAACTGTAAAAACTTTCAATGATTGGATGTTAAATTTCATAATATTTACACAGTTAAAAAAAGTCTGATGTGGCTAGCATTTAACCTCCTGCCAATTCCATGTTTAAAATAAGAATGAGGTTTAAGTAAAATCTCATTTCCGGTTGACCGTTTGTAAACAACATCTAATTTGTTGTTCTAATAAATAGTCCGTAATACGAAATTTTGGATCATATTTTATTATATGTTTTTCCTCGAAAGTTTGTTAAGAGTTTCAAATTAAGTGCCACTTCGGGTATATTATATATATAGTTAAAATCTATTATGTTATTTCAAATATGATATGAGTTTTAAATATCAAATTTCAGAAGTTTTGGATCACATTTTAATATATTTTTTCACGAATATCTGTTCAGAGCAGTAAAGTACCACTTCCGTTTTTCCAATTTTAGAAAAATCCTAATATGTCATTCTCATTAATACAAGAGTCTTAAATACTAAATTTAAAAAGTTTTGAATTTTATAATATTTTTTACGAACATCTGTTCAGAGCTTTAAGTAAAGCATCAAAGTCTTAAATAATAAAACTGAAAAGTACCACTTCCGGTTATCTAATTTCACCCAAAATCTAATCAACTTTTTATATTAATGCAGAAAGCTTAAATACGGAAAATAGAAATTATTTAGTTTCATATAAGAGTTATCATGGACGGAAAAATAGTCACACACACACAGACATAAAAAATGACGTAAAAAATGTGTTGTGGGGTTAACACAATATGAAATAAGATAAAAAAAATTACAGCAAGTGCTCAAAATGCGCGCTTTGAACTCGTATGCATGCTTGACATCGGCGAATCATAGAATCATATACACGATAAATTACATTTTGATCGTTATGAATGGCAGCAGATGCATTCATAATTCGTTCAAGTAAGTGTTCACGCGTGTTTATTTGTACCCTATTAGTCCCCATAGATAGAAATCAAGAGGATTTAAGTCTGGAGATCTTGCAGGCCAAAAGTTTGGACCTCGTCTAATCCACCTATTGGGAAAGTTTTGGTTTAACCACTCAGTTACTTGTCTACCATAGTGGGGAGGAGCACCATCATGCTGGTACCACATCTGTTGAAGTTCAAGAAGTGGAATATCTTTTATTAGTTCATGTAGTCTGTTTTCCAGAAAGTTTCTGTAGCCATCAGCTGTTAATCGGTTAATTAAAATTACAATTTCTAGTAATCTAGTATTGAAATTTCCTGCCCAGACATTTATGCTAAATCTTTGCTGAAAACGGGACTGAACAATCGCATGTGGATTTTCAATGCTCCATAAATGGTAATTATGGAAATTGTTTACTCCATCTCTCGTGCATTGGGTTTCATCAGACCATAACACTTTGGAAATAAAGTCAGGATCATTTGAATTTTGACGGAGAAACCAGCGACAAAATTCTAAACAAGGACCATAGGCTCCGGATTGCAGTGCTTCAACTCGCTGAAAGTGATAGGGATGTAATTCCTCACGGTTTAATATCCGCCAAACAGTGCTGTGAGACATGTGTAATTGAGCAGCGATGCGTCTTGTGCTGATTTCAGGATTATCGAGAACAGCATCAATTACATTCTCTTCATTTTCAACGTTATTATTAACACCAATGCCATCATTTTGTACACCTTGCCGTACAGTTGTTGATCCAGTTTCACGTAGACGCTGAAAAATGCGCGCAAATAGGCGATAGGAAGGTTGGCGTCTATTTGGATATTTGTGGACGCATGACGGGCATTACCAGTACATAATCCATATATAAAAATCATATCTGTATATTCAGCAGTACTATAACCATCCATTATGAAGCAAAAATACAATAAAAAGTACAACAATATTTAATTAAGACAATTAATTAATACATAAATTAATTAATACAAATAAGGTATGACTTTTCAATATAACTCTTGTTTTCCGAAAGTACCTTGATTACAAAAATACCTTAAGAGGTTCTTGGCTTCTGGGTACATTTTCTGTTAAAAAAATTATGAATATAAATAACTATAAATATATTATTGTATATAGGAGATTCCGATTACCCTTTAGAACCTTGGCTAATGACTCCCATTCTGGATGCAGCACCGGGTTTTGCAGAAGATAGGTATACCAACTGCCATGTAAGAGCTCGCGCAGTCGTAGAACGTATGATTGGAGTCCTTAAAAGTGTATTTAGATGTCTCGGTGGACACAGACAACTAAGATATTCACCAAAAACAGCGGGCGCCATTATAAACTCATGTGCAGTTCTACACAACATGAGAATACATTTAAAATTGGACTACCCGAATGTACCGAATGTAAATGGGGATCAAAATCTCGTCCTACAACATGGTCCAATGAATAATAATCTTTTGGATGAGGGGCGTAGAGTACGAAACTCTATAGTACGACATATGTAAAAAAAAAAAATAGTAATATTAGTTATATTAAACTGAAATAACAATAGTTTTACTTACTTTAAATAATTATTTACTATATTATTATGTGCTACTGCTCCGCTTTTCTTTTAGTTTTAACCTAGCTCGAACCTCGAGCCACATGGGTTAAGCTTTACTCGACATGCGCAGAAGCTAAATGAAGTTGATGTACTGTCATTCTTTGCTTGTAAATAGTGCGACCAGCGATATGTGCCCCTGGCCTCGACTTGGGAGGCGTGGTCTATCATTTAGAGTACATTCGGAGACAAGTTTTCTATACAAATTTTAACGGTTCATGTATGAAATGGATTTAATTAGAACACAAATAAAATACATAAACATTTCTTTATGGCATTTATTATATACATATTATATATTATACCTTCTCCATAATTATAATTCATTTATTAGTATGCCTGCCGCCGCCGCCACTACACGTGTACTTCTATTCTATATGTGCTTACGCGTTCGCGGCAAAATTCTCAAATATTATTGGTTGAGTATTTACGCCAGCGCGTGCCTTCCAAATCAAGGCCAGGGGCACATATTGCTTGGTCGTACAATATTTTAACTGAGATCCTAAGTGTTTTCTTTATTTTACTAGACAATTACGCGCTGCTCGAAATTGTTCTTAAAATATGTTTATTTGAACAACTCCAATGGCCAGACCCCTTTTTACCTAACTCTAATTTCTGTGTAAATATTCGAAAGTACTCCTATAGATTGCGCGCGTATATTTAAATTTTTAGCTTTCAAACAGCTGTGCTTAAGAGGAAGATTCAGAAAGGTCAAGTTCGCATAGTTCTATTCACAGTTCTATTTACAAACATAAACACTGCAGCACTGTGGCAAGTTGGGATGAATTATGGCAGTTTGTAGTTTATGCGGTCTCTATGGACATTTGAACAAATTAATGAGCATATTTCGAAAACAAATAATCAAAGCACATGTAAAAGAAAAAATGGTTATGTTTTGTATATGTTTTAATATATATATCTTTTTTTTATAACAGAAAATCCAAAACAACAGACATGAAATGGGGTTCAGAAAATATAAATTATGATTGACTACGAAAACAGAAAAGAATAGTTCTTCACCTCTAAAAAAATAATAAAATATTGTGGGGTAAAAATTCAACTTCAAATATTATTTATGTATATTTGTAATGGCATTTGCAATGTTATTTAAACATTTATTTTGTTCATGAACTGCTGCCACTAAATTATTTAAAGTGGAATGTATATCTTTTAAAATAGCCGTCTGTTTCTCTTGATTTTGAATAATTATATCATCGTTTAATTTAATTTTTTTTTCGTGGCGTCTCTTCAGCAGGTGGAATTTCAATCACAATAGGTGGAAAAGGATCCTATTAAATTAAAAACAAATTATTTATTTTTTCCCACGTAAATATACATATGAAAGAACTATATTTACGTTTTGTGGATGGTACTGTTCCTCTGGAAAAGGAGTCTCTGGATTTGGGGATGTTGGTATGACAAAGGGTTCAATATTGTTGGACTCCAGGAACTGGAAACCTACCTCTGGAGTTTCTTCATCTCCCTACACTGCAGTAGCACCAATTAAAGACAGTAATCTCTCTTCCATTGGTGTTATATTTATTGTGCATGAAGTTCCTCCACCAGTTTTTTTCATATTGGACGCTTTTTGTCCCCATTTACGTTTTACAGTGGTTTTCCAATCACTGAACGTCTAAATAATATAGGAATATTCAAGGATGAGGATATGGACAATATAAAAAACTAACATTTTTCTATGTGTATAACATATATTTCATTAAAATTGTGTTACCTATAATACTAGTATATTATAAATACATACATGCACATACACACATCATGAGACCGTATTTAATTGTAAATAAAATCATTGAATTTTCATTATAATTAGACACGGGCAACTATGCAATCTAGCTGTCCTTGAAAACATATGTTAAGGGTTCCTGTTTATTGACAGTTTTAAGTCAATTTTATTTTGCGATATATGTATATTATATACCGAACTTGAAATTAGTGTATTTTACTTTAGGTAATAGACAAAAGCTCTAATTCTTAGTAGTTAACTTCATTAATACATATATAGTTTGAACAAGTTTTAGAGGGAATTTGAGTACATGATACATGACAAAAATATTACATAAAAAGATACCTATATGTTTTCAAAAACAGTCTGTACACGTTATTTACCGTGTTTTGTAAAGGAAAATAATTATCAGTACCTAATGAAAAGGAAAAATATTACGGGGTTAATTAGCACACTCAACTATTTACTCATTCTGATACTAGAATATAATAAATAAGTTAATAATTACGGATTGCCACTGGTTTGGTATCTTCGTCGGACCTACTTCGGCATTTAATACGTCTGTTAGCTCTTGCCACAGACGTTTCATCGTTTCTTTGGTATTCAACCCACCAACTTTATTTAATGCCAAATCCTTGTGGACATCCATAAACGAAATCAGTTTTTCAAACTGTACGGCTGAACGGCTGTTGTTCGGCCACTGCGTTTAACATTTGTAGACACTATAAACAATGTATTAATTTAATAATATACCATCATAGAAATATTATTTCAATATAAAATAAAAATATACTCGTATATTAATATTAGTTTGTGTTCACAATTAAACTCCAAATCCGTCAATATCATCTACTTCGACCTTATCAGCAAAGACTTCATTATAAAACGAATGACAATCATTTGGTATAAAGTATAAAATAGATTTTATATCATTTAGTTTAGATATCAGAATGTTGAAGATTCGTTCAAACCATCTGGTTGATAAACATTTGGATACACATCAGAGTCATCAAACAGAACATCAATAATTTTTGAAAGTTCAGAACTCGAACTAGGAGGCGATGAATAAATAATGGATGCTTGATCGAAATCAATGGAGAATATTTTTGAATTAATTTCTCAAAATTAACGCATTTAATTTTAATACCTATAGAACAAGAACGGAGATTTAGATTTACATCTCCAGTCGTTTAAAAATAATTATTAAAAGTTTTATGATCTGAATCGAAACAATATGTTAGCAATAAAAATACTCAAAAAACCACAATAACACGTGTACTATTCTAAAACCAGAATATATACTGATAAAACAAACTACTTGCACAGAGTGTCACTGGTTACTAAAAGGAACCATCCCTCATAACATTAATTCCTAAATTTGCAAAAAAGGACCAAGCTATCTGGTTCTGTTTTGCAAAACTATATATATTCATTTTAAGATTGTGGTATGGTTCAGTACGATTTTCTCTTAACATGTAACAGTTGTGGCTTGGCTCTATTTTCCACAACATAAAATGGACATTTAACAATCTAAATTTGACCCAAACTCAATTTGTGCTTCATTGTGGGATGGTTCCTTTTTGCATAACTACGTCCAATTATCAGTACCTAATGAAAAGGAAAAATATTACGGGGTTAATTAGCACACTCAACTATTTACTCATTCTGATACTAGAATATAATAAATAAGTTAATAATTACGGATTGCCACTGGTTTGGTATCTTCGTCGGACCTACTTCGGCATTTAATACGTCTGTTAGCTCTTGCCACAGACGTTTCATCGTTTCTTTGGTATTCAACCCACCAACTTTATTTAATGCCAAATCCTTGTGGACATCCATAAACGAAATCAGTTTTTCAAACTGTACGGCTGAACGGCTGTTGTTCGGCCACTGCGTTTAACATTTGTAGACACTATAAACAATGTATTAATTTAATAATATACCATCATAGAAATATTATTTCAATATAAAATAAAAATATACTCGTATATTAATATTAGTTTGTGTTCACTGAGTGACAATTTTGTATAATTTTTAAAAACTAATAAAAGTATTATTGTTTAACCACTCGTATAAGCTTAAAAATTATGTACTTACTGTTTGGCAATACTTCAATAAATAGTGGAAGAGACGAAAGTTTCGACGTGACTTGAATCCCAAAATGGCGTCTTACCTACCGAAAACGCGCTTACCGGCAAGTACCAAACATCCGTTTAGTAAACGGTAGGTGTTATCGGAAGATGCCGCTAGGTATCGGGAGATAAAAGTTACAGAATCCCATTTAACTTAACCCTAGGTACCGATACTAGCTGCCGTTAAGAGTTACAGAATCCCAACCAATATCTTATAAAGTTGTGACATAATTAAATTAATTATAGGTAAATGATTTGGATATTGCCTAATTTCAATACAAAATTTAGTTTGCTTGCACGGAGATCAGGAAAAATAAGAAAATTTTCGATGAATTCAAACAAATTTATTATTTATGTACAATAAAATAATAACTATTTTTTATAACATTTGTTCAAAATGTTCACCTGTAGCAAACAAATAGGCACGACAACGATCTGCCACTGCATTGATCGCTGCGTGACATTGCTCGGGAGATATGGTTTTGAATCAAAGAAATCCTCATCTTTGGTTACTTGAAAATCCTCATGCAATTAAAGAGAAAATTTTCCACTATGTATTTCAATGTAATGTTTGGCTACGTATTATTGAAAATACTTTAATAGACCCTGTCTTTTTGCCACATCATTTAAATTCAGAGAGGTTCTACAATTTTCTAAATAATGATGGAATGATTTAATAGAAGAAGAAATAAAAGAAAGAGTTTATGATGAACCGATAGATAATTTGAACGTTCTACGCAGAAAAATTATTCAAGTTTGCGAAACCATATCTCCCAAGCAATGTCACACTGTCACGCAGCGACCAATGCAGTGGCAAATCGTTGTCGTACCTGTTTGCTTGCTACAGGTGAACATTTTGCACAAATGTTATAAAAAATCGATATTATTTTATTGTAAAAAAAAAAAAATTGTTTGAATTCATCGATAATTTTCATTTATGCCCTGACCTTAGGCAAGCAAACTAAACTTTGTATCGAAATTAGGTAATAGCCAAATCATTTACCTATACATACATACATACATACATACATACATACATACATACATACATACATACATACATAAAATCACGCGTATCCCACTTAGTGGGTTAGCAAAAACCCGAAAAAAAAATAAAAAAAAAAAAAAAAAAATATTAACAATAGGGAAAGGGATAAAAAAATCATCATTTACCTATAATTAATTTAATGGTTACTTCATAACTTAATGAGATAATATTTGATATCTCGTTATAAAGTTCATTTGTAAGGTAGCGCTGCTCCAATAAGAAAAGCATGAATATCTCTGAAACAAAGCATTTACGGACATTTCCTCAAATGAACTTGTCACCTTATTTTTACGTGTTTAATCCATGGTTCAAGTTATACCGTTTAAATCTGGGACACCCTGTGTGTATGTATATATATATACAGTGTGTTAATTAAAAAACTGGCCATAGGCGTTTAACATGGGAAAACAGTTTTTCTTTGCGCAAAAGTCCCCAATTAATTTTAGACAAAATGTTTCAAATAAGTGTTACAGATAATTATATTCTACGCCTAAATCAGTAAACAGTTTAATTTTGCACTTTTGGTAACTTGTAAAATCTAATTTGAAATTGTATAAAAATATTGCTTATTTCAAAATTACAGAGAAATGCGTATCGTTTGAACTGTCAGAAATTCAGTTTTCAATTAAAAGTTGCAGATAATTCAATTCTGCGCCTAAACCACTACACAGGTATTATTTTTAAAATATAACACTTAAATAACTTTTATTATTATTATTTTTTCACATTCTATCTATAAAATTAAATTTCTGACAGTTCAAACGAAATGAATTTCTTTCTAAGTTTGTTTCAATTTCATGGGTATCGCTACAAGTGAGCAATATTTATACAGTTTCAAATTAGATTTTACAAGTTACTAAAGGTGAAAAATTAAACCTGTTTAGTAATTTAGGCGTAGAATATTAATATCTACAACATTTATTTGAAACATTTTTGTCTAAAATTAATTGGGGACTTTTGCGCAAAGAAAAACTGTTTTCCCATGTTAAACGCCTATGGCCAGGTTCTTAATTAACACACTATATATATATATATATATATATATATATATATATATATATATACACAGGGTGTTAATACTAAGTCGTTACACCCGAAAATGGTAGTTAGAACTCATTAAAACAAACAACATTTCTTAGTTACAATTTTTGATTTGAAGCCCCTGTTCGTAGTTATTGGAGTTCTTTTGTTTTTCGAAAAATCGTTATAACTCCCTTATCTTAAGGCTTACATGATTTTTTGATAACCACTCCATCGATTTTCGAAAATAAAACATTTTTATAAAATCCTTAAACTATCTACTACAATATTTGTCCTAAACATTTTTTTCAATTTATCCCAAAAATTCATTTAATTGACTTGTAAGTACAATGTGTTTAAAAATAATCCTAACTCGAAGTAGGCCATGAGCAAAAAAACGTATATCATTTTCAAAGTATTTAATTAAATGTCAATTCGACACGAGGTATTGTCAAAAATGTTATCTAAAGAAATATTCTTGTATCCTTTTTTTGAAATAGAAATAAATTAGAAAACGGTGAATGGCAACAATCTATATCCTCATTTTTATCTTTTCTCCTTAAAATTACATTTCACGATCAATTGTGACAACTTGATTTTTGAATTAATTAATGATCAGTCATACGTTTCTGTGTTCATAGCCTACTCCGAATTAGGTTTTTTTTTCTGAACAAACTGCACTTGTAAATCAAGTAAATGAATAAATACTATTTTTGGATAGATTGAAAAAAAAAAAATATTTATGACAAATATTGTAGTAGATAGTTTAAGGATTTTATAAATGTTTTACTGTTGAAAATCGATGGAGTGGTTATCGAAATATCATGTATTGAAATTTTTGATCGATCGCCAATTTGTCATTTGAAAAAATAAAAAAATATTGTGAATGCCAAATGTTTTAAAGGGCCGAAAGGTAAATTTGAGAGAAAAAAAAATTCAATAGTCTTTAAAATAATGGAGTTATGACGATTTTTCGAAAAACAAAAGAACTCCAATAACTACGAACCGGGCCACCAAATCAAAAATTGGAACTAAGATAAGTTGTTTGTTTTAATGAGTTCTAACTACCATTTTCGGGTGTAACTACTTAGTATTAACACCCTGTATATATATACAGGGTGTCTCAATAAGCTTGCTCACTATTGGTAACTTTTTTATTTGAAGAGATACGAAGTTGGTTAAATGAGCAAAATTGTGCCATTTTATATTAGAAAATTGGTCATGTAGACAAAATAAAAATTGTGTCAGCGGTTCTCAAAATTTGGGACAGAATGTATATTTTTTAAATGGAACTATATATTTTTTATTATCTTATTAGAAAGACTATTTTTTTTTCTTTCCAATAAGGTAATGTTGTTTATGTACAATTTTTTCAAATAAACGAGTTATTTACGTTTAAAGATAAAAATTATTTTTTATTAGTTTAGGTCAAGTAAACTATGGAAACAATTGTCTTTTATAAAATTATTATTTTATTAATTTATTTTACAGTAATAACAAAACAAAGAAAATATTCAAATTGAAAGCCATTATTTCTTTCGTACATTTAAACTCTTTTGTAAAGAGAGCCGACCGTTCTACGTAACTGGTGTCTAGATATAACTTTCATATAGCAAGATCATTTCTAACTTTTTTTTACTTGTAAAGTTATTAAACATTATTAAACACAGAGAACTTTACGGGAGATATTATTAAACGTCAAACAAACAAAGAATCAATTGTTTCCATGGCTTACTTGACTAAAAAACTAATAAAATAGTTTACAAAATTTAAATTTTTACCGTAAATAACTCGTTTATTTGAAAAATTTGTATATAAACAACATTACCTTATTGGAAAGAGAAAAATTTACTCTTTCCAATAAGATAATAAAAAATATATGGTTCCATTTAAAAAATATATATTTTGTCCCAAATTTTGAGAACCGCTGACACAATTTTTATTTTGTCTACATGACCAATTTTCTAATATAAAATGGCACAATTTTGCTCATTTAACCAACCTCGTACCTCTTCAAATAAAAAAGTTACCAATAGTGAGCAAGTTTATTGAGACACCCTGTATATATATATATATATATATATATATATATATATATATATACAGTGTGTCCCATTTAGAGGTGCCACCATTGGGATCTCGAGAACTATAAGAGATACGATGGCACTAGATAATGACGAAAAACTGAATATTGTTGATTTTTTCTTTTTCAAATAACTTCTAAACTATTAGTAATTGAGAAAAACGTTTCAAATATAAAAGATAGATATTTTTATTAGCTAATCAGTGGCGTATGAAATAAATTTTTATATCCGTAAATTTTCGAGATATAACACAAACTTATATTTTTTTAAATGGAACCCATATCTGATTTTAGTCTCAAAAAAATCATTATTTTTTTCTCTTTTCAGTGATGTAAGAGTTATTATGTTTTATATTTGTTTTGCTCCTAAAATTTAATTTTTCTCTTTAATTTCCTGAACTTTCTTATTATTTCCCAAAAAAACATTATTATTTTTATTAATTATATTGTATTTGATCGAAATAATTTGTTTTATGCCTTTATTACTTAATATTTTTTTTTTTATTTTATTTTATTTTATTTACAATATAATATAAATATATAAGTTAACAAAAAATATACAATATATGAAATAATTTTTCACAAAAAATTTGTTTACCCAGTCAGTCTAAGACTGGTATAAGGGTAAAGAGCAATTTAATCATAGTTTGTAAAAATAAACGCTTTAACTGAACAGTAATTATTATTAAATGACATCATAATTTAAATATGGATGTAGATGTGCAGAATTACATATTCTTTAATTTTCCTTTTAAATGTTCCTAAGGTTTTTATCGATTTGAAGGGTAGTGGTAGATTATTAAATAATTTCAATATATTATGTTCGAAAGTTTGTTTCCCTTTATTACTCCAGATTGTATGTAAATGGTAGAGTTCTTGCTGTCTTGTGCCGTAGTTGTGAAGGTCTCTGTTCTTCTTCACTACAAATTGGTGCTTTTGAAGATTATTTAATATTTTGTAGGCCAGAATTAATTTTTCCTGATGTATTAGTTGGTTAACACTCAGTTGATTGGATATCTTCAATACTTCCTCAGTGGGCGTAAGACGATTTAGCTTGTATACTATTTTCAGCGCCTTGTTTTGGGCAATCTGAACCATCTTTAGAGTACTTTTAGTACAGGAACTCCATACACAGATTAAGTATTTAATTCTTGATAATATATGGCTGTTGTAAATCATTAAATTGATGTGAGTAGAGAAATAAGTTCTACTTATTGCTCCTAATAGTGGTACAATTGATTTTAAAATCTTGTTTACATGTTGGACCCAAGTAAGATTACTATCTATCGTTAAGCCTAGATAATTCATTGTATCAGATTCCTTTAAAGTGGCATTAAAAATATTTAAATGTAAATTTATTATCTCTTTGTTTTTCTGTTTAAAAATCATATAGACTGTTTTTTCTGTATTTAATGTTAATTTATTGTAGAGTAGCCAATTTTCTAGTAGAGCTAAATCATTGTTTATTTTGTCTTGTAATATTTGGGCATCTTTTCCTGAGTAGATTAATCTGGTATCATCATTTTCATTCTAGACTCATAATTACAAATTACACTATAATGTGCCAAGGGCGACCAGATACAAAATATAAAAATTAGTTTGATACGAGTTTTGAGCAAAATTTTCTAACGAAATAAATTATTTAAATACAAGGAGTATTTCTAAATAGAAATCTACCAATATTTTCAAAATAATTATAAATTTAATACAAATTAGGAAAAAAATAATAATTTTTAAGGCAAAACAAATATAAAACATAATAACCCTTACATCGTTGAAAAGAGAAAAAAATAATGATTTTTTTGAGACTAAAATCAGATATGGGTTCTATTTACAAAAATATAAGTTTGTGTTATATCTTGAAAACTTACAGATATAAAAATTTATTTCGTACGCCACTGGTTAGCTAATAAAAATATCTATCTTTTATATTTGAAATGTTTTTCTTAAATACTAATAGTTTAGAAGTTATTTGAAAAAGAAAAAATCAACAATATTCTGTTTTTCGTCATTATCTAGTGCCCTATGAGAATTTTTTGAAAAATAAAAGCACATCTGAGATGGCCTCCCAAAGGCGCATAAAAAGCTCCATTTAACCGACATCGTATCTCTTATAGTTCTCGAGATCCCAATGATGGCACCTCTAAATGGGACACACTGTATATACCGTGAGTATTTTTTAACGTGAAACATTGGGGTTGTCATATCCATGGTTACGACTTGACATTTGATTGACAGCAATGTATTTGCCCGTTCCTTTTAAAATAAAACATAGGGAACGAATTTGATATTTTGATAAGACGTCAATAGAGGTTAAATAATTATACCTGCTTTTTAAATTAAAATTAGTTGTATAAAAATATACTGCGTACCTTGTGCCCGAGTGGTTTTCTGACTCGGCTAAATTTCTTACAATATTTAAATATAATACTTCTGTCAAATTCAATCCCCATGTGTCATTTTAAATGAGACAGACAAATACATTACTGTCAATCAAATGTCAAATCATAACTTATAGGAATATTTAACGGTTATCTGTCATATTGACAAGATGTCATTAGAGGTTAATTTTGTTTAAATAATTATACCTGTTTTCTAAAAATTAAAATTAGATGTAGAAAAAATACTGTGTGCACCTTGTGCCCGAAATATGTTTAGTGCTCTCGAGTGGTTTTCTGACTCCGCTGAATTTCTTACAATATTTAAATAGAATACTTCTGTCAGATTTGTTCCCTATGTTTCATTTTAAATGGAACGGGCAAATACATTGCTGTCAATCAAATTTCAAGTAGTAACCATGGGTATAACAAACCCAATGTTTCACGTTAAAAAATACTCACGGTATATATATACCGTGAGTATTTTTTAACGTGAAACATTGAGTTTATCATATCCATAGTTACGACTGATTTGATTGACAGCAATGTATTTGCCCGTTCCCTTTAAAATGAAACATAGGGAATGAATTTGACATTTGATAAGACGTCAATAGATGTTAGTTTTGTTTAAATAATTATACCTGCATTCTAAAATAAAATTAGTTGTAGAAAAAATATAGTGTGCACCTTGTGCCCGAGTGCTTTTCTGACTCGGCTAAATTTCTTACAATATTTAAATATAATAATGTGTCATTTTAAATGAGACAGACAAATATATTGCTGTCAATCAAATGTCAAATCATAATTTATAGGGAAATTCAAGGGTTATCTGTCATATTGACAAGATGTCATTAGAGGTTAATATTATTTAAATAATTATCCTGTTTTCTAAAAATTAAATTTAGATGTAAAAAATACTGTGTGTACCTTGTGCCCGAAATATATTTAGTACTCTCGAGTGGTTTTCTGACTCCGCTAAATTTCTTACAATATTTAAATATTATACTTCTGTCAGATTCGTTCCCTATGTTTCATTTTAAAAGGAACGGGCAAATACATTGCTATCAATCAAATCAGTTGTAACTATGGATATGATAAACTCAATGTTTCACGTTAAAAAATACTCACGGTATATATATATATATATATAATAATAATAATAATAATAATAATAATAATAATAATAATAATAACCTTTATTGGCAAAGTTCAGCATTAGCTGTTCTTACACTTAACCTTTACAATGTTAAAATAATACATACATTTAATTTAGGTATGATGTGAATATAGTACATAAGCTGTATTTACATTTTTAACAAGGTTATAATTACAAAACAATATGTTAAATATACAGGGTGTCTCAATAAGCTTGCTCACTATTGGTAACTTTTTTATTTGAAGAGATACGAGGTTGGTTAAATTAGCAAAATTGTGCCTTTTTATATTAGAAAATTGGTCATGTAGACAAAATAAAAATTGTGTCAGCGGTTCCCAAAATTTGGGACAGAATATATATTTTTTAAATGGAACTATATATTTTTTATTATCCTATTAGAAAGAGTATTTTTTTCTCTTTCCAATAAGGTAATGTTGCTTATGTACAATTTTTTCAAATAAACTAGTTATTTACGTTTAAAGATAAAAATTATCTTTTATTAGTTTAGGTCAAGTAAACTATGGAAACAATTGTCTTTTATAAAATTATAATTTTATTAATTTATTTTACAGCAATAACAAAACAAAGAAAATATTCAAATTGAAAGCCATTATTTCTTTCGCATATTTAAACTCTTTCGGAAAGAGAGCCGACCGTTCTACGTAACTGGTGTCTAGATATAACTTTCCATATAGCACGATCATATCTAACTTTTCTTCATTTCTAAAGTTATTAAACATTATTAAACACAGAGAACTTTACGGGAGAAATTATTAAACGCCCAACAAACAAAGAATCAATTGTTTCCATGGCTTACTTGACTAAAAAACTAATATAATAGTTTACAAAATTAAATTTTTTAACCGTAAATAACTCGTTTATTTGAAAAAAATTGTACATAAACAACATTACCTTATTGGAAAGAAAAAAAAATACTCTTTCCAATAAGATAATAAAAAATATATAGTTCCATTAAAAAAATATATATATTGTCCCAAATTTTGAGAACCGCTGACACAAATTTTATTTTGTCTACATGACCAATTTTCTAATATAAAATGGCACAATTTTGCTCATTTAACCAACCTCGTACCTGTTCAAATAAAAAAGTTACCAATAGTGAGCAAGCTTATTGAGACACCCTGTATATTCACTGAACATAGGCATAAATATGTGTAACGAATGAATGTAATAATATTCTTGAATAGAGATGACCATTTCAACATGAACACAGACAACAGATACTATTAAGATAGTCAACTGCAATGATAAAGTAGTAGGCATTTATGCCCTGCAACACTAGCGCTCGGTGTCGTATGACATAACTAAAATCAGTATGGCGGGTAGTATCGGGGATAGTCTGCATCCCGCATTACTATTAAGAATATATTTATTCTTTTTTATTGATAGTAATAAACAGGAAAGAACAAAATATATATTTAACAAGAAATATAACACATATTTATTTCTTAAAATTACATAATGAAAATATAAAAATATAGTCAGATATCCTTTTACCATAAGGTTAGGGTATACAAATAGATTTAGTTGTGTACAAATTTCGCCCATTGCTTCTTATTGCTTGCCATCTTCCTAGAGTTGTGAATCGTCGTATTTTTTTTGTCCAAGATCAATATTACCTTAACCCAGTTGTCTTTCAGTCTGTTTTTTCTACTACTTTTGTCATCCATATTTGTCTCACCGGTCTAGCTAAGTTCATTCTGATTATATGGCCTTCCCAAGCTAGCTCTCTCTGCTCAATGAAGTCCAGTACAGACTTACATTATAATTTTGATCATTTCATTTCTTGTTCTATCTTGCATTTGGATGAGCTACTTGTTCAATCCAAATTTTGTATATCTCTTCTTCATAAATAGGAAAATAATATTTTGTTGTATTTTCAACATCACAACCCGGCACACAATATCTTGGCATTTTGCAGAAGCAAATAAACACAAGCACAGAACAATGTAAAATAACACAATATTGAAGAATAACACTTCATGAAAATACAATTTCTAATTTGAAATGTCAGTATGACTTGTCGCCAAGCCGCCAAGATTTTAAAATCACCGAACATCCGAACATTTACGAATTTTAACGAATTAATCCGAACGAAGCACTACTAGCGCTAAGTGTCGTAATACATAACTAACTGAAAGTCTCAAGGTCATGCTATAAGGTGCGTTCGGCAAATGAGTTCTGTTCACTCTTTTCACTCTGTACACTCCTAGCACCGTTCGGTAATTACATGGAGTGAGAAGCGTCTTAAAATGGAGCGTTCGGCAAATGCAGAATGGAGTCAAGTGGAGTGAAAAGAGTTAACTCCAAAAGTCCAACCTCGATATGCAAGCATACATGGAGTTTTTTTGTTTTATTTGACATCTGTCAGATCATTTTGTATTTTTATGTTGAAATATTTTATTATACACAATTATTTTATATTTATAATATTTTGTAATATAACAAGGCACAGTATGTCGGAACGGTAAGAATTCTGTACCGTATCTAATACAGTGTGTCCCATTTAGAGGTGCCACCATTGGGATCTCGAGAACTGTAAGAGATACGATGTCGGTTAAATGGAACTTTTTGTGTGCCTTTGGGAAACGATCTCAGATGTTCTTTTGTTTTTCCAAAAATTCTCATAGGGCACTAGATAATGACGAAAAACTGAATATTGTTGATTTTTTCTTTTTCAAATAACTTCTCAACTATTAATAATTGAGAAAAAAGTTTCAAATATAAAAGATAGATATTTTTATTAACTAACCAGTGGAGTACGAAATAAATGTTTATATCTGTAAATTTTTGAGATATAACACAAACTTATATTTTTTTAAATGGAACCTATATCTGATTTTAGTCCCAAAAAAATAAATATTTTTTTCTCTTTTCAACGATGTAAGGGTTATTATGTTTTATATTTGTTTTGCCTTCAAAAATTATTATGTTTTCCTTATTTTGTATTAAATTTACAATTATTTTGAAAATATTGGTAGATTTCTATTTGGAAATACTCCTTGTATTTAAATAATTTATTTCCTTATAATTATTTGCTCAAAATTCGTATCAAATTAATTTTTATATTTTGTATCAGGTCGCCCTTGGCACATCATAGTGTAATTTGTAATTATGAGTCTAGAATGAAAATATTAAATAATAAAGGCATAAAACAAATTATTTTCATCAAATACAATATAATTAATAAAAATAATGTTTTTTTTTTGGAAAATAATTAGAAAATTCAGGAAAATAAAGAGAAAAATTAAATTTTAGGAGCAAAACAAATATAAAACATAATAACTTTTACACCATTGAAAAGAGAAAAAAATATTGATTTTTTTGAGACTAAAATCAGATATGGGTTCCATTTAAAAAAATATAAGTTTGTGTTATATCTCGAAAATTTACGGATATGAAAATTTTTTTCGTACGCCACTGGTTAGTTAATAAAAATATCTATCTTTTATATTTGAAACGTTTTTCTCAATTATTAATAGTTTAGAAGTTATTTGAGAAAGAAAAATTCAACAATATTCAGTTTTTCGTCATTATCTAGTGTCCCATGAGAATTTTTGGAAAAACAAAAGCACATCTGAGATGACATCCCAAAGGCGCACAAAAAGTTCCATTTAACCGACATCGTATCTCTTATAGTTCTCGAGATCCCAATGGTGGCACCTCTAAATGGGACACACTGTATATACTTTCTTCAGAATCATTAAAGAATAATACCAAACTGAATAACTTCTGTATAGTTCATTATTTATTTTTTTTAGCAGTGCAGTATATCAGATTGTCAAAAAAGGAGATTATTATATTCGTGCACCAAAATTTTAATTCTACTCGTTCGGTTAATCACAAATAAAGGAGTGTACCTTGTTCCCTCGATCTACTCCAACTCCAGCTCTACTCCCACTCCACTCCAACACCGCTCCGTAAATACTCCAACTCCGTATGATTTACCGAACGCACCTATAGTTGACACGGCCAGAACATGAAAATGAAGTTATTGTGTATTAAACAAGTGCTTTTTTAGTTCAACAGAAAATGTTTGTACTGACATGATTTTGAGGTTAGCTGGGATTTTGTTATAAACAGAAGCACAGTTATAAGAGAATGAGCGTTGAAACAAGGAAGTGCGATGCTTGGGTATATGTAGTTCAAAATTATTTCGCAAAGTTCTATTATGCAAATTGGATCTGAAAAAGATTTTTTTTGAAATGTAAGGTGGAGTTTTTAAAGAAATGATTCGATGTGTGAAGCAGGCAAGGTGATGAGTTCTACGGTTTTCCATATTTAACCATTCTAGATTTTTTATTAACACAGAAGTTCTCTCAGTCCTAGGTACAGAGTATATAAATCGAGCACAACTATTCTGTACTTTCTGTATTCGTTGTTTATCTCGAACTGTTAAGCAGGGGCCATAGATTGAGTCACAGTAGTTGAAAACAGAAAGTACACAAGTATCAGTAAGTATTTTACGATATTTTTGAGACAGTACAAAACGATTCATATATAAGTTTTTTAGTGCCAAATATGCTTTTTTAATTAACAAGGTCACATATTCTCTGAAGCGCAACTCAGCATCTATTAACAGCCCTAGATTTTTTACACTGGAAACAATGGCTGGTAGCACAAGCCTTGTTTTAACTAAAACACTGTTTTAAGAAATGTCAAATTTCATTATTTAATAACAAAAATAAATAACATCAAATATATTAAAATATGATTTTGAAGCAGCACATAGTTTGTATTCAATCAAATATTTTTTAAAAAATCGTTCTTTACACATAAGGGTGAAATTAAACATTGAAATTTGAATTTGACATTTCTTAAAACAGCGTTTTAGTTAGAACAGGGATTGTGCTACCAGCCAATGTTTATACTTATGTTACTAATCTTAACTTCGATTAAGTCATTGTCAAGTAAATATTGTCTGGTATTTTTCTGACCTAATAGTAGGACAGCTGATTTTTTCTCGTTTATAGTGAGACAGTGTGACCTCGCATATTGAGCTATATTTTCAAGATCTTCATTCAAATGCATGACAGCTTCTTCGTAACTAGAAGTTTCAAAAGGTAAGTATAGTTGTGTGTCATCTGCATATACATGGAGATTTACATGTTGTATTACCTTACAGTTGTCAAAGGTGTAAATTGAATAAAATAATGCGCCACATACAGATCCCTGAGCTACACCTTTCATTATGAGAGATACTTCAGATGTCTCTCCATTAATGTTTACTCGTTGACATCTATTAGTGAAATAGTTGGATATTAATTGTAAACTGCTCTCATCAAACCCTAAATATTTCAACTTTGCTAATAATAGCTCGTGATTGAGTGAGTCAAATGCCTTGCTAAAATCCAGAAGAACAAGTAGAACTAATTGTTTATTATCAAGAAATTGGAAGATATCATCAGTGATTTTTATTAAAGCTGTAGTAGTGCTGTGCCCCGACCTAAATCCTGATTGTATCTCAGGCAAGATATTATTTTCAGATAAGAATTTTATCATTTGAGAATTCATAACCTTTTCCAAGATTTTCGAAAGTGTCGGAAGAATACTAATTGGTCTAAGGTCGTTAGGATTTATAGGATCTTTGCGTTTCGGATCTGGTTTGACTATAGCTTCTTTCCATGCGTCTGGAAACGTCTGATTTAATATGCATGAGTTAACAATATGCGTTATTTGGGGTAAAATGGAGACTAAAATTAATTTAATCATTTTTAGGTTAATTCCATCTACACCCATTGCATCAGATTTTATTGTCAATACTATGCGACGAATATCATCCTCAGACACACATTGAAAAAGAAAAAGTTGAGTTTGAGAATCTGGCATTATTATAGAAATTTAAAGTTTCTTGATCAGGTGGTGCAGTTGTTATCGCATTTATGAAATGATTATTTACCTCTTCTACATCAAAGATAGGAGGTAAAGGTATGTCATATTTTGTTCTTATGTCAAACTCTTTGAGTGCATTCCAAATACTTATTTTGTTGCATTTTATTTTATGCTCTAAATAAGCCCGTTTTTCGAGTCGAATGGATTTAGTCACAAGTTCCTTAGGCTTTTATAATAATCCCAATGACTTTGTAATTTTGTTCTTCTGAATCTAGCAAGTGCATCATCTCTATACTTTATCATGGTTTTAATCACATCTGTTATCCATGGTGTTGGTGGTTTACTAATTATTACTTTTTTTAGGGGAGCGAATGTGTCAAACAGTGTTAATATAGCGTTATTAAAGTAGAGCAGTTTACTATTAATATCTTCTTCAGAGTAGAACTCATACCATGGCAATGATTTGACTGCATGGTTAATAATATAAGGATCGATATGTTTGAGGTCCCGTACAAATACTACTTTTGGTTCGGCAACAGGAAAATTTAAATTTAATTCAAAGGTAGTTAGACGATGATCAGAAATTATAGTATCAGTGTTAATTACCTGAGAGCAAATTTCAGTATTAGATGTGAGTATGATCTCAACCAGCGTTTCAGAGGTAGCTGTGATCCTTGTTGGCTCAGTAACTATCTGTGTGAGAGAAAATCCCGTGCACAAGTCGAGGAAGAATCTAGAAAAGGTACTATTACAATCAAGCAAGTTAATATTAACATCGCCGAGACATAGTAGACAATCTACAACTGGGAAGATGTGACTTAGAGAGTTTTCAAAAGATTGCATAAAGTCATTAACACTGCCAGATGGAGGACGGTATACAGCTCCAATGGGGGATTACACCATTTTTTTTTTATAATTTCATCTGAAAATATTAGGAAAACTAAGACTATTGATGAAAATCCGGTGAAAAAATTCCTATTAATAAGCGAGTTATGGTCTCCCGAATTTTGAAAAGATTGACGTGACGTCACATATATATGTTTTTATATCAAACTGTTTTCATCATGGACCTAAATGTTCTTGAAATATATGCTATTTTAAGTTATATTTACATAAAAATAAATGAATATTATAACACTGTACAAGTCTACATACTTTATAATTACAGGTGTATTTAAATTATTAAATTTAATGCAAGAAATTTGTGTTAAAATAAAAACTGTTTGAAAACTGTAGTACAGGAATGTTAGCCCCTCCTTTCGAACTTGAATTTCTTAACTTCCATTGGTAGTAATCCCACCTCCTAACACGCTATTTGTAATGCATGTATAGGCGGTTTCTCGGCCGCCAATCAAAATATTTTCATATTAGTGTCGAAGCGCTATAACAAAAAACCCTTTATTTCTGAAATATCTCAATTATACCATTTCATTTTTTTTATTCATATTCGTTATTCAGCATATACATTCGTAATTTTTTACTATTTTCCTTTAATTCGATTGAGCCGTAATCCCCCATTGCTAGCAGTTTTACATAAAAACCAACACCACCACCTCTTGTTTCTCTATCGTTTCGTAATAGAGTATAGTCCTCAATTACAAAAGGAGTATCATCCAAATTAGGATTTAACCACGTTTCTGAAATTACTAATATTTCAAACTTATAATCTGTGACTAAATCTTTAAATTCACTTGTATATGTACATAGAGATCGACAGTTTAAATGGCCAAGTCTAAACATTGAATTAATGATTACGGTTTATTGCACTAAGTACGTGAACAACAACAAAGATCAATAATATATTGAAAAAATAAGTAAATAAGCCCAAATTTAAATTTTACAATGGAGCAAATGTAATTTGACAATTGCTCAAATTCCAATTTTGTGTGTGCTATTGCTTACTAATAGATAGAATACACTAATTAACACATATATTAGAAGTAATGCAAGGTTGAAACCTTACTTAAGTTCAATGTCATTTAATTGTTTCATGGTTGAAACTTTGTACACGTTATTACTGTGTTTGATATGAATAATTCCGTCTCTCGTCCACGTGTTTTTGAGGCCAAATTTATTTTTCGCCTCGTTGACGATTTCCACCCAATTTTTAGTGAGATCCTCCCTAATGATTATTTTAGTACCTTTTAACTTTTTCTTTGAAGCATAAACTTGGGCACGATCTCTGTAGCTGGCAAATTTTACTATCACCGGACGGCATTTACCATTGCTGGATTTGCCAATCCTGTGAGTCCTCTCAAGGGCTGTTGGTTGGAGTGGGATACCAAGTTTGTTGGAACATATATTCTGGATAACTTCATCCGTGTTTTCACCGTTAGCTTCAGGGACGCCAAAGAAACGCAGACAGTTACTTTGGCTATATTGCTCCAGTTTATCAAGCTCGTGGGACATCTTACCAATGATCTCGTCCTTTTTAGTGATCTCTTTCCTGAGTGATACAATTTCTTGGGTAAGAGTAGATATTTGGTTGGCAAATACTTCTTCTATTTTAGCTGACAAAACCGTTGCAAATTTGTTTATGAATACTTCGTTTTCCAGATTATCGTTCATAAGCTGCTTGACGATTGTATTAAGTTCTTCTTTGGATCTTGTATTCTGCATTTTATAGTGTTTTATTTGTAGAAATTATTAAATAATAGAGAATTTCACAGAAAATTGAGCACACACTCTATGGCACGTCTATACCCGACCACTACTCATACCATATATCATAGAAAAGAGAGTATATATTGAGTCATACATACATACATTGCCATATATTATAATATCAGGGATGTGCATTTACTCGTAAAAAAATATTTTTTACGTTTACGTGTAAAAAATGTTAAATAGGTATAAAACGTATATATAATGTATAATTTTAGTTCTTCATAACGACACTAGATGATTTGTTTACAAATGTCACATTACATTAACTGTCCTTAATCCTATCATAAATATATTCTAAAACGACTGAAACTATGATAAGTTTGTAAGAAAGAGACTGATATTATTGTAAAATATTAAAAAAAAAAAAAAAAAAACATTCTGAACCTATAGATCTACCTAAAATTTACATAAAACATACGAAACATTTTTAAAATATAGTATAATATCCTTCAAATTTATGTATTTAGTCTAATTTTGACGTAAAATATGTTTAATGCACGAGTTTATAGTTTGACGTTTGAGGTTATGTCTCAGGAATATATTTACCTACTAATCTGATTGTTGATAGTTTCAAGGTAACTAACTGTTTGTCTGAATCAAAGAAACATGTTGATGTCACGTGGACTGCTTGTTCTGGAATATTCATTACAGCATAAAAGAAAATATCTTTATAAAAAAAATATGCTCATGGTAATAATATTTTACATTATCTACGTAAAAAATTCTCAAATATTGTCAATGTAAAAAATATTTTTTTACGCCTAAAAAATAACGTATAATACGTGACGTAGTTTACGTGCCCATCCCTTATATATACAGGGTGTATCAAGATAATGGAACAGTGCATTTTATTCGTCTATATGAAAAAATATAGAAAAAAGTGATTAAGATATTTTGTAAGGCATAGAGGGGGACACATTTTAGCATAAATTCTATTATCTTAAATCCAGTGGTACTCAAACTATAGGGCAATATTATATTTTTTCAAATGGCATTATATATATTTTATTAACTCAATCAATAGAGAATTTGGTTCTGAATTCAACGATATAATAATATCATACTCTTACATTGCGAAAAATTTGATAAAAATTCATTCGAAGTTAATATTTCATTTCTACTTTATCTAAGTAATCTGAGCAAACATTCAATCAATAAAACAAAATAAAATTTATTTTAGTTTTATTACATGCAAGTAAGCTACGATTTTGGCAATAAATTCTACTTTTAAAATATTTTTTTTGTTTTATTGCTTGAATGTTTGCTCAGATTACTTAGATATAGTAGAAATGAAATACTAACTTTGAATTAATTTTTATCAAATTTTTCGCAATATAAGGGTACGATATTATTATATCGTTGAATTCAGAACAAAATCCTCTATTTAATGAGAATAAAATATATATATATAATGCCATTTAAAAAAATATAATATTGCCCTATAGTTTGAGTACCACTGGATTTATGATAATAAAGTTTATGTTAAAATGTGTCCCCCTCTATCCCTTACAAAATATCCTAATCACTTTTTTCTGTATCTTTTCACATACACGAATAAACGGCACTGTTCCATTATCTTGATACGCCCTGTATATATATATATATATATATATATATATATATATATATATATATATATATATATATAATTTTTGTGGGTAATTAAAAAAATGTATAGCTGGATGGTCGTGCGGTTAGAGGCAGAGGTCAAGCGATCTTCACCGCTCGGCTCCGGGGTCGTGGGTTCGATTCCTACCAGGGGCTTGGATGTTTGTGTATGTAGGTACTAAAAATTATAACCATCAAACTACATTGTATTTGGCCAATCGGCACCGCACCGAAAGCCAGGGAGAGTGAATAAAAAAATTTAAAAAAATTGTAGAAAATAACGCAACACATATATCTTCTAATTGAAATACTACAATATTATGTAATATGAAACAAATTTGAAATTTTTGAAATAAAATAAAATCTAAAATTTTATGGAAAACTCAATACTCGGTGTTCCTACCTCCTGCATAAATAACGGTTTGCATTCTTTATTCCATGCTTCGAATTAAATTTCAAATCGCATTCTGTGGATTTTTTACGAACTCTTGTAGCACAGTTTTAGAGTGCGTGGGGCGGGTACGTGATCAGTTAAAATTCTTTTCAGCATATCCCATACGTGCTCTATTGGATTTATGTCCGGTTCTAGTTGTCCGTTCCATACGATTAATTCCTATTGTATATCAATATTCATTATTTATACATTAATTTCTCCAATGGGGTCCTATACCATTTTTCTTTTTTTCTGTAAGAACAGGATATAATAAGAATTTGTAGTGCAAACGCGATTTAAAAATTTTACGTAATAAGCGAGATATGAATTAAAGTTTAAGAATTTGGTGCGTGACGTAGCAGGTACTGACCAGTGATCGACAAACAATGGGACAAATTGTTAGTTATAGAGGGAACAATTATTTTCATGTTTGCATAGCTGAAATATTTTTATATAAATACTTATACGTTATATTAATGAAGAAATTATTATTATAGAACATTGAAACATTTTATGGAAGTTATGTAGCAGCACTCTAGATTAAATAATTTAAGACTACTATAAATTCAATAAGATGTATGGTCAGTAAGAATGTTGTTATATATTATGAATTTTTAATAACTATATGTGTGTGTATACATAAGGTGCGAGAAGTTAGCACGAAAGAGTATCTAGAGCTCTAATTATCTTGACCAAGTGACATGCTAAAGCGGGTATCACATGTACGCAGGTACATGCAACTGATTTGACGCAACTTTTCAAAATACACAACTCTTGTTATCACACGTGCGCGAATTTACATATATTTTAGGTCATTTACATATTTAAGGTTGGTAATGTTTTTCTACAGGTCTCATATCCCATAACTCGGAAACATCTCCAATTAAATTAATCATTGTTTCCAAGTATGTATCCAAATTGTCTAAATACATTTTAAAATTTCACATCAATAACATCAAAACGGAACAAAATGTCGATACATGTATTTAGGGACTTTTAAGTTCAACCGCGCATGCGTACATTGTTTGTACGCACGTATCTGCAACTTGTTTACGAAGTTTTCAAACATGTTCGTAAACTAGTTGCATGAAATCAGTCTCTTATCATACGCAAAAAGTTGCATGAAATAGACAAAGTTGCAGAAAATCTATGACAAGTTGCGTGTATGTGCTTACGTGTGATACCCCCTTAATTCATATTATCTATTATCCGGAACAGGAAAAATAAAAGAAATTTAACTTAATATTTAATTAAATTAGTGATGCATTAATAAACAATGTTGCACACTGGCAGCATTTCTTTTTATAGACGTTAGTAATTAATATAATTAAAACAAAATAAAAAATCTGATGTGGCCAGCACATGACCTCCCGCCAATTCCATGTTTAAAATAGCAGTGAGCTTTAAGTAAAGTATCACTTCCGGTTGATCGTTTGTAAACAATATCTAATTTGTTGTCCGATAAATATAAAAGTCTGTAATGCGAAATTTTGGATTATGTTTTATTGTTTTTGCAAAAGAATTCGCCCACATCTATTGTTATAATTTTTCATATAAAAGGAAATTGTTTACACTTATTCAATGATTATTCCTAAACTTACTTTTATGTTATTAGAGTTAATTTATTGCTTACATAAAATGCGCTATCATAATTAATAAATGTGTAGCTACCTTGTAAAGAGAAGGGATATAGGCGAATTCTTTTGGCGTAGGGCTCGTACATACGATTTATCATATATGGTTAAAATCTAATATGTTGTTTCAAATTATATATGAGTTTTTAATACCAAATTTGAGAAGTTTTGGATCATATTTTAATAGACTTTAAGGCAAAATCGTCACACACACATTCTTATAAAAATCAGCATCAACTTCTCGGTGCTCTCAAATGCAATCTTTGTAAATTCTTCGCCGTGCATGATCCATTTCGTAAATGTGTAGTTGTAAATTAATATTATTTTATAGTGCTGCAAAAATAGAAAAATTTAAATCAGATCAGCCTGTACATCTAATACTTATGTATAATGGAAAATATATTATTTTTACAAACCTTAATTTCTTTAGAATTAAATATTTTACTATTATATTCCCCTTAACACGGTTTCATTATTAATTTTAATGTAATTCCTTCCTGACAGTGACATTTATTTAAATATGTCAAAATTGTTATTAAAATTATGTTTTTGTTTGACGCATAAGCAAGACGATATATGAAAATATATTATATTATATATTCATATTTAAAGTTATTTAGAGTTATTTACTAAATGTTATTATCGTAAAATTGAAGATTGTACCATTATATTCAATTTTAATTAGTAAAAGTTGCTAAAAAATTATATTCAATGCATTTTTTATAAGAAAAACTGTTAAAAGCTTGTATAAATAATAGTTCCGGTTATCCGATATGCACTAAAAACTAATGAGCTCTTCCCACATTAGTATAGAATGGGTATACAAAATTTAAAATTTTCTGATTGATAGTATTTGAGTAATCGAGTCCACACACACACACACACATACACACACACAAACGCACACGCGCGCGCGCGCGCACACACACACACACACACACACCTACAGACACCATTGTAAAAATGTTAAAATCGGATTCTGGGGACATTAAAACGTGCTTATTCACTAAAATCTCAATATCCGATTTTTAACACGATCCCTATACCTCCCTTACCTAGGGTAGCGGGAGTTAAAAAGTAGCTTTCAGTTTGCGCATTTCTTTTCTCTACAAAAAACTATTGATCTGTTTTGCTGAAAAATAATTACGGGAGACAATATTTGAACATTTCAAAAGCAATGATGAAATCGCTAAGGCACCACCCTATATGTAAGCAATATTTAAGAATTAAAGTAGGCAATACAAACTAGTAATGTCAATTAACAAGATATTTTTATTCTTAATTTTAGTTTAGTTTATTTTATGAATGGACATTTCTATTCTGAATATTTTTGTTGATTAAATAAATTGCTATAAAATCATATGTTAGTTTTTCTTCGTCATAATAGTCACTTTTATCTTAGAACATCGAAAGTTGTAATCTACATACTAATAAAAACGGTGTAAGTAAATAACAAAAATTAAATGCACTTGAATGTAAATTTCCTCTTGTCTGTTACAAAATAAATATTTTGCTGGTATAGCGGGTAACATACTTCTGGGTCTACATTTAGAGTATTAAAATGAATGCTGTATTCTCTTGAAAACTTTATGTAACAAACGTTGGATATACATCAAAATTTTATTTTCCCTGCAGTGCATTGTTTATCCTACTGCAAGCATGCTACTATTGGCTTGAGCATCTGCACTTCTGCAGTCGGTGGAGATTATTAATGGAATGAAGTCTGCAGGTCGCGGCCATAGACGCCAACTCTAGACACTACATACTAGACACAGACTGGTAGAAAGTGCTCGGGCATTTCTCCTCAAAACTGCGACTTCAACAAGTGTTACGTAAACCGGAAATACAGTTTTCTCATATGACATTTTTGTTTTCACCATTAGCGTTTATGAGTACAAAGGTAAGACTATGCGTTAGCACATTACATTATTGAAGAAACATCTGTTCTTTGTTAATATGTTAAGTGATTTTAAGTTTTCTTTCGAGATAAGGTTAGATAAATGAATGGGATATTCTACCAATGCAAAGAAATAGTTAACTTCAATAATTATAAGGTAGCATACGCTAAATTAAGAGTCTACTAATCGTTTATTATCCTATTTTTAATTCATATTAAGAACACTATTGTCAGCTATAATATCCCGAAAACATTGATAATTACGAAATAATTTTACGACAGTTACCGAAAGCGCGTTGCTGGGTAACGGGCTTGAGGAAGTTGTGAAACATTTTTTAAATTCAATTTACGAAGAATTTGTATATAGCAGAATTTTTATAATTTTAAAAACACATAATAGATGTCAGTAGTAGCTATGAATATTGTGCAGAGTGAAGTATGTAACGATAATAAAATTGAAATTGACACTACGAGATGCCAATACACGTTCAATTTTATTATGCAAACGTTTAATAGTAATAATAATAGAATATTTTATAAATTTTAATTTATAATATAGTGTTTTATTGTGAGTGTGAGTGTATTTTATTAATTGAAGCGTTATTTTCACCATCATATCGTGAAAAAAAAAGTGTTCAGAAATACAGGGATTCAATTGGATAATTTTTTAAGCAAAAAAATTTCATCCTAATGACATTGTCAAAATATTTCATGTGAGGTTTTATGAAATAGATTGAAATAATATTTATAAGGCTAGCTTATACACGTGTATCATACGCTATTTTTTATTATAAATGCACAATAACCTTTTAAAACTGAAAATTATTGCTAGGTAACTCAAAAATTTAGCGTGTTTTAATGGTCTATCTACGCACTCTTTTGCGTGTTTTAAAGAGCGATTATGATACATGTATAATGAAAAATATTTTATTTATTTTAAATATTTTTCTTTATTTCTGTATCCATTACTAAATAATTTGACAAGAGAAAAAAGATTTATAAAAAATAAATTAATATATAAGCCTAATGCAGGCAATGTAGATGCCCCTCGAAATAACTGCTTGAGAAGCATAACCAGCTCATGCCTAAGACGTCACAAATATATTTTCAATCATTCAAAAATTCATATCTTTTCTTACTAATTCGAATATGAACATCGCGATTTCTTGATTTTTACCTCTCGCTAAGAGAGGTATTGGATTCAAGCTAAAATTTAGTGAATAAGCACGATTTAATGTCCCTATAATCCGATTTTAATATTTTTACGATGGTGTGTGTGTGTGTGTGTATGTGGATATGTGTTTGTGTGTGTGTGTGTGTGTGTGTACGTGTGGATATTGGAAGGACGATTCCTCAAAAACTATAAGACTTAAGACCAGTTTAACTATAGATACCTCAATCTGACATTCCTGAGAAGAGATGAAAAGGTTTTGGTAACATTGAACAACCGGAAGTAGTAGTTTCTAAAAAAAATTCTTCTAAATATTATTTTATGAAAATCTTTTATATTACTATTATTGAAGAACATAAAATTTTACATCTGATACATTTAAAATTTTTATTATATCTTCTATAAATTTAGAGACAAAGCCGCTATAATATATAGAATAACGGGATGTAATAAGTCGAGTAGGCTAAACTATGCTAAGGAAACCAGTTGACAAATTCAAATGTTTATAACATAATTCCTAAATGACAGATGTCAGTCTCAAAAATCAAGTTTTAGTTAAATTCTGAAAGATTTTTCTGGGAAGTGTATTTAATCTTCTTTATTGTTTTATTAATTAAATATTTAAAATTATAGGTAATATGCATATCCATTAGAAATACCTCCAATCTTTGTTAATGAATTGGAAGAATCTCTGACATTTAGGAAAGATATACATGTATTATTCAGATTATTTCATTTTCATTTACCTTTGTTTGACACATTGAACTTGAGGTTTGGCGACAATTGGCCAAATTTAGTACTCATCTTTAATTAAACAAGCTTGTAGAAATATAACAAAATAAAGAGAAACATTTTTAAAGATATACGATGCATTAACAAGAAAAAGATGCATAGGCTATTTCCATAGTTATTAGAGACGAATACAGACTAAAGAAGAGTACCTACTGAATTCGACCGCTTGTCTTTAGCGATTGCATCATAGTGGATGATATGAAAGAAAAACCGGTCTGAGGAATGTTAAGGGTTAGCTGGACTTCTATAAAGCGGCACTATAATTAGAAATATTTTACTTTGACTTGTTCTACGTAATACGTGCACCGCTTTAACCAAGAGTAGTAGATTGCATCGAAGCAACAACCATCGTTTATTTTTTGCCTGTCGCTAAGAGAGGTATTGGAATCATGCTAAAAATCGCATATCCAAATTTTAGTGGATAAGCACGTTTTAATGTCCCTAGAATCCGATTATAACATTTTTACGATGATGTCCATGTGTGTATGAGTGTGTGTGTGCGTGTATGCGTGTTTTGGAACACGGTTTCTCAAATACTATAAGACTTAAGACATGTTTAACTGCGGTTTTCTTCATCTGACATTACTGGGAAGAGCTGATTACATTTTGGTAACAATTGGACGACCGGAAGTACTAGTTTCTTAAAAAAATTCTTAATATTATTTTTTGAAAATTTGTGTTATTACAAATATTAAAGAATATGAAAATTTCTATCCGATACATTTAATTTTTATATTATATTTTCTATAGAGTTAGAGATAAAGAAATACGAAGGCGGATCAAGAAGTAGTGAGCCTTACAAAAAGAGGACTGCACTAATAAAACATTTTCTTTGTTTTTCAAGTTCGCAGTCTGTTAAAACATTACTGCGAAAATTTGTTATCATTCTTACTTTTAAAAACAAAACTATAAAATAAATCAAAGCTGAGCTGGAGTATGTTTATGGGGATCAGTCTTCATCGATTACAACCATAGAACGATGGAAAGCAGAATGGGGATTACACCATTTTTTTTATATAATTTCATCTGAAAATATTAGCAAAACTAAGACTATTGATGAAAATCCGGTGAAAAAATTCCTATTAATAAGCGAGTTATGGTCTCCCGAATTTTGAAAAGATTGACGTGACGTCACATTTATGTGTTTTTATATCAAACTGTTTTCATCATGGACCTAAATGTTCTTGAAATAAATGCTATTTTAAGTTATATTTACATAAAAATAAATGAATATTATAACACTGTATAAGTCTACATGCTTTATAATTACAGGTGTATTTAAATTATTAAGTTTAATGCAAGAAATTTATGTTAAAATAAAAACTGTTTGGAAACTGTAGTACAGAAATGTTAGCCCCTCCTTTTGAAATTGAATTTCTTAACTTCCATTGGTAATAATTTCACCTCCTAACACGCTATTTGTAACGCATGTATAGGCGGTTTCTCGGTCGCCAATCAAAATATTTTCATATTAGTGTCAAAGCGTTATAACAAAAAACCCTTTATTTCCGAAATATCTCAATTATACCATTTCATTTTTTTATTAATATTCGTTACTCAACATATACATTCGTATTTTTTTGCTATTTTCCTATAATTCGATTGAGCCGTAATCCCCCATTTAAACGTGACCGGACCGTGTATTTGATGTAAAACGCAGTGGACGTCCAAAAGACGTAAGCACTTCAGATATTGTTAAATTTTCATGATATGGTGACAAATGATCGTCGGTTAAAAACGCGGTAAATAGTACAGACTTTACACATGTTATATAGATCAGTGATTTCGATATTACATAATTAATTGAAGATGAAAAAATTACTTGCCGTATTGAGGCTGGTACAAGTACTCGGGAGAAGGCAAAGACCGTATTCTCGGCTAAAAAGGTTATGGCCAGTGTCGTTTGTGACTGTAGTGGAATTCATCTTGACTATTACCTGCAAAAAGGCAGAACGATAACAGGAGAATAGAATGTATCCCTTGCACGATGCAATAAAAAGAAAAAAGACCCCATTTAAAGAAGAAAGAATTTCTGTTTTTTCAGATTAAGGCTAGTGTTCACACTTCGGCTGTTTCAATGGCAAAAATAAATAATTTCGAACTGTTTCCGCATCCGCCATATTCGCGAGTTTTCGCCCCCTCCGACTTTTTCCTGTTTCCCAATCTGAAAACTTAGCTCGGTAAAAAAGAAATTAGTTCAAATACGGAGATAATCACTGAAACTTACAAATATTTTAAAGAGTTTGATAAAACGTACTTTTCTGAAAGAAAAAAAAAACAATTGATTATCAGTGGTCTAAATGTATTGAGTTTCAAGGAGATTATGTTGAAAAAATAAAATATTATTTTTCTCGATAAGTTTTTGTTTTCTTTTCTAGGCTCACTACTTATTGATCCACCCTCGTATAAATATATAAAGTAATATGTTGTAATGAATCACCCAACCAATGGAAACCAGTTGAAAATTTAAAATATTTCTAATTGACCCTTTAATGTTATTGTCAAAAAACCAGAGACATTACTGGTCTTTTTCTGGGAAGTATATTTCATATTTCATGATTTACTTAAATATTTAACTTCAATAATAACAGTTTACTAACTAAATAAAAACAATCAAATTAATACAAACTTTACATTTCGTAAATGAAATTAACATTAACAAATTTTATTCATAGTCTGTAAACATCAAGAGAAAGTTATAAATAATTCAATTCCATATCACACTTTTCATTTTTCAAGATATCTTATTAGTACAATAGAACAGTAGTATTAATGAAAGTCTGGAATTTTTAAACGTTTATGATAATTTTTTGTTTTATTGGTTGCTTTTTTATACACTTTCACAATGTGATATTTAATTTTGAAATTCTTTTCAAAACCTGTCCCAAGTTATTTTTCTATAAAGTTAATTGCATTTCGGTCTCGTGTAGAACGCAGAACTTTACTTTGAAATCACGAAAGAATTTTTTCTACAATTCAACTGTGGAAACATCTCTCTTTTGAAGTTTTAGTATTAGTAAAACTGCATTTTAAACTTGAGAACGAAATACTGCACAAAATAGAATTTCAACTTTCAAACATTCAAGCTCAGTTTTAACGTTTTACCTAACAAGCATAAATTCTTTACTATAGTCTATTCCACGAAACCTCACATTAAAGGGACACAAATCCCAAATCCGCGTGGTTTCGTGTGCCAAGATTATTTCTTGAATATATCTTTAACCCTAGGTAAATTCCCGCGCTGATACAAGTACGTACATATATGACGGCGGAAAACACTGAAATCCGACAATCCCGGTAATACCTAGTTTCCTTATACCGGGTTTTTTCAAGATGCGCATAGGAGATTAACATGGGAAATCAGTTTTTTTGCAAACTTTTGCTCCCATACGACAGAACAAAATTATATTTTTTATAATGGTATCCTATATAAATTTTTAATCCATTAGGGTGGTTTCACCAACGACAGTTAAACATTTTATTCTTTTGTTAAATTTAACATGCTCTTAAACTGTATATTTCATTTTCACCAACTACAGTTAAGTTTATCGACACAGTAAATCATTTGTTAAACTAAGTAACTGACGAATATTCTAAGGTTAAATATTTATCGGGCCGTTATCTTAATTATATCCCTGGCTATAGTGACAATCATAGAAAAAAATTATAGTTTAGTTTTTGACATTTTGTCATATTCAAGTTTAAAAAAGTGTAAAAAGTGAGTTCTTCGTCATAAAATTCATCGTCATCATTATCTGTCTATAACGTCCTGTAATTCTTCTGATTCTGATGAAGAATATCATCCTAAACGTCCACGAATGTTGCTTTACTGATGTATGATGATATTGACTTTAGAATACGTTTTCTTTTCTACGACGCTTATTCTTCTTTTCATCGTTTGTGTAATTTTTTCATCTGTCCCTCTTTTTGCAGTTTTTTTCCTGATCCATTTCATAATATTTTTTAGTACGCATTGACAATGTCAATTACAGATGCACTACTTGTCAAGAATAATTAAAACAATAATATATTTTTAATATTTATGGTAAATTGATCAAAGATAAAATACAAAAATGATCAGTAGGACCTATCTATCAATAAGTAGCACATTCAAAATCTAATGTTAAAATATGACATTCGGCTGATAGTTAACTGGTGCTAAAGTTATTTAGTGAAATTACTGATAATTTATTCTACCGTTTTAATTTATTGCTTTGTTAAGTAACCATAGATTTAACTGTCGTGCGAGACGAGACAATGAATTTCTCGTCTCGGCTCGTCTCGACCGAATCTCTATATTTAATGACATAGACAAAATTTTGTTCGATCTCTACCTTTGTCAGTTTTTCTTCGATTCTAATACAAAATGGCATGATTCTCGGAAACAATTGAAGATCGGACATTTGATGATTAAGCTTTTTTTACTAATTTTGGTCAGTGCTATATGTCCTCAAAAGTTGTTACAGATATTTTTTAACACCTTGTATAATTTAGAGCTGTTAATAGTAACTTTTAGATAAATTATATAACTGTTAGTGTTTATCAATATACAGTTTATTTGCCAGTTTGTATACTTGCAGCTAACTCTCTATTAGAAACTGTAACCACTAAATAAATAAATGAAAGTATTTTTATAATGTACTAAAACTGTAAAAACCTTCAATGATTGGATGCCAAATTTCAAAATATTAACACAGATAAAAAAAATAGAGAACTGTTTTAGATCTATCATAGTAGCAGTGAGACAGGATGGATTTTATTGTTGTTTAATCCGTATTTAACGTCTTTCAGTGTTATGCTTATATTTCATTAATATAATTATTTCATTTTATAATCTAAAATATCTATATAATATTTTGTCTCCATCACCAATCAATATTTACCGTTGTAATCAATATGTTCCATTTACGTGTTCATTTTTAATTATTTTATTCATTATTTTAAGTGAGCAATATCCAACAGATCGATTATAATAAACTTTTTTTTATAATGTTTTCCTCATTTAATCACAATTTAATTGACCAGTTAAGATTTTATGCTAAGTGGTAAATTCGAAATTTGGTCGAAAGATTTTTGTACTGGCGTAAAATTTATAAGAGAAAGTTGCAACGCAACAATAAGTGCATTATCAAGTAGATTAGCAATAATATCTGTAAATTCAACGTCTTCCAGTGTTATACTTATATTTTAATAATATAATTATTGTGCGACCAAGCGATATGTACACCTGGCTTGGGCGCACTATATGAATCAAACTATTTTATTTTATAGTCTATATGATTTGTTGTCACCAACAAATGTTATTATTGTTGTAATCCCTGTGTTCTATATGTGTTTTCAAGTTCAAGTTTATTTATTTTATTCATTATTAAATCTACAGTGTATGAAGGAACATTGTTTTCTTTTTTTTAAAAAAAATAACATCTTTATTCTTTATTCCCACCAATATATTTAAACGTTAACGTTGTCTAGAGTTTGTGTAGGAAAATAGTAATCTCCAAATGATATATTATGTATAAACTTTTTGGTATTTAATGGTTTAGTTAATTGAAATACCTGCAAATTTACTGCTTTCTTTTTTGCGACATACATTTATAAATCTGAAATAATATGTAGGTACTGTAGATACGGGATATAAAATTGTGTTAATATTTTTCGGTTAACAAATTATAATGTAAGTATTTAATACTACATATCTATTTAATTAATTTTGCTCCATATTAATACATAACTTGCCATATTTAAATTAATTAATTATTTATTATATTTATTAATTTTTAACGACAAGAATTATTTTATAACTTTAAGTTGATATTTATTAGGGCTGTCAAAATCTGCTGAAATTGCTAACCGGTTAATTGTCGGTTTACAGACCGGTTAACCGAATAACCGGTTATAAGTCAATAACCGGTCAAAAAAACCGGTTTTTAACCTGTCAGAAAACCGATTTTAACCGGTCAGAGAACCTTTAATTTAGTGCATGTTCAAAAGTTTCCTCAAAACGTATCGAGTTTTAACGGCGCCGTTAAATTTTTGGAAACATCGTACTTCTTCTTTGGGAAATAAATTTCAGTAAACTTTGCAAAGTTTCCCTGTGTGCACTAAAATTTTGACAATTTATTGTTTAGCAATGGTATATGATATACGTATATGGTATGCGAGCAATATCTTCGATTATTATTCATATTTCACCAACTCCGTATTGATTCGGAAGGTTGTTGAAATGCTGTATTTAAAATTGTTTTCGATGTTGTTCATATAGATCATCGTGTCTAACACAACTTTAAAAAATTTTTGTCATAAATTTTAATTATTACTGTATATTCAACGATTGCTGAAGATGGGCTTCCCTAAGCCCGAAACGTCCGTAATAAAGAATTTTACAATACACGTGGACCATTTATGCCTTTTGTTTTCACCTATAAACCATTCAACGCTTGGTCCTTTCACCCCTTTCTTCATTATTATCACGAGCTTACATTTAATGAGAGAATATAATGAATTTTTATTAAATTAACTGTCAATGTTGTAAACATGCCTTAGTAGTTAGTAACGAATAGAAATAAGGTGATATTCTTTGTATTTTATCATTGCTGTGGTAGACATGTAATTATGGAAATTCTGAATGTTGATTGGCGGAAAATATACCATGTGACTAATGAATGAGGTACTTGCACCTACGTCATTCAAGCCCATTCATCATGGCGGTCGAACAGCTGATCGCGGGCAAATAAACCAAATATTAACATGTAGTCAAATGGAGAATTCATGTTTACATTTCAAAAAATCTTAAATAATTATTTATGTGAACGTTTGTGTAAATTATATATGAAATTATAACGGGTAAACACTAGTAAGTGTACACTGTTAAAGTGAAATGAGAGAAAAAGTCTCACACATAATCACAGTAATGTTTTGAAACCAAAACAAGATGTATTTATCACGTGTTTTCCTATTGCATTAATTTTGTATTACGTTTTATTGCCTCTAGTGCATGTGCAAGGCTGCAAGGTAAGTAATAATCATTATAATTTAATTGTAAATGGAATGATGTAAATTTAGGAAAATATGGACAGGAGGACAAGCCTTAATGAGCGAAACGAAAGATAATGATAATTGAAAAAATAATACTTATTAATAATTTTTATCCTTACTCGCTGGAATAGGCAAAATTTTATGAATAAAATAAAAAATATTCTAAAAGTAGTTTCTGTTGTAACAACCCTCCACAGAACAGAATTGTGGCATAAAAATTATATATTCAATTCTTAAATGAACTGTCAGCAAGGATAGACGCGTAGGTGTGTCTCTGGCAGCAGTAAAGTAAAATATTTAATTTTTTAAAAAAAAATACTCAAAATGCTCACTCGCGACGATGAAAAAAATATCAGCCAAATGATTACTTTGGCACTTTCGCAAATAGGTGAAAATAAACAATTCACTGAGTTAATTACTAGTGCAGTGGGCAGTGCAGTGAAAAAAGTGTTTGAAGAAAAAATACAAGCGTTAGAAGATGAAATAAAAAATCTAAAGCAAATAAATAGTGAACTAATAAATGCTTGTGCGAGTGCAGAGGAGGGCCGTGACAAACTGGAGCAGTACACCCGCCGCAACAACATCCGCATCTTCGGACTTCCTGAGGCTCCTGATGAAAATGTTGACGAACTGGTTGTGAATTTGTGTCGTGAAAAACTAAAAGTGGACATTTCTATCAATGATATTGATCGGTGTCACAGGGTTGGACAAAAAAAAGGTGTAAAACGGCCTATTATTGTCAAATTCGTCAGCTATCGTTCGCGCAACAAAGTTTTCATGGAGAAGAAGAAGCTGAAAAAATCAGGGATTACCATTCGTGAGGACCTTACAAAATCCCGGCTGGCCCTACTCAAATCGACTACAGATAAGTTTGGTTTTAACAATGTTTGGACATTTGATGGTCGAATAATAGTAAATTTATTTAATAATGGCAAAAATAAAAAGTTTACCATTAACAGCCAAAAGGACCTTGAAAAATTAAATTCTTAATGCAATATTGCAATACATATATATTTATAAAAATGGGACGTTTCTTTTAAAAAAAGCAAAATTTGCTGAATCACGTTGCCAGACAACCTCTCTCTTAGTTCGTTCATCTGCGAATTTATTGTTTTGTCTCATCTTGTTCATTATTTCATTCATCATATATCAGGATCACCTGTTTCTCATACAAAGTTCATCGAACTTAAAGATAACTTGTTTACATTTGTTCAACTAAATGTTCGATCACTCAATTCTTGTTTTTGATATTATTGGTATCACCGAAACATGGATTAGTGAAACATCTCCTGCACATTTATTTAATATTAATGGTTACAAATTAATTAGTAAAGAAAGGTTAAATAAACGTGGAGGAGGAGTTGCATTCTACATCCGGAATAGTATTTCTTTTACATTGCTTGATACTAGCTTTGTAAACAGCAATAGTATAGAACATATGTGGATTTGTTGTACTATAAATAAACAAAAGGTATGTCTAGGATTAATATATAATCCAAATGTACAATTTTACAGGGAGTTAGAATTACTAGATTCAATATTTTCTGAATTTACACCCAAATATGATTTTATAGTTTGTGCCGGCGACATTAATGTCAACATGCTTAAAAATGATCATTTTTCAAAATTTGTATCAGATATAATATCGACTAATGGAATGGTTCAGTTAATAAAAGAGCCGACCAGGCCTCGCTCCGGATCGTTAGTAGATATTATTCTAACTTCAGATCTAAATATTTGTAAAGACTCAGGAGTGTTGAATACTAGTAACATATCAGATCATGATTGTGTATTTTGTATTTTAAATTTACCGAAACCGAAAAATATTTCTAAAATTGTGACCTACAGAGATTTTAAGAACTTTAATTTAAACAATTTTTTGGCTGATTGTGATCTAGTTGATTGGAATTATATTGTAAACACATCTAATATAGATGATAAAGTTAAGTATTTAAATAATAATATTCTAGCATTATTTGATAAACATGCTCCCATCAGGGAAATTAAAGTAAATAAGAAACACTGCCCATGGATAACGCCTGTTATTCAAATAATGCAACGAAAAAGAGATAAGGCTCTCTTAGATTATAAGAAGCTTAAAACATCCTCTAAATTTGAATATTATAAGCAACTCAGAAATTTAACAACTGCCGCAATTCGAAGAGAAAAGCAGGCATTTCTTCAATTTAATATAAATAATAACATTCATAATTCCAATCAGCTATGGAACAATTTAAAACATTTGGGACTTAAGACAGAAAATCAAACTGTTATACCGCAAACTATTTCCAATCCAGATGATTATGGAGAATTTCTTGTAAATAAGATGGGAACTACTAGCATAAATCAGGATACGCTGATTTATTATAATGAAAATAAATATCCATTATGCGCTAATTCAAATCACTTCAGTTTTCATTGCATTGACAGTGATGATATAGAAAAGATCCTTAAATCTCTTAAATCAAATGCAACTGGAATTGATGGAATATCTTTAAAGATGATTCAATTTATTCTTCCAAAAATTATTGGTTATATTACGCATATAATAAACACTTGTATTGTGAATAGAGTTGTACCAGAACTTTGGAAAATAGCTATAATTAAACCTATACCCAAAAAAGGTGATATTTTAACCTACAATGACTTACGTCCTAGCATACTACCCACCCTATCGAAGGTTTTGGAACGAATATGCTGTAATCAGATAACAAATTTCCTAAAAGGTACTAATATTTTACCTACTACACAGTCTGGATTCAGAAATGGTTACAGCACTAACACCTGCTTAATGAATATTACCGATTAAATTATTAAAAATTACGACAACTCGAAAACAACTTTTCTAATACAAATAGATTTTTCCAAAGCTTTCGATATGGTGGATCACAATCTCTTACTAGCCAAACTACGATATTACGGATTTAATGATGATGCAATTCATTGGTGCAGAAGCTATTTTTTTAATAGAAATTTTCATGTAGTCATGTCACCAGACTCAGCTTTTCATCAATCGCGGAGATTCCCTCTTCACCAAGGAGTTCCTCAAGGCTCTATCTTGGGTCCATTATTTTTCCTTTTGTATGTGGCCGATCTATCATCCAGTCTGCAATACTGTTCCTCACATTCATATGCTGATGATACTCAGTTGCTAGCAACCGTAAATAAGATGAACGCCAAGGATGAATGTGAGGCAATAAATAAGAATCTTGAAAAGTTGTCGACTTGGACTACTAATAATGGGCTCAAGATAAATACTGATAAATCTTCACTCCTAGTAGTTGGAAACTGTGATACATATGATATAAAATTGCAAGGAGAAATCTTAAATCGTACTCCGGCTATTAAGACTTTGGGTATGATAATTGACAAAGACATCAACTTCCGTGACCATTTGACAAAAAAATTAATAGCTGCTAGACTTAGACTTCGACATTTATACCAGTACCGCAAGCTATTATCAGCTGAAATAAAATTAAGACTAATTAACACCTTGATACTACCTATACTAGACTACTGTGCGTGTGTATATGTTCCACACTTGACACAAAACGACAAAAATAAAATAACGCTATTTCAAAACTCATGCCTACGATTCGTTTACAATGTGCGTAAATATGACCATATTTCTTTATTTCGTATTTCATCAAATCTTCATTATATTGACGAACGTGTGCAGATATTCTATCTTTGTCAAATTCATAAGATCATACAAACAGGTTGCCCTTCTTATCAGTAGCGTAACTAGAAGTTCAGTCGCCGGGTAGCAAAACTTGTACTAGCGCCTACTAATATTTAATAAAACTAAATTCGATGCAAACAAGCACACATGGCTTAACATATATATATATATATATATATATATATATATATATATATATATATATATATATATATATACACAGGGTGTATCAAGATAATAAAACAGTGCCGTTTATTCGTGTTTGTGAAAAGATACAGAAAAAAGTGATTAGGATATTTTGTAAGGGACAGAGGGGGACACATTTTAGCATAAACTTTATTATCATAAATCCAGTGGTACTCAAACTACAAGGCAATATTATATTTTTTTAAATGGCATTATATATATTTTATTAACTCATTAAATAGAGATTTTTGATCTGAATTCAACGATATAATAATATCATACCCTTACATTGCGAAAAAAATTATAAAAATTAATTCAAAGTTAGTATTTCATGTCTACTGTATCTAAGTAATCTGAGCAAACATTCAATCAATAAAACAAAAAAAAATACTTTAAAAGTTGAATTTATTGCCAAAATCGTAGCTTACTTGAATGTAATAAAGCTAAAATAAATTTTATTTTGTTTTATTGATTGAATGTTTGCTCAGATTACTTAGATAAAGTAGAAATGAAATATTCTAATTTTTATCAAATTTTTCGCAATGTAAGGGTATGATATTATTATATCGTTGAATTCAAAACAAAATTCTCTATTTAATGAGTTAATAAAATATATATAATGCCATTTAAAAAAATAAAATATTGCCCTGTAGTTTGAGTACCACTGGATTAAATATAATAAAGTTTATGCTAAAATGTGTCCCCTTCTATGTCTTACAAAATATCTTAATCACTTTTTTCTGTATCTTTTTACATACACGAATAAAATGCACTGTTCCATTATCTTGATACAGCCTGTATATACAGAGTGCCCAGTATGTATGGAATATAGTATATATCTCGGTAAATAACGACTGCATAATTTTTTTTTTTTTATATATATAAAAGTTGTTTAACACTCTATTACTTAATTTCAATACAAAATTTATTTGCTTGTCTGAGGTCAGGGCAAAAATGAAAAATATCGATGAATTCAAACAAATTTATTATTTATGTACAATAAAATAATAACGATTTTTTATAACATTTGTTCAAAATGATCACCTATAGCAAGCAAACAGGCACGACAACGATCTGCTACTCCATTGGTTGCTGCGTGACAGCCTGACATTGCTCGGCAGATATTGTTTCGCAAATTTGAATAATTTTTCTGCGTAGAGTTTCCAAATTATCTGTCGGTTCATCATAAACTCTTTCTTTTATGGCACCCCAAGCAAAGAAATCTAGAGGTATTAGATCGGGCGAACGAGCTGGCCATGGTACAGGTCCTCTGCGACCAATCCATCGTTCTGGATAGTGTAAATTGAACCACTCTCTTGGTTGTCTCCCATAATGTGCAGGGCAGCCATATAACTGTAGCCAAGAATATCTTCTTATTGCTAATGTAATTTCTTCCATTAAATCATTCAAATCATTATTTAGAAAATTGTAGAACCTCTCTGAATTTAAACGATGTCGCAAAAAGAAAGGGTTTATTAAAGTATTTTCAACAATACCTAGCCAAACATTACATTGAAATTCATAGTGGAAATTTTTCTCTTTAATTGCATGAGGATTTTCTTGTAACCAAAGATGAGAATTTCTTTGATTCAAAACCATATCTCCCGAGAAATGTCACGCGGCGATCAATGCAGTGGCAGATCGTTGTCGTGCCTGTTTGCTTGCTACAGGTGAACATTTTGAACAAATGTTATAAAAAAATGTTATTATTTTATTGTACATAAATAATACATTTGTTTGAATTCATCGATAATTTTCTTTTTTTCCTGACCTAGGTGCAAGCAAACTAAATTTTTTATTGAAATTAGGCAATTGTCAAATCATTTACCTATAATTAATTTAATTAGTATGTCACAACTTAGTAAGTTAATATTTGATATCTCGTTATAAAGTTGATTTTTTAAAGTAGCGCTGCTCCAATAAGAAAAACATGAATATCTCTGAAACAAAGCATTTACCATTTGCTCAAATGAACTTGTCACCTTATTTTTACCTGTTTAATCCATGGTTCAAGTTATGCCGTTTAAATCTGGGACATTCTGTTTATCATTTAAGCATTTGCACTTTTTTCACATTTGCGAGTTTTTTACAGCCGGTAGGCGCCTATAGCACCTTGGCGCCGGGTTGCGACGCAACCCCTGCAACCCCTGTAGTTACGCCACTGCTTCTTATCTATATGAAAAACTTAAATTAAAAGAACAACATTATCCACTACGTGATAAGAATTCATATATCGTACCTTCATACAAAAAAAATAAATCCAAAAATGCATTTTCTTACCTAGCTCCCAAATTATATAACAATCTCCCAGATGAATTAAAATCTCTGTCTTTACACTCTTTCAAAGCTCGTGTTAAAAATTTGTTCTGTATAAATTAATTAATCATTTTCTGTAAATTATTATGTAAATTTATCTTCTTATTTGACATATTGTGATATACTTTCATATTATGTATTTATGTTGACTTTTTTTATTATTTTTTGTAATTTACATGTACTGGTTGGGTGGAAGATCAGCCTTTGGCTGAACCCCGCCGTTGACTCTGGTCAATAAAGTTATTATTATTATTATTATTATTATTATTATATATTTTATCTATCTAAGACCATATATTACAAAGCTATTGTTTCATAATATTCCTCAAAATTTACGTATTTTACTTACATTTAAAAATGTTTAAACGAAAAGATTCGAAAACAATATCATTTTCACAGTCTGAAAATATCAAAGAATACCGTTACTTATTAAATATTATTTTAAATTTATTAAATATAGGGTTATATATTACTCTTCTACCACTTAGTTTGAAAGTAACGCACATAAAATCCAATTAAAACGTTTTATATAATTTTGAGGATGCAACATGCAACATCCCATAAAACGTAATATGAAATAGGCGTTTGGCTGCCCGCAATCAGCTGTTAAATTGTCATATCCGCCATGTTGAAACGTCACGTGCAAGTACCTCATTACTTCCTATTTCGATGTAATTTACTTTTATTTCAAAAATATTATTAAAAGAAATAATAACATATTAAGGTTAGTAACATGACAGTTTCAATAAGCATTTGAAATTTATTCATTTTGATATATGGCATTTTGTCAAGAGCTATTCAGACGTTAGGTTATAGTTAATTTTTTTTTTTAAAAAAAACATTGCTTTACTGGCTATAAAAAATTCTTAAATGTCATTGGCTGAATAATTATTATATAATCAGAAATATCAGAAGACAATGAAATATGTGATAAATCAAATATTGTGTAGGTACGTTACACCTTAGAAAAGGCAATCTGTGACGTCTCATATTTTATTATGTCAGAAAACAGCTATGAACTGATCATAAAAATCAGTTTTAAAATTAATAAAGACCGGCTAAAAACCGGTTAAAAATTGAGTATAAACTGATCAAAAATTGAATACAAATCAGTTAAAACTGGCTGTAAACCGGTCAAACCAAGCTAGAAACCGATTACAAACCGATTACAAACCGGCTATAAACCGTTTAAAAACCGGCTACAAATCGATTAAAAACCAGCTACAAACCGTTTAAAAACCGGCTACAAACCAATTGAAAACCGGCTATGAACCGGTTAGAAACCGATTAAAAACCGGCTATTAACCGGTTAAAAATCGGCTATTAACCGGTTAAAAACCGGCTATTGACTGGTTAAAAACCGGCTATAAACCGGTTAAAACCAGCTATAACCCGATTAATAGCCGGCTACAAACCGATTAAACGGCTAGCCGAATATTTCATTATTGAAAAACCGGTTTTCGGTTAACCGATTAACCGTATACTTTTGACAGCCCTAATATTTGTCCCTCGTAGGCCTGAATCCTACCGAAGAGGAGCGAAGATTCACGAGCGGTCGTATACTCCTCCCTCGACTCCTCCCTTACAAACTTTTCGCTTTATATATAGGGTGTCTCTCAAAAAGAAGGTCATGGCTTAACCGCAGATTCCTGAGGCTAAAATAAGACGATTTATCCAAACTTGCTTATACCGGAAAGTGTACCATTTGGCCAGTATTCTGCTTCAAAGTTCTTAAAAAAAAAACGAAAAATTTTTTTTAGATAAAATCTTATTTTTACACTTTCTATCCGATTCTGCTATAAAAAATAGGGGTTACCAATTTTAAAACTACCCCCTCCCCAGCCTTCTCTAAGGGGGCGGGTTGAATTTATTTACAGGATTGGATATCCCTTTCCAAATCGTTCGTATGATGAAGATTTTCCAGGTGGTACATTAAAATGGGACACCTGTATAATATATATATATATATATATATATATATATATATATATATATATATATATATATATATACCTGTCTATCACACTTATAAATTGGGCACGGCTAGCTGTGAAAAAAAATGTCGGCGGCTGGGTGAAGGTTCGAAACTTTTTTCGAGAACAGGTAGATTAATCAAAATGTACAAGTTACGCAATTGGGCAATTTTTAATTTAAAAAAAAAAAACTAAAGTTCAAATTTAGATTTCTCGAATAAATTTTCGTGGGTGCCAGACCTTATAAGGATGAAATAAAGGGAGTAAGGTCCACTCCAAAGAAACAAGCCGAAAAGTAAAATATAAATGTTTAATAAAAAGTAAAAAAAATCACACTTACAAAATTTAATTTTGCACGACGTTGGGGTCGCTATCCACTAAAAGTTACCCTCAGAGGAGTGTCTTGCCCTCCCAGGACCCCACCTCGGAAGCGCTGAGCCCTCAGCCCTCCTGCAGGTCCACTGGCGACGAGGACTACTCGGCGCACGCAGCCACGAGCGCAACTTGGCGAGAAAACTCTAAGCGTCGGTGTTGTCGCTGGTGCAGGGTACTCGGCGGGTATACGTGGAGTAAACCGCTCGTGCCGATGGTGGCGGAATACAACCCTGGGCGAGAGAGATCTTAAAGAACTCTTAGTCCGACAGCACCTCTCCTAGCTTCGTAAAACGGCTCCTCCGTGGCGAGTAGTCGTAATGGTGTTCCAAATAAAAATGTTGGGGGCGGAGAAAGAGCTCAGCGACCTACGAAATCCAATCCCAAAAGGAAAAGTTCTATCTCCTAAGAGATGTACAAGAGGCCTGAAGGGCTGGGTACTATACAGAAAAATGTCCCTAGTTTGACCCCAAAACGTTAGCAAAAATTTTATACAAAAATTTACAAATTTCAATTTTTTAAATCGTGAACAAATAATTTTACTTATCAAAAATAATATACGGCCGTGAAATGAAGAATTTAGAATAGGATAGAGAAGTGAAAGTAAATAGAATTAGATGAAAAGTGTGTAAAACTGACTTGTTTTCGTACTTTAAATCGCTAATAAAAAAACAAACGACAGCCACAAGCAAATAAAATTAAGTTAGCGATAAAAATAATGCTCGTACAACTTGAGGTAGTGACTAGGGATGTAGCGCACCATTTAGGATACTCAAAAAAATTTGCGCCGCTACCAAGAAAAATGAGAGAAAAAATTATTACACAAAAATTTTAAGATCTCTACTCTCCGACTATAAAAATGGTTTATACCGAGCCGAAAAATGGTCGAGTCAAAAGTCAAGTCAGGTCCTCACGACACCCTACATTCACTCAATAATCATTCCAGGGAAAAAGAGGAAGGGACCGGTAATTTGAGTTTATTTTACCCCAAATAAAGTTTTAAAGCTAGATAAATTTTAAACCCATGAGAAATTTAGACCCAATTAAATTTAGAAAAAATATGAGCTCATAAAATTATTAATAAATAATTTACCCAAAAAAAAAAAAAAAAAATGAGCACCACTACTAATATAAATGGTATACAGCAAAATTTGAATGCGTATTACCTTTACGCGACTAAGCCTGCGAGTTAAGGGTTGAAACCCGCATAAAAAATTTAAGCAGAACTACTAGTAAATGTAAGGAAACAAATTTGAAGAGGCAACTCGGCCTCGGGGACTGGAGCTATTAAGGTTAACTAGCTCGGGCAAAAATTTAAGCAGAATTGCGATAAATGACAAAGCAAAAATTTGAAGACGCCGCCTTGGCGTCAGTGGTCTGGACCTATTTAGGTTAATTAGCTCGGGCAAATTTAAACAGAGCTACTGAAGGTGGAAAAAGCAAAGTTGAAGACGCAGCTATGACGTCAGGGGGCAGGAGCTATTCCGGTTAATTAGCTCAAGTCATTTTTTAAAAAACTTTAGAATTTAAAAAAAATAACGGAGGGATCTCATTATAAAACTAAAAAGGGATCTCAATAAATCACAAAAATTTTATATGAATTTTGAAAAAACCGAAACTAAATTTGGACTGAGTCCGCTCCTGTTCACAAACATGAATTTAGAAAACAAAAAAAAAAAAAAATATACAAAATCGCAGGATGTGAAAAGATATTCCCCAAACAAAAAAATACTAGCCATTTTATGGCAAGATAATCCATTCTACCAAAAACTTACAACACGTGACTCGGCACGACTGAAACTACGCATAATTTAAGAAATAGGTCAAAAACTTATGCAAAAACAATGTAATAATAAAATTAGAATGAATGATCTTACCAGAAAATTCGCCAGTGCGAAGAAGTAGTTGACTTTTACTGCATTACAGTTGATTCACAACACGGGAGAAAAAAAATAATTTCGCAAAACTCAGAGGAACATCTTTTCACGTCAGCAGGTGATTTCGAAAAGAGCCAGTCTCTTCCCGGTCGGCCAACCCGGAATAAAAGTTACCAAACTATTTGAACTACAATTTGTATTACGATAAATAATATAAGAGTTAAATTAATTTAGATATTGAAACATTTAAAGCAGTAATACAAAAATGAATAAATTTAAAAATGAGCTTAATAAATGATACACTGCTCGTCGCACGAGTTGACAGAAGACCTGAAGGTGACATTCAAAATTACTCCCAAAATTTTAAACAAAACAATAACAAATACAAAGTAATTGTTATAATATATATATATATATATATATATATATATATATATATATATATATATATATACAGGGTTGAAACGAACTTAATGTCATAAATTTAAGGGTGAGTAGTATGACATGTGTAGATTACGAAACTGAAAGAATTTTTTTTAAATTCGAAAAACGAAAATTCGACCTTAAGAAAACTTTTTTACTGCTGTTTTAATTTATATTTCATTAAAAATATGTTTATCAAAAATACATTCAAAATTAGATGTATTATTAATAATTAAATTAAATTATTCTTAATAATTAAATTAAATACTATTTGCACCGAAAATAATTGTGTAATAGGTACATAAAATATTTCATTATTCTCGGAAGTGTTAGTGACAAGTGATTTTTGCTGTGCTCTTGTTAAAAAAATGTATTCTAATTCTGAATTAGTGGATATGTTGTTGATTTATGGTGAAGTGGGACAAAACGCGGTTTTAGCAGCAGGTCTGTTTCGTCTGTATGCCGAACGGTATCCTGGAAGACGCCAGCCTGATCGCAGGATGTTCATCACCGTGACACAACGTCTTCGCGACACAGGCAATTTAAGAAGACTAATGGACGAGATGGTGGCGGTCGCAGACTACACTACAACATTGAAGATGAAGTCTTGGACTTAGTGCATGCTAGCCCGGAAATTAGTAGCAGAGGAGTGTCTCGTGTTGTAGGAGAAATATCTCATACGAGTGTTTTGAAAATTGTTTCACAAGAATGATTATCATCCATACCATTTTCAACGTGTTCAAAGATTAATGCCTGCTGATCACCAAGCTAGAACGATATTTTGTTAGTGGATTCTGCAACAACATGCTACAAATTTTAATTTTACTTCACTTATAATATTTAGTGACGAAGCAATTTTCACACGTAACGGTGTCCATAATTTCCACAACATGCATTCTTGGGCTCAAGAAAATCCACATATTGTAGCAAGAAATAGTTTGCAACACAGATTTTCATTAAATGTTTGGGCTGGTATCTTAAATGGAAATTTGCTTGGACCATACATACTGCCCAATAGATTATATGGTGACCAGTATTTGGAATTTTTACAAAATGTTCTACCAGTATCATTAGATGTTCCCTTACTCCATCGTCAACATGCATGGTTTCAGCATGATGGTGCTCCACCTCATTTTTCAAGAAATGTTCGGCAGCATTTAGATAACACCTACGGGAACAGGTGAATTGGCCGTGGAGGTCCTGTATCATGGCCACCAAGATGACCTGACCTCAATCCCTTAGATTTTTATCATATATATATGTATATACAGGGTGTTCAATTTAAGTGTGTCACTATTGCTATCTCGAGAACCGTAAGAGATACGAAGTCGGTTAAATTAGCAAACAATTTCTATATTATAAGACTATTAAAATGAGCATTACAAAAATTATTTTCAAGCAATGGTTCTCAAAATATAGAATTCAACTTTTTAATTCTAAATGAGAACTTACTTTTTTTATTGCCTATTCGATTAAGCATTTTTTTCTGAATACAACGATATAAAATGTTTATACCCTTACATAAGGCAAAAAAAACCAGAAGAATGCAAAAGAAAAATTATTATTTTCATATTTATTTCTACGTGTAATCAGAGTAAACAAGTTAATTGTTTTGTTATTGATAATGGACTACTGTTTTGTGTTATGTTAAATAATAGTATATTATACGCCAAGGTTGAGAAGATAATCATTATTGACCCAGCGCCAATATTGTAACCCGAGGGCGTAGCCCGAGGGATACAAGGCGCCTGGTCAATAATGATCTTCTCAACCGTGGTTTATATACTATTTTTTTCACTACTAGCAAATAAATCCTATTTGAATTTTTTTTTATTGATAATAACAATAATTTTGATATGGATAATTACGTTACTTGCTTGTTAATATTCACAAAAACAAAGTAGGCTGCATTTGTTTTTACCTGACGTTAATAAAAACACTTTGTGCTATTACAGTCAGCAGCCATATTAGTTTATTATTATTTTTAAATAAATCTATTGAAATGTATTTACCTACAAATACAAAAAAAATAGTGATCTATTCATTTTTACATATGTTTCACATGTTCACCAAAACAGCACAGTGGCCAGGCGAGGCGGCAGCGTAGGTCAATTTAAAGTTAAGCGGCAAATTTAAATTATATACTTAACACCTTTCTTGAGTTTAATGAATTAAATAATATTTGGATTTGAAGGCTTGACATTTTGCATTATAGACCTAGGTTAATAATAAATTATTATTGACTTAGGTTACCATGGTTACAATCAAGCGGTAGTGAAAAACAATTTCTCATGTCAAATAAAGGTAAATAATAGTGGGTTCCTAGGCTAGTAGTGAAAAAAAATTATTTAATTTTCAAATGAATTTTTCTCAATATTTTTGTTATATAAGCACATAAAATATTTTTATGGTTGAATTCAGAAAAAAAATACTTTGTCGAATGAGCCTAAAAACTGTATATTATCCCATTTAAAAAAATATAACTTTGGTTAGTAACTTGAGAACCACTGGTTTAATTTTTTTTTCAATAAGTGAATGACCCCCTTGATCTACTGCAACTTTTATTTGAATGATTTTCTTCTATTCCTAATAATTAAGAAAATAATTGGGGTGTCCCGCATCCGTGAAACACCTGTATATATATACAGGATGGAAACGAACTTAATGTCATAAATTTAAGGGTGAGTAGTATAACATGTGTAGAGTACGAAACATTTTTTAAAAATTCGCATATTTAAGGGTACTTTTCTTTAAACTAACATTTTTGGTACCACTGGAGCACTGGCAACTTTAATACTTGAAATTAATTTAATTAATTTACGTAATGGTTCTGTATAATCAAATCTTAATTATTTCTAACGTAATTTAATTTCAGTTCAATGAACCATATCAAATAGTGGTATTCTGAAACTCGGAGTTAATTAATTTCTGGCGTTAACGAGAATTAACGAAGATTTTGAACCTTCTAGTATTCTGAAACTCAGCGTTACTTCACGTTAACGCCGCTGACCGGCGTTAATTCACGCTGGGAATATTGAAGCGTGAACCGTCGAAACGGTGACTAACATGTGCGTTTTATGGTATGAATAGCCCTAATATTTTTTGTGCATTGCTTCAGACACTTGAAAAGTATATTTTATTAACAGTGAGTATAGTTATTCATGTTATATGTAATGATTATTATTTATATATTACACATTGTCAACATAACCTTCTTAGGTACATAAAATTTTCAAATTACAGTATTCAAATCACAAACAATAGTATCAAATTTAGAATTTTTGGTACAATAATGCACCATAGAAAATAACTGTTCAACCCGAGGATGTATCTATGAGGAAAAGTCAAATGAAGAAAAGCAATGTAAAACCTTTTCATTGTAATAATCATTTATGTTTTAATACAACAATAAATACTTTCAAAGAAACTGGTTTTTGAGTATGAATTATATGAAGAAATTCGTATTATAATGAACAAAATTATATGTGATTACCACAAAGAATATACTTAGGTAACTGATTACAACAACACCTTTGGAATAAATTTAGAAAATTATTGATTTATTGATATATATATGTTGTCCCATTTAATGTACCACCTGGAATATCTTCAGTATCATGTATCATACAAAAAAAATATTTCAAATAAATGTTTAACGATTAGGAGGGGGGCATGCAATCCTGTAAATAAATTCAACCCCACCCCCAGGGGAGGCTGGGGAGAGGGTAGTTTTAAAATTTTAAATGATAACCCCTATTTTTTATAGCAGAATCGGATAGAGCGTGAAAAAATAAGATTTTATCTAGAAAAAATACACAAATACTCCAGTCAATGGAGACCAAAAAAGCCCTTTGCTTTACAAAAGGTGGGGAAAAACGATTTTAACATATGTTGTTTGGGTCGAGACGGGGACGAAGGATTCAAATTTGTGACCTTAAGGAGGCTCGCGTGAGCCGCCATCTTGCATCAAAGGTGCAAAAAAATGAGTTTTTCGGTATAATCTCGAAAACAGTGGCCCGTATCAAAATTTTACAAGAATACAAAATTAAAGCTTGTTACTTTCTGTACAAAAAGAATTCTTGCATTTTTTGCCTAGGATGAACTTTCAAAGAGTTATGTTCAAAAATATGTAGCCAGAACTACAATTTATGAAAGAAGTTTTAATCACTCAAAATATACACAATATTAATTTTTTAATACTAATGCCCGTATTCATAAACACTCGTAAAATTTTTAAACGGTTCGTTATAATATTTATCCAATAAAAATAGTCGACATTGAAAGAAAAATCAAAATTTTATTTGTCAAGTTTGATTCTAATTGTCAAAAATTATAACGAGCCGTTTTGAAACTTTACGAGTGTTTATGAATATGGGCATTAGTGTAATAGACTTTGTTATTTGTAACAGTTTACATTTGTCATGGCATCAAAAGAAGTACATTGTCGATTATTTTAAATTATTTTGTCAGCTCTTTTTCACAAATTCATTAACCACTCTGACCCGGTTAAAGATATGGTACCGCGGTTTAAAAATTTTAATTCAGTTTGGAATTCTCCTTCATGTCATGTTAAACGATTTTTGCTCCGATGAGCTGTTAACGAATTATTAACAATTTAAACTTATATGAAATTTCACTAAAATTTGAAACTTCTGCAAATCGGCTTAGTTTTAATTTTTTCTTGTGAAATTTGGATACGTATTAAATGCACAATAAAACTTATCCTTAATCGTATGCAATTTTTTTTGCATTTGCATATGTTTCAAATTTTAGTGAAATTTCATATAAGTTTAAATTGTTAATAATTCGTTAACAGCTCATCGGAGCAAAACTGACATGACATAAAGGAGAATTCCAAACTGAATTAAAATTTTTAAACCGCGGTACCGTATCTTTAACCGGGTCAGAGTGGTTGATGAATTTGTGAAAAAGCGCTGACAAAAATTATTTAAAAATCATTGATAATGTACTTCCTTTGATGCCACGACAATACGACAAATGTGAATTCTTACAAATACAAAATGTATTAGACTAAGAATGGGGTCCTATACCATTTTTCTTTAATTTTTTTTTTGTAAGAACAGGATAAAATAAGAACTTCAGTGCAAACGCGACTTAAAAATTTTACGTAATAAGCGAGATATGAATTTTTAAAGTTTAAGAATTTGTGCGCGACGTAGCGGGTACTAACGAGTGATCGACAAACAATGGGACAAACTGTTAGTTATACTGGAAACAATTTTTTTCATGTTTGCATAGCTGAAAAGTTTTTATATAAAAACTTATACGTTATATTTACGAAGAAAATATTATTAAGTATAAATAACATAAATAATAAGCATTTAACAAGGATTTCTTCCTAATAAATTACAGAACATTGAAACAGTTTGACAATATTATTACACAAAGTATGACGACGGATGGCGCTAATGTTTGCCTGTTTTGAAGTTTCAATATTAATTTAATTAATATTATTATTAATTTAATTCATATTACAAATTGATTTATTTATAAATACATGATTATTGTTAATATTACTAGATGTTATAATTAAACAAATTCATCAAACACAAAATTGTTAAATGTTTTGTTAGGTTATAGAACATCATGACATTTCATATTCTTTCAAAGGTGACCGCTACAGACGCGCGAATCTTCTTTTTAAAATCAGGCGACCAATCAAATTCTTAGTACCTAACACGTCATACCCAATTAGTAATCAGGTTCAATCGCTTATAGTTTATGACCTAGTTAATATTTAAAGAAAATTTTTTCACTAATACTCATTAATTTATGCATATTTTCGTCTTCTTATTTAAGATAGTTAAAATATGACTATGGCATAGGACCCTATTAAAAAATTAATATTGTGTATATTTTGAGTGATTAAATCTTCTTTCATAAATTGTTGTTCTGCTTACCTATTTTTGAACATAACTCTTTGAGAGTTCATCCTAGGTAAAAAATTCAAAAAGTAACGAGCTTTAATTTTGTGTTCTTGTAAAATTTTAATATAGGTCATCATTTTTAGCACCTTTGATCCAAGATGGCGGCTCACGCCGAGCCTCCCCAAGGTCACAAATTTGAATTTTTCATCCCCTTTTCGACCCAAACAACATATGTTAAAATCGTTTTTTCCCCACTTTTTGTAGGGTAAAAACTTCTATTGACTGGACTAAAAAACACGAGACAATTTGCGGCTATCAAAATGTAAAATTTATTTTATATGAAAGAAAATACTTCAGATAAAGTTACTATTCATATCTCATTTAATATTTTTTATTAAAACAAATGTCACAAGCAATGTTTAATCGGTCTACATTCGTAGATCGCGCGACTAAATTCGTCACAAAAGTCAGCGCGACTAACGAAGGGTTAATAATAAATGGTGGTGGAATTGCAGCTTCGTGTATAAATTAGTTCAAAATTACTAGTGTGTATCGCCGAATGCATCGCATGGTACACTGTATTATTTGAACCAATAGTAGAACTATTCGTCCCTTTAATAAAAGGTTTCGTGGAATACACTATAATTTATTCTGTTTAGCACAATTTAAATTTTACAAACACACTTATAACCTATAAACAGAATCAAATAAGTGATACATGTAAAAAGATGAAATTTTTATATATTATATGAGAGTATGAATGCTATGAGAAATGTGGCAAATATCAGTGGTATTCCGGTTCATGTAATGTGTTTTATAATAATTAATACGATTTTAGCTACATTACTTACGGAAATATATGCTATCTTATAATTAAAATGAAAGGCAGTCACAATTATACAGAATTAAATAGCAAATACTGTAATGAATCCGCTCTGGAATAAGTTTTCGGTACAACTAGAATTCAAGAAAAACTGCACCAATTTTATTCGTCCTCGTTGCATGGTCTTACTTCGCAGGAGTGACGTCACAGAAGATTTAGCACCGCTGTTCTCGAATTCTATTAATACGTTTTTAATAAATTTTAAAAACTGTGGCTATCTATATTATTTTCAACTCAGATGGATTAAAAAAAATGGGTCAAATAGCATACCCCATTATTTTCTGTTGTATTTTCATGATTATTGTAAGTTAGCTTTGCAAAATTATTTTATAACAACGAATCCTAACCTAGTTCACAAAAGTGAAAAGAAAATAACTTGTCAGGTGTCAATTATCAAATAAAATCGACAGCTTGCCGCTAGGCAACTAAATCACTAAATGTGCTGCGCTAGGCACTACCATACTGAATGCGGCCATTCGCTTTGTGATATCCATGGATACGACTAGATATTTGATTGACAGCAATGTATTTGCCTCTCATTTAACATGTAACATATACACAAATGCAGAAGTAAAGTTGCAATAACATAATATTGTCACAGCTTGAAATTGACTACCATTTGCACCAATCACAAGCCAGGAAATGTTGTCGCTATACCATGCTACACTGCATTCTTATAGCAAACAGAATACAGTGAACGAATTTGGAATTTGTTTACTACTCTGTCAGTGTTATAAAAAAAATCCAACTTGGAATACAATAGTATATACTGTGAAAGAGAAGCTGTAAATAAGCGGTACTATGCAGATTTTAATCCAAGTTTAAGACAAGTGTCGCACTTGTTCTGCGCATTAATCCCAGACATGGCTACACCATCTGCAGCAACAATTTTAAGAATCGTTAATAACTTTAGAGGAAATGCACAAACCATATACACTATTCTAGATAAGAAACGTACATGTTAAGCATCGGTACCACATCAATGGCGCCATCTGGTGTATGGAAGCAAAATTAAATGTGAAAAAAACTCGGTGAGTATAATCATTACCTACAATTAATATGGGTATATTCAGTTTATTAATAACCCCTAATTTGTACAATTTGTAGTTGAAGCAATTTTTTCTCAAAATACTATCATTGAGGAAATGTTTGCGTACAGCGAGTATATCCTGTAATGTATGTATTAACTGCACATAAAAAACATCAAATTGTGATTTTAGTGCTTAATAACAATAGATTAACGTTAAGAGGGATTGGTCAAGCTACTGGTGTAAGCAAAGCTTCTGTCCATAGGTTATTAGAAAAGCATTATATAGATCATATCATTTTTCAGATCACCAGGAATGCGTTGCAGACAACATACGACACGGACCGAAGAATAAATTTTTGTGAGTGAATGTTTGAAAATATTAATAATAATAATTTGCTTCAAAATATATTTTTTAAAGTCGAAGCAACTTTTTATTACATGGTAAATTAACAAAATTGTATATATTGGTGCAGGGAAAATAGACATTTGTATCGTAGTACGAGGACTCAAGACTCAACGACCGGAAAAGTTGATGTTTGGGCTGGTATAATAGGAACCCACATTATTGGGCCATTTTTTTATTAACGGGAATATTACTGCTCAAAATTATTTGTATTTATTGGAAAATGAATTCATACCTGTTATTATTAAAACCAAAGTTGAAGATAAATGGTTTCAAGATGACTGCGGCCCTGCTCACAATGCCCACACACTCGGCACTCGTCCTTTGTAAAACTCGCCTCACGGCTCTTTTTTTCCAAACTTGGACTCTTACGTTAACATAACCTTATGATACTTGTTTTCTAATGTACTATTTATTATACGAAAGTAAAATTTTCATAAACAAATTGTTGAACCAGTTGTTGCCTAGAGCAGTATGTATTTACGCAAGTCTAATTCAGTAGAATGCGTTAGATTAAAGTGAATTAGCCAGTGTAATTGATAATTCCATGCAGTTAAATCAGGTTCATTGCAACACCGTTGTACCTTTCGCTGCAGTACGGACAACGGACATGAACGACCGAAGTAAAGGCGGCTCGTCCAGGGGGGCCAAAGGGGGCAGTGCCCCTAAGATTATTTCACATCTATATATTATAAATTATTATAAAAATATAAATTTGATCCTTTTCTTAGCATTAAACAATGTACTGTATAAATTAAAATTAGTGCTGCGCTGCTCGGCAGCGCAATATTCATCAAATTCAGCCAGAGGAGGCTTCCACCCTTCAGAGAATAATTATGATATTATACATGTTGGTACGTTTCAAATACTATTGAGAACTACACAAGAGCACAAGTTGGGTCACGCAGCACACATAGGCGACAAGTCCCCCTTTCCACATGTAATAATGATTCTTTACTTTCTTATGTACAGCTACGGTTGCTAATAAGTACACTATTTATTTTTCAGCATTCTTTTTATAAATATATGAAATTTATTTACCAGTTTACTCATATTTAGACGTTCGATTTATTATTTAAATAATAAATTTGTATATATTATATTTAAAATAATTCTATGATATTAACGATTAATATGGAGATATACAGAATTAATTTGAATAAAACCAAACAATAATTTAAACATTCTGTAAAACTGATATAACAAAATTAGGTAATACTTATTGTGATTTCAAATTTATTTACGAATATAAATAAAAATAAATATACATGTATTTAAAAAGTAATAATCGAAGAGTATTTTTAAAAGAATTGATATTTTAAGTTTGAAATAAATGCTTTGTTTTATTTTTCTGGGTTGTAAATTAATTAATAAAAATGCCCACCATGGGTTTCGGAAAGATCACACGTTTTCGGAGCACCTCGTGTTTAGCAGGTAGCGAGCACAAGCACCAAGCACACCAAACTTCTCTGTTTCTCTTCTCAAGTCGTTTGTCGTATATAACTTGCGTTGGTGAATGTAATGTATGCATGCCTAAGCCCGTTTCACGTGAACGCTGACGATCAACATACCGATCATCACGATGGTCTGCGTTTGAATTTTTCACATGGTCGCTAATATGCCGCATCAAAATAAACGGAGAAATAAACGCTGTTGCCATATGTGCCACTGACATAATAATTTCAAAAAAAGACTGGATGCATCCTTTAAATAGTCAATGATCATTAAAAGGCGCTTTTCGAATGATTCTCTACCTCGCTTATTAATATATCGGTATTCGCACCCCGTGTACTGACTAACAGTTTGAACTTGTATTTGCCAACAATGCTCGATTCATTCATCAGCGTCGCCGGTGTAACGCTCATGTGTAAGTATACACAACAGCAAAGGCCCGTCCGCTCGATGACGGTACGCGAGGCCGGGGGCCATGCGTACGTCCAGGCGGACGAAAATCGGCGCGCTGACCGTTAGCGACTATGTGAAAGTTAGCACATAAAATAATACCTAATTGCCCGCATGCTGGTGATCGGCGTGGTGATCGTCAGCGTCATGTGAAAATACTGCAATATTTTTTTATTAGATATACATTAGTGTGTTCCTCTTTAAATTTATCCTTACCAGCTACAATTGCAGCAACTGAAAGAATTTTTTCAGCTCTTAAACGTATAAAGAGTCTTTTACTCGTAACAGCATTTCACAAGTTCGTTTATTAAATCTTTTTTTAACTTCAATTGAAAAAGATTTGATTAAATTCACGAAAATCTCTAGATTTTCTCGATAAAATAATTGATCATTTTGCTCAAACTAAAGACAGAAGAATAGATTTAATTTATAAACAAGTATAATTAATAATTTGTGGACATTGCTGCAGGTATGGCATTTTGAAAATTGCTTGCTATAAATAAATTAGTAATTAATGGTTTCTGTTCTTTACTCAGGAGAGAGTTTTTCTTTTATGTAGTTTAGTTATTCATAATCGAATACAAATGAGATTTTTTTTTCATGTTATTTATATTATATTTAAGAATTACGTATTGTAGGATATCATTTCTTCATTAACTTTACCCATTTATTTTACTATTCTTTTTCTTCCTGGCAAGAGAAATAACTCCGGACCTCCCGATTGGTTTTTGCTGATAATTAATATTTAAATTGTTAGTGAGCAAATATGATTTCTAAATAAAGTTTCATGACCATGGATTAATTTGCCCCCCTGCTCAAAAATACCACAAGCCGCCACTGGACCAAAGTGAAATTGCTTCGCAATGCATATACTTCTCAGTCTCTAGAAGAAATTGAAAGTTGGTGGTCGACAACGAAAGTGACGAATCTAACAATGTTCTAACGTAATATGTGTCCTAAGTTGGTGTAAAGATGGTGTGCAGACTGATAGTGTTGCTGATCCTAGTTCGAATTTCGCGGGCCAGTGCTACTTTTAATAACATTTCCGAGCGCGCGGGATCATTCGAGGATTTTTCGCAGCAAGAGTGGTTGGCCAGGCTGTTCGACCATTACGCCTGGAAAACACAGGATTTTAAGAATGTCAGTCACGTTTGTCAGGAACATATCGGCTTGTATCTAAAGGAATTGAAATGGGATAACTCTTGGGCTACCAAAAGTAAGTAATAACACGCACTGCAGATAACAAATTTCTTACTAAAATATATTACATTCTGTTATTTTGAGATTAAAGTGATTTTATTTTATACACATTTCCATGATTACTGAAGTGATTTCAGTCCGGTAAATGAGGTTTTATCTAATTCCGTTTTAAAAAGTTTAATTTTACCAAATCTTTTGACGTTTTGAAATGTCACTTTTTACATATTGATACGAAATGAGTTTTGTAATTTTTTTTCGCATTTTGTTTAGTAACTGACAGTATTGGTACATTCAAAATCGTTTAGTAAAATAGTACTTTCCACCATAGCAACCATTACTGCATAGCAACGAATTTTACAAAATGAAAATAATAACATTAAATTTATTTATTGTTATCAGTATAAATATTAGAAATACAGTTATTTAAATGCGAAAAAGTAGCAGCACTGAAATTAATATTACTGAAGCAAATGTTTGGGGGATAATAAAAATGTATTCTGCTGAGCTTCACATGAAGCTGCGGTTTTCTGTATTAAGAAATGATTATTCACTATTAATTTTTTATTTTTGGTATCTTAATCTTATTTAAAACACTTTCTTCAATATATCCGTCTACAACACTTAGAGTGCCTTTGTAAGGTCTAAATGTCAGCTCCGTTATCAGCTAGTAAGGTAGCTACGTAGAGAATATCCAGTTGAATTGTTCGAATCTGGGAGTCCCAAATATTTAATATTTTTTTTTGCATGGCTGTGAAGCTATTTATGCCAACTGCACTGAACATTTGCCGTCTTTAAAAAATTTAAAAATCTTCCATGACTAATATTTTTCGGTCTTAAATTGTTATATGCGTTTTTCTTTGTTTTTGTATCTTGAAGCGTTACAACTAAAAGGGAATCAGTATCTTAATTTTTAGTACACACAATTCTGCACGTCGACATGCACCGTTAAGGCCAAAAATTAAAATCATTTACATTAGCATTATCAGGTAACAAATTTAGAAAATTTAGAACATTTTCCATTGTGAGAATTTTTAATTTTTTGGATTCATAATTATTATTTTGGCGCTTCAAAAAGGCAATTAATTTCTTGTACTTGGAAATATCCACGTTTTTGTTGCTTTTTATAAGGTACTTTTGATCATAGAATACTTGGACCATAAACTGGAAACCTTTAGATTTGTTGCTTGCAAAAGAATTTATATATATAAAAAAATTAGTTTAGTTTTATAACCATTTCCTTTTCAAAAAAGTATGCCAGCATTATATTTTCGTCGACTCCTTTTATCTTTTTATTTGATATCCATTCACAAAATACATTGTAATGCTTATTATATCTGTCTTTCGACTTTTCTGGGAGCAAATTTCAAGATGTCTTCAGTTGCATGTAATATTTTTTCCATCTTATTAAATATTTATAATTTTAAAAATAAATTATTGTTCTTTTTTCTAATAAGTCCTAGCAAAATGCGAAAAAATAGTATATACAATACGTTTAGTAAAATCACTTTTCTAAACTTACTCGTATTGTGTAATATACTATAACATAACTGAGATACGTAAACAACTGACAATTAATACAAAAATAAACAAGAATACGTCAATAATGATTTCATTAATATCAATTTATGAATTATTGACTCACACCCAATTCCTCTACATCAAATGGAAAATCTATATCGGTTTCAGAACACATTCATAACTCATTTTCAATTATGATACGTATGCACCTCGGTATGCACAGACATATTTATTTATTTATTTATTTATTCACTGTACTCAACAAGATTAAGAAATCCCAATTACAGAGGCAGGCTACAATACAAAAAATAATAACATATATACTACATACCGGGTGTCTTTTTTTTCCTCGAACATAGAAAATTCAGTGTGAATATTTCGATTTGGCAATATCTCTTTACCTATTAATTTTAGAACAAAAGTATAATGAAGAAAAATGTTTAGAATGAAAAACTAAGTAATAAGTATGTTGTTTAATTATTTTTAAGTATAAGTTAAAAGCAAAAAAAAAAAATCTGTTGTGGCCAGCACAAGACCTCTCGCCATTTCCATAAAAGCTATCAGAATGTCACTAAAACTGTTGATATTTAACAATGACATGTGTCATGTTATAAACATTGGAATTTGTCAACTGGTTTCCTTAGTGCGTTGGCCTCTGCGATTAGTTTACTCTATAAATTATAGTGTCTTTATCTCTAAATCTATACAAGATATAATAAAAATTTTAAGTGTATTAGATAGAGAATTTTATGTTCTTCAATATTTAATAAAAAAAAACTCCCAAAAAATTATATTTAGAAGAATTTTTTTAAGAAACTACTACATCCGGTTGTTCAATTGTTACCAAAACCTTTTCAGCTCTTCCCAGGAATGTCAGATTGAAGAAACTGCAGTTAAATATTTTTTAAGTCTTATAGTTTTTGAGGAATCGTCCCTCCAACATCCATACATACACACACACACACACACACACACACACACACACACATATACACACATCCACACACACACAGACATCATTTTAAAAATGTTATAATCGGATTCTAGGTACCTTAAATCGTGCCTATTCAATAAAATCTGGATATGCGAATTTTAGCATGAATCCAATACCTCTCTTAGCGAGAGGTAAAAAATAAACGATTTAAGGCGATAATCAGAGTGCCATGAAAAAATAAAAGAATAATTTATGGTTCTTGTTTCTGACATATCTGACAGATTTAACATTTCTTTTTATTTTATTATTATTAGAATAGAAAGATTTAATCTAGAAGAAAAAAATAATAATCACATATTCTAATAAGAATAAAATAAAAAGAAATGTCAAATCTGTCAAAAACAAGACATTAGTAAACTAACTAGTAAACATTTTTAACGGTTTGTTATAATATTTATCCAATAAAAACAGTCGACATTGAAAGAAAAATTAAAATTTAATTTGTCGAGTTTGATTCTATTTGTCAAAAATTATAACGAGCTGTTTTGAAACTTTACGAGTTTTTATGAATATGGGCATTAGTGTTTTTATTTTCATGGCACTCTGATAATTGCTTTAAATCGTGTATTTTCTTTTGCTTCTAACTCGTATACAAGAAACAATTGAACAACAATCTTGGTACTCAATCATATATTTTTGTTCTAAAATTAATAGGTAGAGAGTAAAAATATCGTCTAATCAAAATTTTAACATTGAATTTCCTATGTTCGGAAAAAAAATATACACCCCACCCGGTATGGAGTAGTATCAAAACAATATACCAATTAGTACATTAAATGATAATATGTATACATGAAAAAAAAAAAAACACTATACAGTAGTTTGAAATATTTTCAACTCATAAAGTAGGTACTTATTAATAAAATTTCATAATTTAATATTACAAAAAGAATTAAAAAAAGATGTCTATATTACTAGACTCACAGATATCAATGCGAATTTTAGTCATTAAATTTACTGGTGAATTACATTGATAAATTCCAACGACTAGTTTTTAACCCCGTAACCCCGATAATTTCCCGCTACCAAGTAAATAAACAGTTGTTATTGTTTATAACTGTCAGTGTGACAATTAATGTGTCGTTTCATTTTGCGTTGTCTTTGGAATTTATCTCACCAAATACCACACGGCCTCTCAGATTTTGTCAGATAAACTTTTATTTTTAAGCACTCATTTTTTTTTTTTGCTTTTAAGCAAAATCACTCAAACAAACTGACATTAAGTAAAAACCCTCCTGCTTCGGAGTCAGGATTTACCATGCAGTTTGCTTTCGTGCAAAATAAAAATTTATCGATAAAATCTGGAGGTCTAGCGATATTACTTCTGAAAATTTTTTGGTGAAAAATTTATGCAATTGAATCCTTGTATTTCTGATCACGTGTGCGAAAGTAACCAATCAAAACAAATTTACACTAATTATTATCCTAAGACAATTATCACTTATGTCACTATGTGTGATAAGTAACAAACACTTTTTGACAGATAAAGATTTATTGTTTTAATTTGAAAATGTCGTTTTTACGGTATGGCAGTGAAAATTAATTTTTATTAATATTGCACGCAATCTGCAACGTCGTAAATTAGGGCATTTTAATAATTTACCGAAATATGCAATTATCACGATATTGTTGCAAACAAATCTTCTTAAGAAAATATTTACAAGAACTTTTAATGAGGAAGTTCAAATAACTTTCTTCGTTAAGAAATAAACGTCTTTTATATTTAATTAGAATCTAATAAGGAACTTTATGGAGAAATGATTTGTGTTTCATCTTTTTCTTACTTTCGTAATAACAGATTTATTATCCCATAGTAAAATTTTGCTCCAGTGGCTTCATTTACACGTAATCGTGATATATTGAATCTGTAAAGGTCAGTAGTTCAATATATAAAGGGCGCATTGTCTTTTTATAATTTGAATGGTTCAGTAATTTTTGTTTTTCCTGTTAATTAGAGTAGAGCTTTTAGCTTCTTCATCCATTCGGTTTGAATGAACCAAAAATAGAAATAATTTTGTTTTTGATACAATGTTGGCAGCGTTTTCATTGTTTACAAGCGTCTTTTGTAATGACTGAAAACATAATTCATTAGATGAAACCTTGCCAATATATGAGTTAAAATAAAATGTAAGTTCAAGGAATGGTGTAAGTACGAGCTTTAATAAGTATCTGTTTATCAATGCGAAACGAAATCCTCAGATAGATGTGGCACTGCTTTGGGAGGAGATTTGCATTAAAATTCGATTTGACAGTCGACACTTATGTGTGAGTATCGTACATGCCTCAGGATTAGTCGTTTTCTGTAAAGGACGTTCTCAGGACAAGTAAAAGCGAAATATAGGCGAAGTGACTAACAGTGACTGAACAAGTGATTAAGGGTGATAAGCGAGTATTAGGATTGTTTTATCTTTTTCATTCGTTTATGAGTTGTTTTAGAGAAAAATACTTCAAATAAAAGTTATGGAAAACTTAATTGTACGCATCTTTTATGTCTAGCATTTTTCTCTAAAATAATCCATAAACGATTGAGAGAGATAGTGATAATGATAATCAAATGCTCGCTAGTCGCCCTTAATCAATCTTCATACTAACGGTCACTATTTCAAAATTTTTAAGACCGGTATCTTTCCAGCAATAAGCAGTATTTTTGTAAAGTACAAAAGTAAATAAAAAGTGAAGTCCTCAAACAAACATACAACAAAAAATGGTTGCAGGTCACTTGACAACTTTTGTTCCAAAATAATGTCAAAATTATATTTCAATTTTTCATAATTCATCAAATCAAAAGTATATTCTATAGATTCTATATATGACAGATGATGACAGGTTTATGACATTTGATTAATATCATGGTCGTACGTTAATTCATTTGATATTTTTGTTTTCATACCTATGTGCAAAATGATTTCCTTTCATTATAGCTTTTAATGAAGAGTGTGACAAATTTCTTTTTGAAGCATTATGTTTGTTCGGGTGAACGTAAAGAACACAGTTTTCTCTCTCAAGTAATGATGTGAGTACAAGAAAGACAGATGAATAGGTTTTTAAGAAATAATAATTGAACGCACCTATTATTTGACAGTCGGGTATTAATTAAATAAAAATTTAACAAGTAAAGAAATAATTATGAAATCATAACACAATCTAACCTAACGCACAAAAGTTGCAAATTTTGGGACATTATAGCTGTTTTTATATTTTCGCAAAATTTATAAATCAACCCAACAAACAACCATAACGGCCCACGTTTTGCGGGTGTGGTTGTTATCATTTTACGTCATTTATAACATTACTGTCAACAGTCCGATTGTCATTTGGAGGAACATATTTTGTTTTCTTCGGAAGTAAATTTATCTGTCGTTTACAAAACTGGCCATAAAATTGAATTAGTTATTCATTCCTTCCTCTTTTCGCAGAGTGTTTAATGAATAATCACCCGATAAAAATTACTTCACTTTGTCCTACTTATTTAATCCGTAACTACTACTATCCAAAATTAGTTACTTAGTGTCCCTGGGTCCCATTCATAAATTGTGCAATAAATACTATGATTTCGAAAAAAGAAAAAATTCTTTGACAAAACGCTCATATAAATAATACAAAATATGTAAAAAAAAAAATAGCACATTATACACCAAGGTTGAAAAGACTGTCATTATTGGACCTAACACCAAGATTGTATACAGAGATACAACCAAGGGATAAAAGGCAATGTACTTCTCAATTATGGGTTATGTACCCACTGTTTTTTTTTTCGCTACTAGCACTTTCTACTTAAAGATTTTTACATTTATAATAACAAATATTTTGACATGAACATTTACTTGCTTCTTAAGATTCACAAAAACAAAGCAGACTACATTTGTTTTTATATCTGACGTTTCAAGTTTCATTAATTTTTGTAATTATAAACAAGAGTAGAGAAAGTGAAAGAAAATATTACTATTGATTGCACTCTTTTAGAAAAGACAGGATAATAAGAAGACTTCGAGTCTACGGGCCACAATTTTAAATAAATATATTGTTATATGTAATTATATCCAACCTACAAAAAAAATCTGATGTGGACACCACATGACTTCCTTGTACGCCTGTTACACTATACATATTTTGTTAATAATTAAAATATGTATTATAACAGATCCAATCATAAAATTGCACGTATTTGACATATGACATTGACAATAAATTCTTTATTTTTTTTTTGTTATTTTTTGTTCTAATTCATAGCAAACTTAATTAGAGAAACCAAAAAGTTCATAATTTTTAAATTTACATATATACACATATGTTTTCGACGCAGAATTCAATTCAATTTCAAGAAAACTGATAACCGCTTCAAGTAAAGTATCACTTCCGGTTAGACTTTTTTTAATAAGGATGCACAATTATTTTTGGGCCGCGAGTAGCTTAGAGAACTAAAACGTATCCATAGGGGCGCAAAAATTCGACAGCTTCTGTCGTCGAACTATGTTAATACGCCCTGTATGCACATGTAAGTAATGATGATGACATTCGTACCGTGCGGGCGTTTATCATGCGCCACTACACGGGCACTCATTGCTGGCATGAAGAGTGCATCACAGGAGTGCTATTTAAAATTCAAAATAATTTTGATGTCGGTCGGCATTGAACCTGGGTCCCCAGTACTAGATTCGCGACCTTACGCATGTAATACTTATTTAAATTATTATATATCATACCACTTTTTTAGATTTTAAATGTCTGATAATTCGCATGGGCATAATTGTTCCCTGTTGCCCTAACTTACTGCCAAAACTACAACTTATACAATACTATTGTACTTGTTCTTAATTAATAATATATATGTTTTACGAGACACCTTGATTATTTTCTTTATTATAGGGAGCAAAAGAAAATCATTTAAATTAAAACTGAAGTGGACGGAGGGGGACAGTTATATAGAACATTTTTTTTTTAAACCAGTGGTTTTCAAGTTTTAACACATTTGAAACAATAAAACTGAAAAACTGTATTGCATCTTCAGAACCACTGGTTTAAATTATTTTTTCTTCAATAAGCGAATGTCCCGCTCGATCTACTACAACGTTTATTTAAATTATTTTCTTTTATTACCAATAATGAAGAACATAATCAGGGTGTCCCGTATCCGTGAAACAGATGTATACCACGAATTAATTATTATTTTTTATTTTAAATTAGATTTATTTCAGATTGATTTAATTTTAAATTCACGATTTTTTTTTTATAAAGTACTTGAAAGGTACTGAGTACTCTTAAAATATACTTGTACTTAAGACTTAAGTATTTTAATAATTACAATACTCAGTACTTAAATTTAAGTATCTGATATCCGATACTTGGTACTTAAGTACTTAAATAGCGGTATTTGCCCAGCTCTGCCATTTGAGTGGTAAAATGGAACTTCAGTAACGAGTTGCATATTAAATTTTATTAAAAAACCAAAAATTTGTGAACGTGAAAGGAATATTTTATTTTTATAGGTTATATTTATGGAACTGTCAGTCTGACACTCAATGATGCTAACCCCCAAACATTGAGATTATCGTAAAGAAAACTCAAAATTATGTTTTATTTCAATATTCTTTATCGGAGTTATTTAATTCGTTTTTCTTGGATATATTTTTTTTGTCATTTTACGTACAAATTTACTATTATATATCGTACACCTACCTAAATTATCTTATATATATATATATATATATATATATATATATATATATATATATATATATATATATATATATATATCATGAATATTTTTTACGTGGAATATATTTGCCTGTCTCATTTAAAATGAAACATAAGGAACGAATTTGACAGAAGTGATATATTTCGAGCATAAAGTGCACATAATTTAGTATTTTAGAAAACAGGTACAATCATGTAAACAAAATTAACCTCTATTGACAACTTGTCAATATGACGCATAAACGTTGAATTTTTATATATAATTAACGGGTTGACATTTAATTGATAGCAATGTATTTTCTTGTCTCATTAAAGCCTCATTCACAGCTCTGAAAATAAAAATAAAATTATACATAAAAATAACGATATAAACAATAGATTCTTATGAAAGTGTTCACAGCTCTCGAAAATAAAATTAAACAGAAGACATAAACACAAGTATTTGCAAATGTTAAATATTTTACACAAAAATAAGCACATACATAACAACTGTCATTTGAGCTGTCAATTTAAGTTGTGGCAAAAGGATTTCTATTTAAATATAATTTTAAAAAACTGTCTTAAGACAAAGGTTCACATAAAATTGCGTACATTGCTCTGAATGAGCCTTTAAAATGAAACATGGGCAACGAATTTGACAGATGTAGTATATTTAAATATTGTAAGAAATTTATCCGAGTTAAAAAATTATTCAGAAACAAGGTGCACACAATATTTTTTCTGCAACTAAATTTATTTTTTAGAAAACAGCTATAATTATTTAAATAAAATTAACCTTTCATTTTAAATGACACGCAAATACATTGCTGTCAATCAAATGTCAAGTCATACCCATGGATATGTCAAATCCAATGTTTCACGTTGAAAAATACTCACGGTATACCTACAATAATTATTATAAGGTTGGCAACATTGCATTTGCTTGAAATCTTCGTATAATGGATTACTTTAGTGCCGATTTCTGAACTTTTAACTAATATTTTAGTGACGATTTAAAAAAAAAAAAATGTCAACAGTGAATTTCTTTAACTTAGACTTACGCCCAGTTTCTCCACTGCAACTTAAGTTGTTGATTATTAAAGTGCTACTTAACTGTAAGTAGGCCTCATATCGCAATTGCGTTGCACCAGCAAATTTAAATGCGAACTTAACTTATGTCACAAATTACATTGGCAACAGTGTAATGCTGCTCTATGATTGGTCAATTTGAAATTTAGCTATTCAAAATAAAACGTCATCTGTCAAACATCAAAGCTGTTATTGTGTTTATCAGGATTCATTCAACAATATTCGATATGGATTTACAGGATTTTCCTAATTTTGACGTTAACTTCGTGGATACTATGAAGGAAAGGAAGTTGATATTGTCTAAAATGGTAGAACTCCCCGACAAATAAGTAATAGAATTGTTTTGTTCCAAATATATTATATTATTCATTTTTAATATTTTTATGTGGACCACTACCAGTCCTATAAACGGAAGCCTTTTTCTTCGATGTCGTCTTCCTCATGTCCGTCTTCATATTTGCACACATTTTATTGCCAATGCTGCGGCAATTAATTTCCAGGTGTTATCATTTTGGACATAGACATCGCAAGAATTTTTTTATTTTCAATATTCTCTTTAAATCTTTGTTTCTACAATCTCACAGAGCAATTTTCTTCTTCTTTGCTATAATTTATTCGTTTCTTCTTCATATCATTTAATTTTCACGCCGCAACAGCCCAAAACGGAACAAATTTACCGCGACTTACCGATATGTCAACTGACATATGACACATAACCAAATAAGTCACCGTTTTTTTCGACTTACATTTAAGTGTTACTTACGTCTCACATTTTGACATTTTTGCGTGGTGCAACGGTTTAAGTTGAAACTTAGGAATAAGCAACGACTTAAGTCCTAAGTTGCTCTGGAGAAACCGGGCATTAATGTTTTATAAATTATACTAATTTGTATATTACATTTACACTTAATTTTATTTACATATCTATCTACGGACATAAAAGGTAATGGTAATGGTTGGTAAATTATGGTGACATACTTAAATGGATCGAAATTTTGATTATCATATTTATTTACTGCAGACTAAATTTTATGAAACATTCTTCGTATAATTTTTGAAAATATTTCTTGTATGTAAATTACAAGTCTTGATGTTTTTATAGAAATTTAAAAATATGGTGTTCCATTGATCGTGTTCCATTAGTCCTGTCATATACTTTTGTTAATACAATTCTGTGCAAAACTGACACTTTGTATGTGATGGGAACAAATTTAATTAAGGGGTATCAAATATAAGTACTTATTAAATCAGAAGCTAAGTGAAAATCAAAAATTTTAATATCACTTCGATCTGGAAGATATGACGACCCAGCTTCTACCTTAAAGGAGAACTACCCTTCTAGTAAGAACAAAATTCGTGTAAAGTAGGACCTGAGAGAATTAAATAGGTCGAAACTTAATTTTCCCTAAATCAATATGAATATCTATAGATTTAATATAAATATTAAGATTCTTAAGGATCGAATTTGTAGATCTAATTGCCCAAGTTTGAAACACCTCGACGTAAAATATAAAAACTATTCCATTTTTATTTTTAAATTTTTTCTGATGAACTTCGGAACACTCGGGAGGTAAGGCATTTCTGCTTCTGCAATACAGGTTGTGATGGTGGTAATTTTTTAATAAAAACAAATTGGCAAACCAAGTATTGGGAAGTAGGTAGCCATGAGAATAATGTATGTATATTAAATTTTTCATTAATTTTTATTTTATAAATATATGTTAAAAGCAAGCGATAAAAACGTTGAAAATACCTGTACTATTTATGAAATATATAAAAAAAATCCTAGCGCAAAAGTGGTAATTAATTTTAAATAAAAAAGCGCCATATTAATATTTTAGATACCTTAAGCCGCGTGCCTAAGCGTCTGGTCGCGAACCTGCGGGAAGCAGGTTTGATCCCGACGAACGCCAAATATTTCCAGTTTTAAATGGCACAAAAGTGACCCCTGTGGTGCACTCTCCACACCAGCTATGAATTCCTGTGAGGTGACGCCTGGTAAGCGCCCACACGGTAAAATATATCGTCATCATTACAGAAGTCTACATAGATACTGGCACACCCAGAAATGGGTAATATGCCGTGATGATATATTTATTTATATTTATTTAATTAATTCTGCACCAAACTCAATAATCACATTTTACTTTATACGTTTTGTAACAAAGGAATCGAACTTATTTTTTAAAAAACTTATGGCCAGTTGCACCAAGGTTTAAATTTTAATCTAGGTTTAAACAGAAAAATGCAAATTGAAATTTTGACATTAATTCATTTAAATAAATAAATAAATATATCATCACGGCATATTACCCATTTCTGGGTGTGCCAGTTTCTACAACACGTGTAGACATCGGTAATGATGACGATATATTTTACCGTGTGGGCGCTTACCAGGCGTCACCTCACAGGAACTCATAGCTGGTGTGGAGAGTGCACCACAGGGGTCACTTTTGTGCCATTTAAAATTGGAAATATTTGGCGTCGGTCGGGATCGAACCCGGTTCCCCAATTCATTTGATATTTCATTTCGGTGCAATATTGACAATTTAAGCCAAGCTTAATATTTAAGTTACTTTGGTGCAACAGCGTTTAGTGTTAGTCATGAAATTGAAACAAAATCACGAACAAATGTAATAATGTTTTACCTGTCAGAAGGAATTTCAAGTTATAAAATATATTTATAAAATACTATTTAATAATTTGTAAGTTTTCTTCGTGTGAATAATACTCCAGTTTCAATAATGATGAGTCAAGCACAGTATATCTGACAGGTAACAGGTAAAAGGTTATTATTACATTTGTTTGTGCTTTGTCTCAATTTCATGGCTAACACTATAGAAGTGTAAACCCTTCAAAATAAAATGTGATTATTGGACTGGATGAAGATTTTAATTCTCTTTTTGTCCCTTGTCTAAAATTAATAGGCCATTTTCATGGAAGGGAAAACTGTTTTTTTCATGTTACAGGCCTATGGCGTACTTTTCATGTTACACCCGGTTATAAACGTTATCTACTATATTGTAATATTATATGTAATATATACCTTACGGTAAATTATTGACATAATACAAATATCCTTTCTAAAGTAAAGCTAACAATTTATGCTATGTGCTGAAAACATACTTTCTTAGTGCATCGATGTCACCTGATAGACGTTACGTAAAAGCAAGTTTATGATGCATAAACTTTCCTGTGGAAGGCAGGAGGGAAGTAAATCATTACGGAAAGAGTACAACTTTCTTTCTACAAGCCTCGAGCAAATGTACTTTACATTTCTGCAGTGTGGAGAAAATTGAGGAAAATAATACATGACACTGATTTTACAATATCGAAATAGTTTTTCTAGATGACTAGATAAGTTTTTTCCTTTCGTTGTGGATGGAGCTACTATTGATTTAAAATTTAATTATTGTGCACTGCGTTTGTTTTTATATGCATTTCAAAAATAAACTATTGAATTTATTTCATATGAATTTTCATTTATTGAGAGATTTCCATATACATACGTACATTCATATTCATACATATGCATTTAAAAGTTAACAGACTATTTTTAGAGTTCTGTATGTTTTCAAACTGCAGTAGAACCGTCACCCTGTTTACCATAAGATTTTGTTAACTTTGAGTAATAATGATAATGATACAAAAAAAATAACTGGCAATTTTTAATAAATTTGAATAAGTACCTAATTATATAACATTTATATTTTATTCTAATAATAGATTATATAGCGTGATAGAAAAGGTTCCTTGATTGGATATGTTGATGAGGTAATAAAAATTTCTGGATTGTAGTCACAAAATTTTATTTACTAAATACCCATGGACCTACTTAAGTAAAGTATTAGCATGTTAAGACACTTACTAAAGTCAAGGTTTTTTATTGTTTAATTAAGTAAAATATTTTAAATTTATTTTAGTGCAATTTTTACAGAAGTTTTTTAAAGATGTCAAAAACTTTTCTCTCATTTTAGATTAAATTTTTAAAACAAACGCCGTGAATCTCATATCCAGGGATTTTTTAACTACTGGATGGAGCAAGTGTATATCGATATATGTCTCTTGTGTACCCGGCTAGATTAAGAGAGAACACAGGAAGGGTGAGTGAGAAAGATATAGATAATGGGGGATTACACCATTTTTTTTTTATAATTTCATCTGAAAATATTAGGAAAACTAAGACTATTGATGAAAATCCGGTGAAAAAATTCCTATTAATAAGCGAGTTATGGTCTCCCGAATTTTGAAAAGATTGACGTGACGTCACATATATATGTTTTTATATCAAACTGTTTTCATCATGGACCTAAATGTTCTTGAAATATATGCTATTTTAAGTTATATTTACATAAAAATAAATGAATATTATAACACTGTACAAGTCTACATACTTTATAATTACAGGTGTATTTAAATTATTAAATTTAATGCAAGAAATTTGTGTTAAAATAAAAACTGTTTGAAAACTGTAGTACAGGAATGTTAGCCCCTCCTTTCGAACTTGAATTTCTTAACTTCCATTGGTAGTAATCCCACCTCCTAACACGCTATTTGTAATGCATGTATAGGCGGTTTCTCGGCCGCCAATCAAAATATTTTCATATTAGTGTCGAAGCGCTATAACAAAAAACCCTTTATTTCTGAAATATCTCAATTATACCATTTCATTTTTTTTATTCATATTCGTTATTCAGCATATACATTCGTAATTTTTTACTATTTTCCTTTAATTCGATTGAGCCGTAATCCCCCATTCCACTTTAGACAAGTGAATTTGATATTCATATCTGTTATATTCACAACTATCAAATTCACGTCAAAGATTAATTGTGTTTAAGTATATTTGATCATGAAACGTGAAATAAGTACGAATACATCTAATGCAACGCTAAATTAGAACACCTATAAGAATATAAGTCGTTTATTTGTCAAATTACTTTTTTGAAGAAATCATAATTTTAATGATAACTTACTAATGAAACGACACAGCACCGTTCATAAGATATTTTGATACACAATTTTCAACACAACACCTTCGAACCATTCTCATATATTAAAATAATTATGTTTCAATAATGATATCAAGAATAACCTAAAATCTGCCAAACCTGTCAAACAAAAGATTTGACAAGTAACGGAAACAAAGACAACAAATCGGAATTATGTATGACTATCTCTGTCGATCTGGCCGGGTACGTGGTAAAGACTCACTCGCTCCATCCAGTAGTTAACAAATCCCTGTTCATATCACAATAGCGTAACCATGACTACCGCCAGTTGGCTTACTATGCGCGCTCATAACTTCTAACTCTTTAAATTGAAAAGGTCTATTGTACCCTTAAACATTTCTTACTTTATTTGTTTCAATTCTATCTGTATATTTGAGGCGATTTTCGCTATTTTCAAATCTAATTTCTGGCGTTACAAAGCGACCAAAACAAATTGTGCTTATTGATTCAGTTGCAGAATTTTAAGCTGAACAATTTTTATTTGAAACTTCTTTTACATAAAATAATTAGTTAAATAAATTGATGTAGATGTAGACTTTTTGGATCTTGTGTTTTTGATTACAAATAAATTACTTTACATTTGGACGTTTCGATTGAGACATCACAATCATCATCAGCTGTATAAAAACAATATGAAATAATAATAATTTGAAACCGAATACGAAGTTATATACATACCTATTGGTCATATAATTAGGGAAGCAGGAAATTACGAAATTATGATTATGAAATAAGATAAGTAGTCCAATACTGGGGTAGACTTACCCTACAAAAGGTCGGGTATTTTTAATTTTTGGATATGTTTTGTATTGTAGGGACCCTAATAAAAAATCGACCTTGGTGCACTTCCGGAAGCACTGCCATCTTGAAAAATGATGCAAATAATCAATATTTCAAAAATATCTCCTCACCAGTATAGTATAGCAAAAATAGATATTGTCGGTTTTCTAAAAGACAAAATTCCCTATAACTTTCATCTAAAACATTTTGTTCTATGGCTAATAGATAGCGAGCTACAGCGTTTAAAATTAAATGTCAAAAAAAGCATTTAATGTTGAATCAAATTTTTACCAATAACTTCCATGTATGAAACAATACCGAATTTTGGTTTTCACTTCTTTATGGCACTTTTTTATTTTCCTTCAAATGGCGATGTTCAATTTTTTTTATCACTGCTTACATGTTGGATTATAACTTAAAAGTCAATTTTTTTGGACGATATAGTAGATAGTATCAACGCTGAAAAGAGGATTTTTTCAGATTTTCAACGATGTCTAACTTGCCTGTTATTTTTTTGGTTTTAAACAGCTATTGTTAATTAAATTAATTAAAAACTAAGGCAATAATAATTAATGTTGCATTCTTGCTGTTTAAAACAAAAGAACACATATGAATGATACGTTGTTGAAACAAAACTAAAAAGTGCCGTAGAGATATGCAAACCTAAATTCAATATTGTTTCATACGTGAATTGAATTGAATTCAATAAATTTTAACAATATCTCATGGTTTTAAGCGCGGTAGCTCACTATCTATTGATTATAGAAAAAATGTTTTAGATGAAAAAAATTGATTAGATATTTGCATCATTTTTAGTCTTCAACCATCTAAGGTTTTGCAAGTGTAAAGGGAGCGGTAACAAGTGGGCTGTACCATAAACGTTCCCCCACTCCTAAAATTATGCTATGTCTGGTCTGTACAGTCAAAAGAAAAATTTTATTCTTGTTTCTATATTATTAACTAATCGATAAACTACAACCGGCGAATTGTGCCTTGCCATGAAATAATGGTAGAACGGAATCTCTCAAATACTCTTACAGTTTACAGTAGAATTTTGTATTAAAATAAATTTGTCCTAATGAAAAATATTAAATTGTGTATTAATAGACAACAATTTCAGTAAAAATTTACATACAAACCAATATAAAAAGTTAATAATAATATTAATAATCATATTTTTTTATTGTGTTATTTCCTCAGATTCAGGAACAAGACAAAGTAATGTGTATTAACTAGCAAAACATATACAATTATAATATGTGTAAAAATATTGGCTTCCATTGCGAATGTAAAAAATCTGATGTGGCCAGCACATGTCCTCCCGCCAATTCCATGTTTAAAATAGAATTGAGCTTTAAGTAAAGTTTCACTTCCGATTGATCGTTTGTAAACAAAATCTACTTTGTTGTTCCAATAAATAGAAAAGTTTGTAATACAAAATTTTAGTTTTGGATCATTAATATATTTTAAGGAAAAATCGTCACACACACATTATTTTCAAAATCATCACCAACTTCTTTATGCTCTAAAACGCAATCTGTGTAAATTCTTCGCCGTACATTATCCATTTCGTAAATGTGTAGTTGCAAACTATTATTTGACACTTTGAAATCACGTTCTTATTGAGAGCTGTTTGATATATAATGCTGTAAACATCAAACTTGAATCGAATTATCCTGTATATCTAATATTTATGTATGAAGGAAAATATATTATTTTTACAAACCTTAATTTCATTGGAATCATATTTAAACTACTAAATTCTTCTTAACACGGTTTCATTATTAATTTTAATGAAAATTGCTGCGTGACAGTGACATTTGTTTAAATATGTCAAATTTGTTATTGAATTATTGTTTTTGTTTGACGCAGAGGCAAAGTGATGTACAAAAATAAATTATTTTATAATATAATATAAAGTTATTTCAAGTTATTTACTAAATGCTATTATCGTAGAATTGAAGATTGTGCCATTATATTCAATTTTTATTGGTAAAAGTTGCTAAAAAATTATATTCAATGAATTTTTTACAAGAAAAACTGTTAAAAGCTTGTATAAATGATACTTCCGGTTATCCAATATACACTCAAAACTAATGAGCTCTTCCCACATTAGCATAGAATGGATATACAAAATTTCAAATTTTTCTGATTGATAGTATTTGAGTAATCGTGTCCACATGATCCACACACACACACAGACACACACACATACATACCTACAGACATCATTGTAAAAATGTTAAAATCGGATTCTGGGGACATCAAAACGTGCTTATTTACTAAAATCTCTATATCCGATTTTTAGCACGATCCCTATACCTCCCTTACCTAGGGTAGCGGGAGGTAAAAATAATTTCAAAAGATTTAATTTACTTAATTAAAATAATTTTTTTCTTGCTGCTTTCTTCCTTTCATGCTGACTCTGTGCTTTTCATATTCAGAGTCACGAATATGTAAATTTCTGGTGAATATTAGACCCAAATCTCTGAAAGTATGTATTTTTTATAAAAAAAAATTGTTAATTTTGCCGCTATTTTTTTTCCAAAATTATTCATGTTTTTAAATAAACTATCCACATTTTTGTATATTTAAATTTCTAATTGTGTTACAGCTTCATACTCGTATTTTTTCCATGACTAACAGCAGCACTACTAAAAGACGTATACGAGTATAATATTTTTTTTACTAAATTTAGCACAGCTGGTTGTGCTTCATTGTCTGCAGAGTAAAAATTAGATGCTGTTTGCATTTTTGCCGCACTTCAAGCCAAAGACCAGAATGAGCTAGATTTCTGGTTTGTTTTTCTAATAATTTTCTTTCTTCCTCACTTTGTTCTAGTGACTGCAGGAAATGGGAGCGAGATAGAGAGAGTATAGAAAAGGAGAGACGAAGCGTGCGTCGTAATAGAGTATATTATCGGTTTAAACCAACGAGTCTGTTACACGAACGGTAAAGCTGGCATCACGACTAGAGCAATATAGTGCGCGCGCATCTCCTCTCTCCCGTTCTCTCTCTCACCGAATAGAACAAGTTGGGGAGTAAGCTAGCGGGTTTGTGCTAGTAATGAGCAAAACGGTTTCGCTTTCGTATTCATTATTATGTTTCACTTCAGCTGTGCTGTCTAAGCACACCATTTTTCGTCATTTTATGTTACTATAAATATTAACGGTTATTTCCCTATATGGTTTGACTGCATTTAATATTTCATATTCAATGAATATAGAGTTAAAGAATTATAAAGAAATAAAATTTCATAAATCAGCCAGCTTTGCTATATTCATGGAAACGGCTACTATGATAAATCTGATCGACAGATGTCTGCGTCAAGTGCAATTTACATGGTATGTTCGTGAAATAATTTCACTGGAAATATATAATCTTTTGTAAGAAACTTTCTGTATGGAATTTGTACAAAATATGTAGAATTGACGGAAGGTAATGTGCATCAGATTTTTTCTACAAAAAATACACTGCTTATACCAAATTGAATTTATGTAAAAAAAAATCTGTTGTGGCCAGCACAAGACCTTCCGTCAATTCGATGTATTTTGTACAAATCCCATACCAAAAGTTCCTTGAAAATGATTCTATATATCATGTAAAATTGTAACACCAACACATACTATTTTTTTACCAATTCTATACCAAAAGTTCCATTGAAAAGATTTTATAAATCCAATAAAATTATAAAATGAACATTCACTATGTAAATTGCACTTGACACTTCCTTCGTTCTTCTTCAGCTTTTTCCTATTTTATTAGGGGCCGCTGTTTCTTACTCTTCTCTTCCACTCATTCCTGTACAACGCATCTTCTTCTCACAGTTCTTCCTCTCTCAAGTCTTCTGCGATACAGTGCTTTTATCTTCTCTTTGGCCTTTGGACATTCCTGGGAAGAGCTAAAAAGATTTTGGTAATAATTGGACAACCGGAAGTAGTAGTTTTTAAAAAACTCTTCTAAATATTATTTTTTGAAATTTTTTGATATTACTAATATTGAAGAACACAAAATTCTACATCTGATACATTTAAATTTTTTATTATATCTTCTATAAATTTAGAGATAAAGACGCTAAAATATATAGAATAACGGGATGTAGTAAGTCGAGTAGGCTGAACTGCACTAAGGAAACTAGTTGACAAATTCAAATGTTTATAACATAATTTGTAAATGATAGGTAGATGTTAGTGTCAAAAATCAAAAGTTTTAGTTACATTCTGAAAGCTTTTTCTGGGAAGTACATTTAATCTTTCTTATGGTTTTATTAATTAAATATTTAAAATTATAGGTAAATTGCATATATCCATTAGAAGTACCGCCAATCTTGTTAATGAATTTGAAGAATCTCTGACATTTAGGAACTTCCTCATACAATGAAAAATATATATAATTAGAATTGTAAGTGTGTAGAAGACATGTTAAATACAATGAAAAACAATATTTGCTTAAAGTTCTGTAATTTTTTTGTTATAAAACGACGGTTCGATAGCGAAGTGCAATACAATACTTATATAACAAAATGGAAATGGCGAGAGGTCTTGTGCTGGCCACAATAGATCTTTTTAAAATAAATTTTATCTAGCAGTCTGTCTAAATGCCAAACATCTAATTTTTAATCACAGTAATGAGTTGTCAATGTTCTCAACTTGTTTAGGTGTAAGCTAAGATGTAATCGTCTTATTTATAATAATGGTAGTAAAATACTATTAGGCCGAACATACGAATGGTACTAATTTTAGAATATTGCGGAAGGAAATTTTTGACAACCTATAAACAATTGTTTGTGTCGTCTTATTTTAGCCTCAGGAATATGTGTTTAAGCCATGTCCCCCTATTTTAAAGACGCTTTATATATATATATATATATATATATACAGGGTGTCTCAGGACGAGTTTACGCTATCTATATTTTAAAAACTATTTAATATAATTTAACGAAATTTGGTATCTAGGGGTTATCCAACATGCCCGTTTTAACTAAAATATTTTCAAAGCAGTAGCACTTCCGGTTTGACCGGAAATTGACCTCAACTTTCTTATTTTAAATGGAATATGCTATATTTTATTTTACCATTGAATGCAGCGGAAAATTTTACATATGAAGCAATAAAAACATTTTACTCATGATCAACTACTTCCGGCGTTATTATCTTTTTTTGATTTTTTGTCTGAAATCCGGCACATTTTCAAAACTCTGTATATCGGGAACTAGATCGAATTTTTATAATCTGAAAAAAGCATTTTATAAAGGAGACTTTAAGCTACATTATCCATAGAAGAATCCTGTATTATTTATAAAAATATGACGGGTACGTTACACCAAAATTACTGTTGACAAACTTCAAAAAAGACAATTTTTTTAAATAGAACCCCCCCTTTTTTATTACATAAATGTGTACTACGACAAAAAATAAGGGTACTTTATGTAACATGTCCTATGTTGAAAGTTGATAGAATTTCAGTAAATTAGAAAAACATGTATTCTGGGTATAATTATTTTATTAATACGGATAAGTAAGCCTTGGAAAAACAATGTTTGTTGTTACAAACTCATCTACTTGATTTCTTAGGTAATTTACCGTTGGATCAAAGGATTTTAATATGGTACCAACATGATGGCGCTCCACCCCACAATAGCCATAGAATAAATACTTTTTTAGAAACAATTATTGAAGATAGGTGGCTGGCAAATAAAGGACCACGTAGGTGGCCTCCTTGTTCACCCGATTTAACTCCACTTGATTTTTTTTTGTAGTTACATTAAAAACGTCGTCTATTGTCTATTGATAAAATAATTATACCCAGATTACATGTTTTTCTAATTTACTGAAATTCTATCAACTTTCAACATAGGACATGTTACATAAAGTACCCTTACTTTTTGTCGTAGAACACATTTATGTAATAAAAAAGGGGGGGTTCCATTTAAAAAAATGTTTTTTTTTTGAAGTTTGTCAACTGTAATTTTGGTGTAACCTACCCGTCACATTTTTATAAATAATCGAGGATTCTTCTAAGAATAATGAAACTTAAAGTCTCCTTTATAAAAGGCTTTTTTCAGATTATAAAAATTCAATCTCGTTCCCGATATAAAGAGTTTTGAAAATGTGCCGGATTTCAGACAAAAAATCAAAAAAAGTTGAATAACGCCGGAAGTAGTTGATCATGAGTAAAATGTTTTTATTGCTTCATATGTAAAATTTTCCGCTGCATTCAATGGTAAAATAAAATATAGCATATTCCATTTAAAATAAGAAAGTTGAGGTCAATTTCCGGTCAAACCGGAAGTGCTACTGCTTTGAAAATATTTTAGTTAAAACGAGCATGTTGGTTAACCCCTAGATACCAAATTTCGTTAAATTATATTAAATAGTTTTTAAAATATAGATAGCGTAAGCTCGTCCTGAGACACCCTGTATATATATATATATATATATATATATATATATATATATATATATATATATATATATATATATATAGGGAAACTGGATAGTGGGTTTGACAGTCAATTTGTAGGCTTAAGTGTAGTACACTCTTTTTAATTTGTCAAGCTTTCGGTTATATTTTTAACCATCCTCAGGACACTGTAATACAATAATGAATTTAAGAATTAAATTTGGTTTTTAGTACTCACATTAGTTGAGATTTTTTGTAGAGTATACAGCATTTACAAACATGTAATTTTGAACATGCACACGCGCATGGTTTAGTAAAATAATAAGTCGAAATTACTGAATTACTTTTTTAAAATTTTGGCCAAAATAGTTATTACAGTAAAATTGATAAATTACAAACTAATAAAGTAAACAATTTTGTTAAAATAATGTTAAACTTTTATAATTGTGCACAAGTTGTCGAAGTAAACACGTGTACAACACCATTTTATGAAAATTTAACTGTCAGAAAAATCCACTAATGCCCGATAGTATAAACATAGTTCAGTTTTTTAACTTAGTTTAATTAATATTGAACTAGGTTCAAATAAAATTTCTGTAGTATAAAGCAAAATCAGCTTTTGACTTGAGTTTAAACTACGCTTAACTTGAGCGGCCGATTTCATCCGTTCAAATTGAGTTTAAATAATAATTGACGTTTTCATATTCTAAATAACATTCAGAATTATAAGTGTCTACATTGTAAATAAGTATGTACGAAAGTTTATTGATTATAACTAATATTTTGGTAAGTTTAGTGCTTTAGCAAATATTTTATAATTCATTTAAATTATATGCTGTTTTAAATTCTAGATTAAAAATTATGTTGTTCGATTCAAGTTCTTATAGTGACGACGAGAATATAATGAATGCATATATAATGAATAGACGCCATCGAATATTTCGGGAAAGGAGAAATCCTTTCGAAACGATATTGAATTTAAATTGCGGTTTCGTTTCGAAAAACGAACGGTTTTAGAATTTCTATATATTTTGGGACCTCTGCTAGAACCTGCCACAAATAGGAACAAATCAAATTTTAATAAACTTAAGAATTGTAGGAACTGTTTTTTTTTTTTTTCATATTTAGCTGGTGATCTAGAAAAATGACGAATGACTGTTTTCTTTCTTCATCGAAATTCTTAGATCTCTGCTTTTTGTTCATTATATATTCGTAGGTCAACAAGTCCGAGAACATTCATTCAAAAAAATTGACAAATACAATGACATGAAGTGAGTTGTATGAAATATTACCGACTGAGTAAGGGATAAACTACGTTCAGTTGACCCCAGTTCATTTTAATGTTATACCATCCAAATATAATTAACTTAAGTTCACTAAATAAACTCCGTTTGCTTAACTGCAGTTCAACACATTTTTAACTGATCTTTATACTATCGGCCATTAAACACAGAAATAGTTGTTCCGAAAAAGTGTGCGTTCAGTAGTTTCATGTTATTTAGTAAATAAACAAAGGAATGTTTTAAATTTTTTTTGAAAATTTAGCCCGGATCTAGGTGTGATGGATTGTGAATATTATTCGACAATTTTAACAGGTAAGTGTGTATATGGCTCAGTCCATCAATGTCTGTCTGTTTGTTAATGGGGTTTTCGGTATTGTTGATATGAATCATTTCTAGAAATGTTTGTTTTAATAAATTTTGTTCTTTATCTAATATGTCAGCTTCATCGTATAACATTTTGTGTAATAAATACAAACACAAAATGTTATAATATATAAACTACTATTACTTTGCTTTCATTACACGTATTTTAATTAAATTAAATATTTATTTTTTTTAATTATGGGTACAAATTTTGAGAAGTATTATTAAACCTTCGATTTGTAAACTTTTGTTATTTCTTTACAAAATAATTTGAATCGTTAGTATTTGTTTACCGTATATGCATTTCCATTCAGAATCAGTGAATATTTTGTTGAATCTTAAATCCGATTCCACACAAAAATATCAAAAACAAGTAAAACAGGCTTTAAATCATTGTTCAGTAATTTTGAGCAATAATAATACCAATAAATTCACTACGAGTCATACGTGAAAAAGCTGCTCAGTTTAACTTAAAATCATCTTAAAACAATATATTTTCGAAATAACAAGCATTGTATCGAATAGTTGAACTCTAATGACAATTTTTAAATTTTATATTATTCTTTTTTTTTGTTTTATTGCCGTAAAGTATACGTATATTGACAGCAGTTTAACGTAAATGCCAGATGAAATTTCTAAAAATTGTTATTAAGGAGTCAAATTTATTTTTAAGATAATATCAAACTTCTCACAATTATCACAATATTAATTGCTATTTTAATAGGAATACGATACCCATAGTAGTTAAGAAAAATCGTCATAATTCCTTTATTTTAAGGATTATTGATTTAAAAAAAAAAATACCTTTCGGCTTTCTAAAACATTTGACATTTACAATTCTTTTTTCAAATGACAAAATGGCGATGGATGAAATATTTCAAAATATGATTTTTTGATAACCACTCCATTGGTTTTCGAAAATAAAACATTTATAAAATCCTTAAACTATCTACTACAATATTTGGCCTAAACATTTTTTCAATCTATAAAAAAAAATTGATTCTTTTAACTGATTTACATAAGTACAGTGTGTTCAGAAAAAACCTAATTCGAAGTAGGCTATGAACACAGAAACGCATGTCTAATCATTATTCAATTCAAAAGTCAAGTTGTCACAATTGAACCTGAAATGTAATTATAAGGAGAAAAGATAATAAAGAAGGATACAGATTATTGCCAATCGCCGTTTTCTATTTCTAAAATAAGGATTAAAGAATATTTCTTTAGATAACATTTTTCACAATATCTCTTGGCAAATTGACATTTAATTAAATACTTTCAATTGATATACGTTTTTTTGTTCATAGCCTACTCCGAGTTAGGATTTTTTTTATCAGAAGTGTACTTATCTGTAAGTCAAGTAAATGAATAAAGACTTTTTTGGGATAGACTAAAAAAAATGTTTATGATAAATATTGTAGCAGATAGTTTAAGGATTTTATAAATGTTTTACTTTCGAAAATCGATGGAGTGTTTATCAATAAATCATGTTTTGAAATTTTTGATCGATCGCCATTTTCTCATTTGAAAAATTAGAAGCACAAAGTCAGCATGAAAGGAAGAAAACAGCTAGAAAATTATTATTTTAAGTAAGAAAATTAAATCTTTTATTTCTACCCTTGGTAAAGGAGGTATAGGGATCGTGCAAAAAATTACATATCGAGATTTTAGTAAATGACCACGTTTAATAAAATCCAAAATATTCAATAAAAAATAGCGTAGATCTCATTAATAAACTTGAAAAATTGATTCCAGTTCCCACGGAAAATTAATATCATTTGATGTAACCAGTTTGTTCACTTCAACTCCTATAAATGAAGTCAAACAAATAATAGCACAAAAACTATATACATGTAATCCTACTTTAAAAACAAAAATATTAACTTGCTAGAAATTTGTTTGCAACAGAATTATTTTAATTTTAATGATAACTTTTTTCAACAACAAAATTGCCGATGGGAAGTCCACTTTCTCCACTTCTCGCTGATATATTTACGGACAAATTTGAATCTGACCTGATTATAAAGGCTACGGTTTATTGCATCAATATTTTAAATAAACAATCAGTACGTCTGTTTGTTCCGCTATGCTGCGTTTTACTGCAAAACGCGGCTGTAATTGTCGCTATGTTTTGCGATTTACTACATATTTTTCTTTGTTCGTTCGGTTTGTGGTAAATTATTAGTTATTTTCAAAGATACTTTGTGCCCTATTATATTCTCAGTAAAAATATATTATTTCATTTTCCATTATTTTAATTGTTTACAATTGTTATCGAATAATTTTATATTATTACAAATCATAATTCACGACATTGACATTTATTTATTTTAAAAATGTGTTTCAATTTCTAAAACTGGCACTTCATACACAAAATTTTGTAGCAAAAACATTGCAAAAACAAACAATGACATTATTCAAATCACCAATAAATATAGTTAAATTAGTATAAACGTGACACAAAAGTGACGTCAATCTACTCCAAAGTCTTCTATGCAATCTATAAATGGTTTTAAAAATTTCTATGCCTATTCTATTCCTCATTCTATTCTATTCCATTCTATTCTGTGCAATCTATAAATCAGGCTTAAGCAGACAGCTATTAGTGCTCCCTCGGCTCGCTCGTTTTCGATGTTGGGGTTACAGCCAGCTATAGCATGTAGTTGAGTCTCTAATTTTTAAGATATGTTTTATAATAAGAATCCACAGATCTGCGATTCACGAATGGTTTTAATTAATGAGCAAAGAAATTATATGATTAAATATTTATTCATTATCATCAAAATTGAACAAACCGTCAACCGTCATATTGTTCCTATTTCAAGTTTTAGATTTAATTGCAAGCTTTGTTAATTTGGAAAAAGTAACACATTGTACAAATGTTTTTCATGAACACTGGTGCCGCAGGGAAAGAGTTTTTCCTACACCAGTGATTGCAATTACTGTTAACTTGAAGCGCTGCACTATGCAGCAAGCACAGCATTCGGATATGCAGTTTCTGCTGGCATTGTGCAGTAGCTCGGAACGCGGTTATGAAATACTTTTCAAAAGAAGCAAGCAAAATATGACAATATTATAAATATTTAACTAGTGTCGTGAATAAAAATCTGTTGTGGCCAGCATAATACCTCTCGCCAATTTCATATTAGGCTATAAATATTGTATTTAACATTTCTGGTACACACAAAATATTTTAATTACATCTACTCTTTATTTTTCAATTCATTCTATGAACAAGTTTCCTCCTACTCTTCTAAATGTTCGAAATTCTTCCAATTCATTGACGAGATTGGCAGGATTTCCGAAAGGTATATGAGGAAATATATGCATAGCGAGCGCGTGTTTAGTTGACGTACAAGGTGTCTCATTTTCGATGTTTTTTAAGGGTATCTCGGGAAATATTACTGATAGAGCAAAACCGTTTGCACATTCCAGGGTCAACTTTTTGAGAAAAGTTTAATAGTCACCATAGGAATTTTCGATCTTCTTTTGTTTCTGAGCTACAGGCAAGAACTCGTTTTTCGCACATTTCGATAATATCTCATAACTTATTTATTATGGTAGCTAGAGAAAAATTGTTTCAACAAATTTCGTACCGTTTTTTAAGTAAAATAAAATACTGTGATTAGATTTTTTGAATATTTTATAATTCTCCACATTATAACACAAACTTATGATTTTTGAAATGGCAACAAAAATAGACTCGAATTTTTGCTTATTTTAAAAGCTTTTCAACGATATATCACAAGTATAAATTCTTTTGTTTTACACGTGAATAAAAGATGTTTCATTAATTTTTTGAGGTGAAAAATTTGGAAATTATTAAGAAACAAATGAAAAAAACTATTAGAGTTCATAATTTGTTTATTTCTAATATTATTTGCTTCAGATATTTTTAATTTATTTACTTTGAAAGCATATTAACCCATTTTTTTCGAATTATGTCAATGCCAAATGTGACGTCGATAAATAATAATTTAACTAATCCAAAAATAATTGGTTTAGAATGATTTTGACACCATAATTAATAGATACAGAATCAAAATAAACAAATGATGAACTCTAATAGTTTTTGTCATTTGTTTCTTAATAATTTTCAATTTTTTCACCCCAAAAAATTAATAAATCATCTTTTATTCATGTGTAAAACAAAAGAATATAGGCTTCTTATATATCGTTGAAAAGCTAATAAAATAAGCAAAAAGATGAGACTATTTTCAATATAGGTTGCCAATTAAAAAATCATAAGTATATGTTCTATCTCGAAAATAATAAATTTTTCAAAAAATCTAATCACAACATTTTATTTTATCTAAAAAATGGTACAATATTTGTTAAAACAATTTTTCTCTAACTACCATAATAAATAAGTTATGAGATATTTTCGAAATGAGCGAAAAACGAGTTTTTGCCTGTAGCTCAGAAACAAAAGAAGATCGAAAATTCCTGTGGTGACTATTAAACTTTTCTCAAAAAGTTGACCCTGGAATGTGCAAACAATTTTGCTGTATCATTAATATTTCCCGAGATACCCTTAAAAAACATCGAAAATGAGACATCTGTACATACAAATGAATCCCGTTTCCGTTTATACCAACTTTAGATGTTGACGGAGTCTTTTTCATGTTATAAAAATAGCATATTATAATAATTACTATTACACCTCGACTTCTCCAAGTACGAATTTTATGTTTTCCGCATTGGAGAAGAGCGTTAATTTAACGTGCGGCAGCTATATCTATACTTTTAAATATTTAATTAATGATAAAATAAGATATATTAAATGTACTGCCCGGAAAAAGCCTTCAGTAATGTCTCTGGATTTTTAACACTGACATTTATGTCATTTACAAACATTTTATTTTTTCAACTGGTTTCCATGGGCTATTTGATGGATACAATGAAATATTTTATATATTTATAACTCTCTATCTCTAAATCTACAGAAGATATAATAAAAATGTTCACTATACTAGATAGAGAATTTTATATTCTTTAATATTTGTAATAACAAATTTCCAAAAAATAATATTTAGAAGATTAGTACTACTTCCGGTTGTCCAATTTTTACAAAAACCTTTTCAGCTCTTCCCATGAATGTCAGATTGAGGAATTCATAGTTAAACTGGTCTTATGTCTTATAGTGTTTGAGTAATCGTCCCTCTAACATCCACACATACATATACACATACATACATACACACATACACACATCCACACACACACACACACACACACACACAAACACACACAAACACACATCCACACACACACACACACACACACACACATCCACACATCCACACATCCACACACCACACACACACACACACACACACACACACACACACACACACACACACACACACAGACATCATCGTAAAAATGTTAAAATTCGTTTTATAGGGACCTTAAATCGTGCTTATTCACTAAAATCTGGATATGTGATTTTTAGCATGAATCCAATACCTCTCTTAGCGAGAAGTAATAAAGCTGAAATTGTTTTCACAATTATTTTTTTTTTGATATATGTGAAAAAGCGATTTTGGTTGAATTATAATTTTTATATGAAAGTTTCTTTCAGTTTTCTCAGCTCGTTACAATTAATTATAACACACTATATACAGTGTGAACACTGAAAACCGAGACATATGCGTTTACCATGGGAAAACAGTTTTTTTCAAATATTATCTGTCCCGCAAGAGTATAGTGGGAGTTTTGGTATGATGGTTAGCAAGATTATTTAATTTGGCATCGAAGTGTATCTAAATACTCCTAATTTAATGCCTTATTATTGAAATATTTACGAAAGTATAATCCTACTTGACAGTTATTACTTATAATTTACTAAAAACAGTAATCATGGAAACGTATTCGGTAGCTGACTTGGTTAAATCAAGGCTCCATGATAATTTTTCAGTTCAAATCCCTCCCGGTTCAAGTTAATATTTTTATATTTATTTTATACAATGTATTATTAAATAAATTACAAAATTAAAACAAATAATTTTTGGTACATCAAGTATTTTATTGACTGAATGTACAAGAAGTGAAACAAATATGTAAATTTAAGCCAAATAAAAAATTAAGTTTAGTTTTAGGTTCGTCATTAACGCAACCGGTTTTTTCAAATTTTAAAATGATTCGTCTAGTTCGTTCATGGGATGCAATTTGTCTATCATAATATTTACTAGCAAAAAAGTCTCGAAATTCTCGTAATCTCATCCCTTGATTGTAAATTTTAATTATACTATTTTTCTCTTCTAATGAAAAATCCATTGGAAAAATGACAATAAAAGTCTAACACAGGACAAACCTGTGTGAAAGTTTATTTATTATTGATTTGTGTTTTGCTTAATACTATTAAGAGTGATATAACAAAGAAATAATAGTATAGTAAATTCAAGAAAATACTTGACGTACCAAAAAGTTATTTGTTTTAATTTGGTAATTTATTTAATAATACATTGTACAAAATAAATATAAAAATAATAAAAATATTAACTTGAACCGGGAGGGATTTGAACTATTGAAAAAATAACATGGAGCCTTGATTTAACCAAGTCAGCTACCGAATACGTTTCCATGATTACTGTTTTTAGTAAATTATAAGTAATAACTGTCAAGTAGGATTATACTTTCGTAAATATTTCAATAATAAGGCATTAAATTAGGAGTATTTAGATACACTTCGATGCCAAATTAAATAATCTTTCTAACCATATCAAAAACTCTCACTATACTCTTGCGGGACAGATAATATTTGAAAAAAACTATTTTCCCATGGTAAACGCCTATGTCTCGGTTTTCAGTGTTCACACTGTATATATATATGTAATAATAATAATAATAATAATAATAATTTATTGCCCAACAGTAATGCGATAACAGGACAAAGTACAACATATACAAAAAATATAACATAAGTATTGAGATAAATACAAAATGAAGTTTTAAATAAATATATCTGGGTACAGAAGATTGGCTGCACGCTGCACGGGAAGCAATATAAATTGGAGATCGTTGTAATATGTCTGTGCGCGAAGTCGGCAGATGAAAGGACCTGGCATATCTAGACTGCTGTCGAGGTACGTGGATGAACACCCGGGACAGGAGATATGAAGCATCAACTTTGTTGGTGACCAAGCGATTAAGAAATCGAGCACAGAACCAGTCTCTCCTATTTAAATATAATTTAATGTCATCTGCATAGGCAAGAACATTACAATTAACTGATGAAATGAGTACATTTACGAACAAAATAAATAAAAGCGGTCCTAGGTTGGACCCTTGCGGTACACTTGAATTAGCAACAAATTTGAAAGATTCATAACCATTATAGAAAACACAACATGTGCGACTATGTAGATAGGATCTTAATTGAATTCCAGAGGGAGATGTGCCAAAGTTACTTATTTTATGCAATAAGAGATTGTGGTCAATAGAGTCAAAGGCACGCGTTAAATCAGTGTAGACAGAGTCTACTTGCCCTCTTTCATCTAACACCTCACAAACGTATTGTGAAAAAGATGCGAGATTAGTGATAGTAGATCTACCAACCATAAAACCATTTTGATCTGGAGAAATTAAACGAGTACTAGTATTAGTATAAATATATCTCAAGTAGCTTAGCAAAGTTATTCAAAATAGAAATGGGTCTATTGTTATAAATGTAAGATTTATCACCTTTTTTGAAAACTGGTGTAATTCTGTTTTTTTTTTTCCAACGTTCGGGAAAAGTGCAAGTGTTAATAGCTAGATTTATAATAGCACAGAGTGGTTTCGCGAGTATTGGTCGACAGTCTTTAATAAAAAAAAAACTGGGAATTTGATCTTTTCCAGCAGTACATTTAGTAGAAAAGGATGACATCAAAACACAGAGTTCATTTTCACTAACTTTAGAAAAATTAAAAGGCTGAGAATTATTATATTCTTCTATAAAATTATGAAATGAACTTTGTGAGAAGAAACTGGAAAAGAAAGAAGCAAATGCGTTGACTATATCCTGTGGGGAATCATATTCACGGCTGTCATCGTGAAGAATAGTATACGAGTGATACCTTGCTTTAAATTAACATACTTCCATAGATCATTTGGGTTAGATTTGACGTTTTGTTTTATATTTCTAACGTAGCAGTTGTAAGTCTTTTAAAATCATTTAAATAATACACATTATTTGTTTTCAACCATTTACGTCTACAATATTCTTTAGTTGAAAGGCTATATTTAATTTCATATGTGAACCAGGGGGGGGGGGGGGGTATTTAGAAATTCTAAGTTTATGCTGGTACTGAATCATCAAATATAGCATACAACATAGCATAAAATTTATCCAGAGCTTCACCAACATCTTGATAATGATGCAAGCATAACCAATCTGTATTACAAATGTCATCATATGATTTATAGAAGTTTGCTTTTCTGAAATTATAACGTTCATTACCAGCAGACGTAAAATTTATTATTTTTCAACGATTTGAAAGAATAAACTGAAAAGATAAGGCAGAATGATGTTTATCCTCACCAACCATTGGAAAATTAGATCTATCAATATTAATAACTTCACAAAAATTTAATAAAATTAAATCTAATTTCTTACCATTAGTATTTTCAATTGTGTTATATTGCTTAATGAAGGATGATTGTTGCGTAACTATTATTGTGGTCCGGATGCGGTTATTCGTTACCGAAAATCGGTCACAATAATATGTTCCTTGTATGAATGTTATGATGATTTTGGGCAAGGCGAAAGAGTTAAGTAATTCAGTGGAGCTCTTACTTTCATCCCTTTTCTTATTATTTTCGGGTTTTTGCTAACCCACTACGTGGGAAACGCGTGATTTTATGTATGTATGTATGTATGTATGTATGTATGTATGCTTAATATCAAGAACACTACAGAAATTTCTGAAGGATACTGATTTGTTACAATTTATAGACAAGTCATATAGATTAGTTAGGTTGAAATCACCTACAAGTATAAACTTTTCAAGTAGAAGTATTGGTATTAATGCAAATAAGAATACAAAAATGTCATTATTACTTAAATCAGGAGGATTATATATTGCACCGAGTATTGCACTTATTAGGAAGGATGAATTATTGAAATAACATCTACATATATATTTATATCGATTAATGGTGACATATTTGATACGTTAGATGTATCTAAAACTTTAAAAGAAATATGATCCCTTAATCCAATTAATACTCCACCGCCTTTTGAGCGATCTATATTTGAAAAATTTCTGTCACAACGGACAACATTATAATTTGATGAAAAAAGTTTAGAGTTATACATAGAACTAGTGAGCTATGTTTCAGAAATAAGTACATCATAATAAATAGAACAACAATTAATATAAAATTCATGAGATTTTGTGTTAAATCCATTCGTATTTTGATAATAACAATTAAATATGATCGGATTACTATCGGGCTTATTTAGTTTTCCGACTTTGTAATTGTCGCTATTCCATTTATGTATTTTATCTTTAAGTTGGTTTCGCCATTCGAAAAACGATTTTGCAGATCACGTTTCACTATATTATAGAAATCCATCTGTTTTCGAGTTCTGTCTCGAGATATCTATATATTTTTCCATTTATTTGATGCTTTTAATTTTTTTTTTATTATATATATATATATCGACGTATTTTGAATAATTATATGTGTGGTGTGAAAAGTTCATGTTCTTTATTTACCTACCTGCTGTCTACTTTTCAAAACATGTTCAGAATTGAAAACTGCACCTAATACAAAAAATATTAGTTACATGCGTTTCGTTCGCGAGAGTGGGACAAAAAGTTGTAATTTTTAACTATTTACAGTCTGTCTTGAGAAATAGAACAAAAAGTTAAATATTTGTACTGTTTCAGTTTGACAGGCAGGTGGCATCTGAAAAAGTTTTAATAATGATTGATTTCATTAAGTTATGTATCATTAATCATGATTAATCATGGATACAATTACAATCTCTGAAAAAAAAAACTGTTTTTGAAATATTCGCTTAGAGTGTAATTACTTACATAGAATTGGATTAATTTTTGCAATAAAAATCATGTATCTTAATTAAATTGTGAAATTGTCTTCTGGGCTTTAGCTCATATGACTTTTTATAGTTTGTGTCAAGATAATGCAATTTGACTTCGACATCTTAAGCTTGATTAACCCATCACCCCGGAATATTTCCTTACCTGATAGGCTAGGAGCGGATTACCAAATTTGCAGTACAACCCGCGAAATATACAGTTAAAATCTTTTAATGTATTTCGTCTACCTATATAATTTTCGCAAAATTTTGTTTCAAGTGTTCATTCGTAAACAAGTAAAGTAAAATATGTTATCCGTGGAGTGATTCTTCTGATGAAGAAGATAATTTTAATATTTTAAGTGAAGAAGAAGAACATGTTAAACAAAAACATTTATCAGGCGTCGCAAAACAAATTATTTTAAATGTGTAAAATTCCTTTAAAAGTGTTGATGGAAGTGGAAGTATCCAGAAAACGGCAGAATTAACAGAAGTGAATGATTACACTGTGCGTCGAATTGTTAACAACGGAGTTACATTGAGAAAACGTAGGTGTGACAGTAAATTACGAGTGGTCAGTGAATTTGAACCTGATATTATCCGCCGGAAAGTTTGCAAATTGTACGAAGGAAAAGCACTTCCGACTGATAGAATTTTACATTACAGCCTAATCACTCATAAATGTGAAGTAAATTATTCGGTGTCAAATTTACGCAGAGTTTTTGATTGTACACATGTACTAGAGGCAATAAAACGTAATACAAAATGAATACAATAAGGAAACACGTAATACATACATCTTGCTTTGTTTTGAAAACATTATTGTGATTATGTGACTTTTTTTGTCACTTCAACATTGTACTCTTACTAATGTTTAGCCGTTATAATTGCATATATAAATTACACAAACGTACATATAAATGATTATTTAACATTTTATGAAATGTAAACAAGATTTTTCCATTTGGTTCCATGTTAAAATTTGGTTTATTTGCCGTTCTGCTGTTCTGCCGCCATTTTTAATGGCCTTGAGTGACGTAAGTGCAAGCACCTCCTTATGGGTAGATCATCTTCAATACACTGGACGGTTAGACTTCCTGCTTTGCTCGTTATCATAATGATTTTGTTCTGTGTGGGTGACCCACGATAAGAGGTACTGTTTGCGAATTGTTTGGTACAATGCCTTCGCTGACATTGATAAAGTTGCTGTGAATAGTCCAACTGGCTCAACAATACCATCTCCGTAACCTACTAATGGTTCTGTTCCGCATTCATTGAACGAAAAGTTTAATTTAGCAGCATCATCTGCTCGTAGTGTAACACATCTACTCCCTAAGTCTACGTAAGATTTTATTAATTTATTATTACGATAAGCATCTTTGAAATACTTGGAATGCGTGTTATTATGAGATTCTATCTTCAAAACACTGGTTGAAGTAACCGTATTGCTATCTTAATTTTTTCCCTTCTTCGTAGGACAATTACTTGCATAATTTCTCTTTTCACTACATTTTAAACATGTTAAATTCTTAATTCTTGATTCACTGATTTTGCTTGACACATTAACTTTATTTTCATTGTCATTTTTAGGATTAGCTAAATCTGAACGACTTTTATTTAGATTACAAGTAATAAATTTCGAACCCGATTTTAAATCCGGAAGCAATTCACTTACTTTCGAATATTTACTCAATAGTCCTAGGTAATCGCGAAATCTCATGTTATTGACTCCGTGGACAATCCATTCGATGACTTTAGGCTCAGTCATGTTGCATTTATTGCATCTGGCACACTTTTCGAAGAAATATTCCACAATATTTTGATTGAGACGCCACTGCAACACTATATGTTTCCAATAATAATTCTGACCAATCTTTCCAAGATCTTGTTTCACTTGGTAAACTGTCTCGCCATGATTTTGCTATACCTACATGTTTGGATAAAGCAAAATGTTTCATCGCTAATTTTGTTCTTGTTTTTGGAGAAAGAATTTTTAAAAAGAAAACTTATAATGTTTGGAACGATATGCACAATAAAAGCAAGTTAAAACTATTACAATGTCTTATATACTATAAATGTGCTGATATAGCACTGTCGTCTTTTACCATAGACGTAGGCATGTTATTTTCCATAACTCATCCGGTCCTTGTTGAGAAGTATAGGGTTTTCGCCACAGAGTTGGGTGAAAATGGGATGTTTTGGGTTGTAGACGTGGATGCCTCGATGTTCATCACTGGCCTGCTAATTGTGGGCTTTTTAATTTTAATAAAATATAGTAAAATACAAACAATGCAAATGATTAAGAAACAATACAAAATAATAGTAAAAACACTTATTCTATTTTATAGTATACAGGTGAATTGCTAGTTTCATCTAAATTTTTCTTTTGTTTACTAATAAGTGAAAATACATATTTAGTATCATCTAAGTTTACAGAGTCTAGCTTAAATGTTTTAAAACTTAAAATGTCTTTATCGTGGAAATCTTCTGGTAGGGGTACACTGGGCAAATTAATATTTTTAAAACTTGATTTTTGGGACTGGTATGTTTTAAGCACTGTGTTTTGCACTTTCACTTCACACTCACTATAAAGTTCGATGAGGTAGCTGTCGGATAAGGGGATGTTGCTGCTCGGGGCGATAACATTGATGTCCCTCGATTTTCTGGATTTTGGTGTCTGGGATACTAGTAGCTATTTACTTGCAATTTATAGAATTAATTGTGTAATTTAAATGTTGAATTTCGCATGGAATATTCGTGTCTATTGTTGATGAATGCACTTCGTTGCACAGGAACTCTTCAGGGAGAATTTCTTGGCATTTTTTTTTCAAAGAATGCGTAAGCATGCTCATTGGTAACAAGGAAATTAGATCGGGGTATAATTGTTTTAAACATATTTTGATGTAGGGTTGGTAAGGGATATAAATGATAGTAGCAGTTTCAACTATAGGAATTTCGATTAGAAATGTAATTTAATTATTTTTACTAAAACTTTTGATTTCGACTATCTTTTCAAATCAAATATATCGAATTATGAAATGCGCAAAAGAGACTTATTAATTTTAAACAAAAATGCTTCAAATATATGTTGTAGAGAAATAAATTCTGCATATAATTAAATAATTACTTTTTCTTTTGCAAGTTACGTAACCAAAGAAATTATATTTGAAATTTTATAAAAGTTACTTCTTTATAGTGTTAGCCATGGTATTGAAATAAAATCTCAAATGAAGTTTATGACATTTTGTCTGTCAGAAATTAGAAAATATAGTTCAAAATAATACTACTCACTGATTTATGTCTCTCTTCCTGTGCATAATTCTCCAATTTCAATAATAATAACTCAAACAGAGCTTTTCTGTCAGGTAATATGACAATCTGGCAGATACGTTTCTGACAAGGTAAAATGTGATTATATTTGTCTGTAATTTTAGCTATCAGAAACGCTCTGCTTTGAGTTATAATCACTAAAAATGGAAAATTATTCACAGGAAGAGAAGATAGTAGTATTATTTTGATGAAAACTATATTTTCTGGTAGGTAAAATGTCATAAAATTTGTTTGAAATTTTATTTTAATACTAATACTATACAGAAGCAAGTTTTATAAAATTTTAAATTCAATTTTCTCGGTTACCAAAGATGCAAAAGAAAATATGACTATTGGTTTAGGTGCATAATTTATTTCTCTACAACATTTTTTTGAAGCTCTGAGCTGTTTTGACCTTTGGCATGGTTTACATGCTGAGTAATCTTAACTTCTCTGTTTTTACTTTGTAGTTTCTACTGATGATGAGAACATAGTTCTCGAAATACGTATATAGTTTTTAAAATTATTGTTAAGGTTAAGGGGTTTTTTCTTTAGTTATAACTTTACCTTAAGACTCCATTTTAGTTTTTAATAAAAAAATTCAAACATGAAATTGGTCTGTAGTTTTGCAATTCACTTCTATTACCAGCTTTAAAAATTGGGCAAATTTTTGCATTCTTCCATTTATTGGGAAATGGCAATATTGATACTGAGATTACGCCTGTGTAAAATGTGAGCAAATATAAAGACTGATGTTAGGAAGACATCGAAGAAAAAAGCTTCCGTTTATAGGACTGGCGGTGGTCCACATTATAAATAATATAATATATTTGGAACAAATCAATACTATTATTTATTTGTCGCGGAGTTCTACCATTTTCGACAATATCGACAAAATCACCTTCCTTCACAGTATCTGTTTTGTTTGTTCTTGTATTTCACTTTATTTTAATAAAACACTTTACTTAACTTTTTATTTTCTGTGTACTGTTGCCAACATAAGTACACGAATACAAAAACATATATCTTTTTCAAATATTATTACAGTATTCATGACGTTAATGACCGAATATAAACATAAACCCTGATAACACAATGAGAGCTGAAATAACCAGTCATAGAGCAGCATTACACTGTTGCCAATGTAATTTGTGACATAAGTTAAGCATTTAAATTTGCTGGTGCAACGCAATTGGGATATAAGGTCTACTTACAATTAAGTAGCACTTTAATAATCAACAACTTAAGTTGATGTGGAGAAACCTGGCATTAATGTATAGATTAAACACCACGGCCAAATACCTACATATAGTGCGGGACACCAATCTTGACATGAGAGGTAAGGGATAGAAATGCTCATATCGTAATATGCTATAGACGCCGTGAAATAATGATTATTACTTTGTGGTTCTAACTCATTTGTGTACGCTTATGATCCGAGTGTAAACAAGACAGGAACTGATACGAACACCAATTGCACAGATCAACTGCCAATATAAGAAAGGGTGCGTAGCAGCGTAGCTTTAAAACTTATTTGGGTAACTGTTATAATGTTATATTAGGTACCTATGAAAGTAAATTAAATGTATTTCGTGTGGATTTAAACGGAGCGCATATATTAGACAGTGATTTGTGCTAACATATTTTCCATAGTTCATCTTTCGTGGCTCGGACTATACTTACTAATGCTGCAAACTATATTAAGTTCAATTAGAATAGTACTACCATTTTAATTATTTAATAATTTATATTAAATTCCTTTCCATAGCTTTATTTACTATTTTCTTTTTAAAATGTCATCATTTTTATTTTAAATAGATTAGTTTTTTAACATTACATTTATCAGTCAGTTACATACATTTGAGTTGAGATATGAACTGTGTAACAAAGGAATCTTTAAATCATAGGCTCTGAGATTTATAAAAAAGATACGTTTTTAATTTTATTTGTAAAATATATAGAAAAAGTATTAATGTATATCATAAAAAATTCAATAATCTTTAATTTTTATAATGACATAAAATTCGAAAAAATGACATTTAATGTTAATTTTTGAAGAAAACAAATTATGAGCTTCAAGTAAAGTGCCATTTCAGGTTATCCAGTTTACACATAAATCTAATGGCTTCTTTCCATATTAGAATAGGGTCGAAATACAAGGTTTCAGAATATTCTGAATAATAGTATTTGAGTTAGAGCGTGGACAAAATCATTCACATACACACACACATACACACATACACACACACACACACATACACACATACACACATACGGACATCATCGTGAAAATTTTAAAATTGGATTCTAGGGACCTTAAAACGTGGTCATTTACCAAAATCTCGATATGTGATTTTAGCACGATCCCTATACCTCCCTTACCAAGGATAGCGGGGGGTAAAAATGTATATTTCTAAGTGTCAAAGAAAATTTAACCTGTACTGTTTAAAATTGCTACTAATTCTTTCAAAGCATTTTCTTTTATGCCTTTGAAGGCTAGCATTTTTTTGTTCCAGAGAGCTGGATACTTGCCTAGAAATTTGGCTAATCAATATCACTCATTATTTTATTGTCACTTGTTTTTGCTGCTGTTAAAACCTATAATGACTTTTCGCATTTCTATATGACCTATAGATTCAAATAATATGCCTCGTTTTGATTGGTCGTTGCATCGCAACGTTGGTATGGTAGAAATGATTAGGCAGAAGTCTTACGTCATCAACCTGAAGAAAACCATATAAAACGAAATATAACTTGTAGAAAATATTTGTTTTTAAATAAAGAAGAATAAAAAATACTAGTATTAAGAAACGTATATATTAATGAAATTTACAAATTAGTCCATCTCTATTTCTTGTACGGGATATAAAATTGTTTGAAATCATTGTAGTTGATTTTATTATATACGTTGCTATGGCCATCATAGGTAAAACACTAAAACAATTTAAGATCGCTGCGGCATCAACGTACATTCTGTTAACTATTCAGTACGGGATTATTGGTTAAGAATACGGGAAGTATGTACGGAACATTTATCTTAATCTATATTTTTCTCTACCTTATTTACACAAATAATTTATTTTATAGTAACAAACGACAGTATTACGAATAATTAGCATACGTGAAATTATCAATAAACAGTACATATCGTTATATTGTTACTTTCAAATTTCTAGGTTAAAGAAGCCATTCGCTTTCCATTGATATATTTTGTAAATTACGTTTATGAAAATAAAAGATCGCGATGTATTTATCAAGAACAGGAGGTTTCTAATGCTGATTCCATTATGTTTTTGTTGTTACACACGAAAAACAAAAGCACAGTTTGAAGAAAAAGCTGTTGTGGCCAGCACAAGATCTCTCGCCATTTCTATTTTATCTTATATAAGTACTGTATTGCACTTCGCTATCGAACCGTCGTTTTATAACAAAAAATTACAGAACTTTACCCAAATATTGTTTTTTATTGTATTTAACATGTCTTCTGCACACATATAATTCTAATTATATCTATTTTTCATTGTATGAGGAAGTTCCTAAATGTGAGAGATTCTTCCAATTCATTAACCAGATTGGCGGTATTTCTGATCGATATATGCATTTTACCTATAATTTCAAATATTTAATTAATAAAACAATAAGAAAGATTAAATGTACTATCCAAAAAAGCTATCAGAATGTCACTAAAACTCTTGATTTTTGACACTCTCATCTGTCATTTACAAACTATGTTATAAACATTTGATTTTGTCAAGTGGTTTCCTTAGTGCCTTAGCCTCTGCGATTAGATTATACTATATATTATAGTGTCTTTATCTCTAAATCTATACAAGATATAGTAAATATTTCAAATGTATTAGATGGAGAATTTTATGTTCTTCAATATTTGTAATAACAAAAATTTCTAAAAAATTATATTTAAAAGAATTTTTCTAAGAAATTACTAATTCCGGTTGTCCAATTGTAGCCAAAACTTTTTCAGCTCTTCCCAGGAGTGTCAGATTGGGGAAGCCATAGTTAAACAGGTCTTAAGTCATATAGTTTTTAAGGAATCGTCCCTCCAACATCCATACATACACACACACATTCAGACATCCACATACACACAGACACACACACACACACACACACACACACACACACACATACCTACATCATTTTAAAAATGTTATAATCGGATTGAAGTGCTTATTCACTAAAATCTGGATATGCGAATTTTAGCATGAATCCAATACCTCTCTTAGCGAGAGGTAAAAAATTATTGTGCCTGTATATTAAGATAAAATTCATATATGTACTTACCGTAACCTTCACAGATAATCCCGGATTGAATAGTTTCTCAAAATGTCCGCCAGGTAGTATAGCGCTTATCTGGAGTTGCCTACAGTTACGGAATAAAAACAACTAAGGAAAAGTGAATTAGTATTCCGTTGTTAATATAGACCGCGGCTGTTTATTGTACTAGTTACAACGAAATCTGCAGAGTGGCGCGACAGTCAGGCCTCCTAGGTATTAGATCTAAACTACATTGAATTGCATATTAAAGTCAGTGTCAATTTGATTTTCTAATGTCCATTTGCACCAACAAGACTTAAATTTTAAGCCATGCTTAAACAAAAAAATGCAAATCGAAATTTTGACAGCAATGTATTATAATTCATTTGACATTTCATTTCGATGTAATAATGACAATTTAATCCAAGTTTAACATTTAAGTTACGTTGGTGCATTCGGCCATAAGAGAATATCTTTATTATTTAGTTAGAAAAAAGGTGATCAGTAAGTGCTGTTTCCCGAACTGTATTTCAGGTTACAAATCTTGTAACGAGAAAGTCTCCATGTTTTCCAATACGGAAAAACGTCTTGTTGAGTGGACCCGAGCCATTGCAAGAAAGGACAAACTTTTCACAAGTAACGTGGTGCGTGAAAAAAATTGTACTCTAGATTGTTTGGTGATGAAGTGGATTGCTCCTGGTAATAAAATGTACATTTTTTCTTCAGTAATAAAATTTATCATCACGACCCATTGCTGGGTGTGCCAAGTGCCAATCTGTTTTATTCAAAGATTAAATATTTTTATAATTATATACTTTTGATTGCGAAACTAACTAATGCCGCTTTCACACTAGATGATAATGATAGGATCGTAATGTTACCCTGTCGTAATGTCCTAGTGTGAACGTACGAAATCGCACATCACGATCGCCTGTAGTAATGACGGAAATCTCTGTCATTACTATCGGATCACGTGACACTTGTGACGTATCAGTACCAACAGAAAAGTTTATAAATTGTCATCTGTCAACGCAAGGTTAAGAAAATTATAAATATGGAGTTTGATGATATTTACAATTATTTTTTACAAATATTTGGATTGTATCAAATATATAAAAATGTGACAACAAGTCGTAGACGGCGTATAAAGATTATTATGCAACTAATAAATCTGACAAAGTATAATATTAAAATGATTAATGATTAATCAGATGATCGAATCACTACCCCACTTGTTGAATGACAGCTGGTAAATGTTTCGCGGAAATAACTTGGCGGTAAATACATTGACCGGTAGTATTTACTCTAAACTAACTAATTACCATGACTACCATTTAGAAATACATTGGGGTGATTAAAAAACAACTGAATTTGTTACTTTAGTCAACGCTTAATCACCCCGGCTTGTAGTATGATCACGGTTTTAACTAAAACGCTGTTTTCAGAAATGTTAAATTTCATTATTTAATAACAATATTAAATAATATCAAATTTATCAAAATATGATTTTAAAGCAGAACATAGTTTGTATTCAAACAAATATTTTTTAAAAAATCATTCTCTACATATAAGGGAGAAATTAAATATTGAAATTTGAATTTGACATTTCTTAAAACAGTGTTTCAGTTAAAACCGTGATCATACTACGGGCCCCCTTGTTTAAGAGTAAATACTACCGTCAATGAATTTAAAAAATTCAAGATTACCAACTTTTAAATAAATGTAGTTCATTATAACTGTAATAGATGGCAATAGCTTCTAGTGTGAACAGACAGCTATCATTACGACAGAGTATCATAACGACAGTATATAATAATCATCTAGTGTGAAAGCGGCATAATATCATTAATTTGGTGATACAGCTTTGGAAAACAAACAAAAAAAAAAATACATTGAGAGCATTATCAAAATTTGTAAGTAGGTTTCAGCTTCCTAACAAATTCCATAATTACATATTTGGGATATTTATTATGGAACCACAAACATGAATATGAAATAATTTTAATAATTGTTCTTCAGCAACAACAATAGTATGTAGTAAATGTAGATTTTGTTCCAAGAAGTAACATTGTGGTACAATAATTCTATGAATTACATAAAACATTCTTCAAATAATTATAATTTTAATACTACAGTAACTTTAGATTTTTTATTTTTGTAATAGTTATTTATGCAACAAGAGTAAAAGTGTTGTAAGGTAAGTTTGTCGTCAAACTTTCCTATTCGTGAAATAAGATACTTTTTACTCGAGTTGCATACAAATTATTTTTAAGACTGCAACAAACGTAAATAAAATATATTGTAACAAAATACATAAATACATGCATATTTGTTTTGATGAATATGTCTTTAACTACCTACTTAATATAACAACACAGATTTAATGAATAATAAATAATCATTAAAACGAATTTTAGAGTACTTAACGCATGCCTAAGTATTTTACGTCTAACGTTTAAGAATTATTAATTTTAAAACAAGTACAACGACAGCGTTTTCTGTTCAAGCCGTGGAGCGTACCTATAGTGCAGTGCAGAAGTTTTAACCTTGTCTTCTGCACTGCATTGGGGTATTCCGGTGATATGGAATTAATGCAAAATAATAACTTTTTTCTACAGGTTCCATCTTCATATAGTAGAAAAATATAATAAAACATGTTTAATAAAAAGTTTAATTCATAATTTAATGTTACAAAATTGGAATTTTTACAGCTCTAGAAACGTCCTTGAAATTTGTGACGTCAAGTTGATAATCTGTTGCTCATTTCAAAGTAAATATTTTCGTTTAAAAACACAGATGGAGCCAGTAGTTAACACGCGCGGGTATATTTCTTGTTTGACATTCGTCCACTTTATAATTATTACTCCTATTTTTACCATAAACAAACACAGGACAAACTCCGAAATACACTCTGCTACTAAAATCATATGTAAACAAGCAAATGGTTGTCATGAACATGTGGATTTAGGCGCTGAAGTTCGTTGCAGTAGTGGCAGCACGCACTTTAGAATTCTATCGTAGAAAACAGGCGAATGCGATTCTACTTTTATAAATTTTGGTAGCATGCACATTAGAATTCTATATTCGCTTTTTGTTTCGGGAATTTTCGGGTTTTGTACTACTGGAATAAAAAACATCGCGACAGTTGTATTAATCAACTTGAAATATTTGTTTAAATAAAAATATACCTTGGCTTTGAATTGAAATGTGACAAAATAATTGACATTATATTTGACGTTTCGTGAATTATATTGTAAAAGAATGTTACCTGTACAATTGTTCGCCGCTTTTGAATATATGGAGGATGACAGAAGAGAACAAATTCGACAACAAAATATCGAAAGGAGAAATTTAAGGGATTCCAGCGACCCATTTTCATTGAATGAAACCCTTTTCATTGGTTCATTCCGGTTAAATAAAGAAATGGTGCGGTATTTAATTTTAGAATTGGCGCCCCACATGTCATCATCAAATCATTTAAATGCTGTGCGCCCGGATGTAAAAATATTTACTGCATTAAATTTTTTTTACTACGGGTGGTTACCAAAGACAAGTTGGACAAAATTTTATGTTATCTGTTTCGCAACGTTCTGTCAGTAATTATGTAGAAGATATAAGTTTTTTAATTGCAAACCATTTGGCTGGACGTTCCATAAAATTCCCAAGAAGAGTAGAAGAAAAACAAAATATTAAACGTACTTTCATGCAACACACACATTTTCCCGGTGTAATTGGAGCGATTGATTGTACACATATTGCTATTTTAGCACCAACCGAAGAAGAGCATAACTACATTAATAGAAAGGGATTTCATTCTAAAAATGTTCAAATAGTAAACGATAATTTTTCTATTATACTATAATGTACTTAAAATTAAAATAAATCTTTACTGCAGATATGTGATTATGATCTCCGGATTTTAAATATAAATCCACGGTATGCAGGTGCGACGCATGATGATTTTATCTGGAGAAATTCAAACGTACGGCAAGAAGTTGAAAATTGTCACTTGCAAGGTGATCATAACTCATGGTTACTAGGGGATTCGGGTTACCCTCAAGAACCATGGCTCATGACTCCAGTTATAAATGCTGTAGTAGGAACTCCTGAAGATCGGTACAACAGAAGACACTCTTCTGCGCGAAACTGTATTGAAAGATGCAACGGCGTATTGAAAACAAGATTTCGTTGTTTGCTGGGTGAAAGAGTACTTCGCTACGGTCCTGAAAAGACAGGTTTCATCGTTATTGCTTGTGCTGTTTTGCACAATTTATGTATTAATGCACGTCTAAATTTAAACGAAGATCCGGTGGTTGAACAACCTGATCAATTTGTATTACGACCTATACATGGAAACATTATAGGTGTAAATTCAAGAAATAATGTAATTGAACGTTATTTTAGATAATTGAGGGTATGTGAGAGTACGATTATGAATGTAAAGGAGCACAAGTGGAAGAGAAGAAGAGCATGTATGAATACTATTTTGAATGTGGCTGAGGCAAAAGAAGTGTGCTTAGATAGAAATGTGTGGCAAAGGGTGATTGTTTCGCAACTATTATGGTATGAAGATGTATGGTTAGTAAGAATGATAAGAATGTTCCTAGGAGAATGGAGCAACTCAGAAAGTATGTTTTCGAGTTTGTGACAACACTTTAAGTGGGATACCCGTGATTTTTATGTACATATGCACTACAAACCTTAATTAAATAAACAAATATCAAATATTTTAAGTTTAATTTTTATTACAAAACCTATATTAAGTAAAAACTAACAAATATTAAAAACATGCTTTTACATCTAAGTTATAAATAAATACTACGTGAAACGAGAATAAGAGTAAATTAAGAAAAAGAAAACAAATTAACGTAATTAGCATTATCTAAAGACGTTTTTCTAATACTTCTAAAAGTTTTGTAAAATTATTGTTTAAGTTCGATAAATTGTCATTAATTTTGTTCAAAACACCCAGAACTTCATCATTCATTGCCTTTAAATTTTCTCCGACTTTGGACTTCTCGCTTCTTTTCAAGGGTGACTGCCGTTCATCAGTAATACAGAAAAGCCTTTTTGATGCTGGAGTAAGGGAAGAAGTGCATCTTTTCGCAGTCCTCTTATTATTAACTATGTTGTTGTCGTCTCCATTATCATTTATTGTATTACTAAAATTTGGATTAGAATCTGATAAAAGGCCGGAATGAATTTCATAAGTTTCGGGTTCATCAATACAAGAAATGTTTACAATCGAAGTTGAAATTGTACTTGTCGAATTTGAGGTACCCATTCCCACTTCAGGTACATTTTTATTTCCCTCTACTGCAGTTCTTCCCATAAAATTTAAAAGTTTTTCCTCAAATTTAGACAATTTTAAATCGGATGTAGGTCCGCCCCCTGTTGCAGAATTATGTCTTATTTTACAAGCTTTTGCTTTCGTTTTTGATTTCTAGTCACATAAAGTCTACAAGTAATAATAATGTTAATAAATTATGATTAAAATTACAAATTCTAATAACCTTCTTCCATTCTTCTAATGATTTTTGCCCATGTCCTAAAGAATTTAGTTTTACGGATAAATCTGTCCAAAGTTCTTTCAAATTTTTTTTGCTGTCTGCAGGATTTCGAAATTTATTTGTTATAATTTCCGGATGCCTTTCACAAAAATTTAGAATAATTTCCCAATGGTCTGGAGTAACTCTCATTTTCTGTAATTATAAATGTAAACAATAATGCAGTTACTCTTATAAAGTAAAATAGAATTTTATATATTATATTTACGTACCTTTTTATAAAGAGACACAACAAAAAATATTTCAAAAATACTTTAATTATTGTAGTCTTTTATAATTTTGTCAATATGACAATTAACAATTACGATGTGAAACAAGAAATATATACGTAAATATATCTTGATCACAATAAATTAATTAAATTCAACGAAAAACAGTTATTCACAACGAAACACTTTGATCTTATAAAATAACATTATAAGATCGAAGTGTATACATTGACGTTAAAGAGAGAGAAAAACAGTCATTCGAATTGAAACGCGAGCTAAATCCTTTCGCCTCGAGTCGAACGCTTGCAGGCGAATATTTTTATGGCATGCTACCAAATTTTCGCTTCGATGCGAAAAGCGAAAAAAAATGACTGTCATTTGATAGAATTCTATAGTGCGTGCTGCCACTACAGATGTCACCATCGAGTTGACGTCATAAGCGCGCAATGATAAGAAAATTTGAATTGCGATGAAATTTTTTAAAATTCATATTTCATGTGATGCATACATTTTCGTACTCAAAGTTAGATTTTCAGAGTCCTACTGGTATGTACTAATGTAAAAAATATTTTTAAAAAATGTCGGAATACCACATTGGGACTTGCAGAATAGCACTCGACACTAACAGAATTTCGCGGAATTAAATTAATTAATCCCCGATAGAACATGTCAAAAATTGTAATAAATCGGTTCAAATATTATAAGTAAAGTAAAGAAAATTAATATATATATATATATTATACATAAAAAAGTGCTGCGTAAAAGGATGTACGAATTCAACAAGTAATCGGAAAATATTTTATGATTTTCTCAAGAAAGGCTCAGGAATTATTTACGTAAATAATTATTTTGGCAAAGAAGAGAAGCATAATCGACTGTATGTTGATTGATTTTAATATTAGTTTTTCTTTTAAAATTGTGCAAAATATTTATGTGTAAAGCTGTCTTTAAAAAAAAATTAGCAACATCGATAAAAGTTGCAGATGAAAATACAGCATTAAGGGGCCTATTCAGAGAAAAACAGTGAAAAAGTTGTTATGCATATAAAGATTGTTATCTTAAAGACATTTGTTACAATTTTTATGAATTTGTCAATTCACAATCTACGTCGGTATATTAGTTACGTTAACAACCTTCGAGCATATACTGACTAGAGGCCGCCTGACGGTGTGTGTTGTGATCGGAACATATGCAATAGGGGACATTTTCGGGAACGGAAGTCGAGGTGTATAGCGGGCTGCATATTATAATAATATTTGTACTACCTTTTTACAAAGTAAAGACTAAACACCGATTTTTCACACTTGCCCGTTGTCATAGTTTGATGTTCGTATATTAGATATACGTAACGAAGACAGAATGTAGGAAACCATAAGTAAGACAGAGATAAACATACAATTAGGTAATTGTTATTTTGCTGTTCAGCAATTAATGACGCAACGGTCAAGTATGAAAAATCGGTGTATAATTGCTGCTTTTGAAATATGTACTCGTAAATCATCTTCATTTCTTATAAATTTCAGTCTCTTTTCTCTCATGTCATTATTAGCAGGAAACCTAGAAGTTACACTTTGTTTATTGTATTATATGTAAAAAAAAATCTCAGTTACTTACACATGAAACGGAATGTCCGTACTTTCTTTGTATTTTTCAATTTAAAACAACACAGTATAAAAGAATGACAAGTAGTGACATAACACAACAAAACGCTGCCAGCAATACACCATGACGTCCAACCCCGCAGATCCCCCGTTCCGCACATCTTCCGATTACAACATACTATGGATTGACATAAGCAATTACTTTGATTGGATAATATCAGAGTATTATCCAATCAAAAAACAAGATCAAACAGCACCTATCTATTTGTCACTATTTTCTTACGTGAAATGAAGTATACTTCATAGTCAGTAATACTGGATTTATACAGCGTAAGCCGTAACGTAACGTACAGTGCCTTGGCATACTGTAACGTATGGTAACGTGTGATTTTTTTAAGCTATTTTATACGGACCTTTTACGATGATTTGTCGAAAAAGTATGCTCATGCTCAGTCGATATAATTTTAAGACAAATTTGTATTTAACAGGTTAGTTTATTCGTAATGCACTATATTTCGTATATATTTCCATTTAAAATATTAATATAAACTTTGACACATGACACATGTCAGTCTGTTCACAAGAAAAGCCTATTCGTAATGCAGTATTTTCTATATTTATTTCCATTTAATATATTAAGCTAAACTTTAACATATATTAGCCACATAAAAACAAACTGTAGCACAGGGAACTAATAATTTTCGTAATACCACAACGTATCTTAACGTGCCGTATCGTAGATAAAAGTTGGCGATCTTTGGGATATTAATACGTTAGAGCACGATACGTCACGTTACGGATTATGGCTGTATAAATTATCACATTTGTTTACATTGTTTTATTTTTTACGTTACGTTAGAGCACGATACGTTACGTTACGGCTTACGCTGTATAAATCCAGCATTAATGCTCGAAATTAACGACCTTTAGAAAATAGTGCTTGTGAATGAATTATTTGACAGTAGCTAACTTCATTTTATACTAGAACTTAATATAACCTTACTTTTTTCTGTCAAAGCTTAATTGTTTTAAAATGAGTTGCCAATTATCTATGAAAAGTAAACGTTCTGCCAAAACGACGAGAGAACAATATGAAATTTATGTTTCATATTTAGAAACGTGTAAAGCATTTAGAACTGGCTTGTTAACTCCTGCAAGTGATCTCAACTTGATATAATTGGAAAATTAAACAGTTGCGGAGTAGGTCCAGTGAAAATTATTGATGCCCGGAAAAGAGTATTTCTATTACTGCAGAGTCTAGAGTTTCAAAAAAACGTTCCTCAACAAAGTGCTTGTCTATACATCCCCCGCTCTACAAACATTTCCTATTAAAGTGGAGGGAATTTGGTGAGGGTGAAGGTAATATATAATTATATGTTATTATAGAGAACTTATTTTTGGGAACCAAATATGCAGAAAAACAATTTATAACTACTTCCGTTATGTTTGTACATATTTATATTTCATTTCACGTAAGAATATACATAGCGTTGGTTTAGATATGGATACAAATTTTGCCATTCGATTGGTCAGAATGCAAACCTATTTCACAAAAACGAAAAAAAAAACCACATGTCAGATGTCTCTTAACAAACAAAATCCCCAAAATTAAGTGAGATTTAACCATGTTTTGTTGTAATTTTTAATACTCAGGTCTTGTACATTTTTGCAACTAAAACATTTATTATTCACAAAGTTTGGTTTCACGAATTTAAATTATTTATTTAAAACATGCCCTTTGATTGGTCAGAATGCAAACCTAGTTCACAAAAACGAAATAAAATATCACCTGTGATGTGTCAGTTATCATATAAAATCTATATAATTAAGTGATATATAACCATGTTTTATTGTACAGTATAATATTCAGGTCTTATACATTTTTACAAATAGAAATATTTATTATTGACAAACTTTGTTATTACGAATTTATATTATTTATTTAATGCAAGTAAAAACTGTCGGCTCTCAAGCGCCATCTACAATTTTCTTACATGAAATGAAGTAAGTATAGGTATTTGTGGAATGGAAATGCGGCATTCGCTGCAAAACACGGAATATCAAAGCGAGCATTACAGGAGGAGGAGAAGATGGGCAAACGAAATTAAACGATATCGAAGAACGATTCCTAGATGTCACTGGTCGCTGTGTTATTGACGGTATACAAGATTTACCAGAAGGTGGTATACCCTCTGTAAACGCTAGAAATCTGCTAGGTACTTCAACTGCCACAAATACCAGTGTAGTAAATTTCAATGGATGTGATATGGCAGAAGGCAGAGGTGGAAACAAGGCCAGATGAATATATGTTGGCTGAGGGGAATATATTCCCAGGAAACACACACATAACTATCAAGGATAAATCATATGTGTGTGTGTGTGTGTGTGTGTGTGTGTGTGTGTGTGTGTGTGTGTGTGTGTGTGTGTGTGTGTGTGTGTGTATCTTTCCTGGGTTGTTTCTGCGGATGGAGCCGTAAATAGAAGTATTTCTATAGAAATTAGTGAACCATCAACAAAAAAATAAGAGAAAGATTTTCAACAAAACCTCCGATGAGAAATAATAGAAGAGAAATGAATAACCGATGAGAAATAATAGAAGAGAAATGAATAACCTTGTTTCTATAGCAGAAGCATAACTGCAGCATCTAATTTAGTTTTAAGTACCTTCGCCGAAGCAATATCAAAAAATGCTAAAGCAAATTAAGCTTTGGCAGAAGCTAAAAAAAAAAAAATAGAAATTTTTAAAATTAAAATATGAAAAACAAATTATTCCCATGGTACAAGTCCAGAAAATTTACAAAAATCTATACAGGGTGTTAAAAAATAAGTGTCCCAAATTATGAGGGCATATATTTCTGACCAAAATGAGTAAAAATATTTAATCAACATGGGTCCGATCTTCAATAGTTTTCGATATAAAATGCAAAGAAAAATGAGTTTTTTCTGTGTTTACCTCTGCTATCTCGAAAACTGTAAGAGTTACGACTTTGATTAAATCAGACATTTGGTCATCTTAGATTAAAAAAAAAATCAAGTAATTGTTCTAAGGATTTTATTTTAAACTAATCGTCCTCTTTCGGCCCAGTCAACTTGAACAATTGGCTCCTGATTTCTGTCTTCATTATTTATGAGCTCCATGTCATGGATTATAATGTCTATATCAACTGGTATATCGACATTGAGATGCAAGCACATATTATGCAATATTCCACAAGCGTAGGTGATTTTTCCAGCCACCAATAGAGAATAATGCAGCACTCGGTCTTTTAGAAGACATCTAAAATGTTATTTTAAGACTCCAAAGCAACGCTCAATACAGTTCCTCGCTGGAAAATGTTGCGTTGTACCTATCCTCATATGTTCCTTGCTGCGCAGGTTTTATTAGCCAGGGTGCCACTCCGTACCCAGAATTACGAATTAACCAGGATGAAGTCTCACGCGCTAAGAAGCATTCTTGAAGTAGTAGGATGTTCTAAAAATACCGGAATCATGTACTGAATGACGAGCATTTAAATTTAGTAATTTAAGATTTGCATTGCAAATTGCTTGCACATTAAGACTATGAAATCCTTTGCGATTAATAAATAAATGTTCTAAGTATAGTGGGTCATCATTAGGAGGAGGTACAATGGCAATGTAAGTTCCATCATTTGTTCCAATTATACCAGGAAAGTTAAATCTATTCATAAAAATAATTGCTTTTCTGATGCTATTTCAATAGCATTTGCCGGATATTTCACCCAGTCCTCTAACAAATGTGTAACTAATATACCGGTTACTTCTGATAAACATCTGCTTACAGTACTAGCTGACTGCTAACGTAACGTACGTTCCGTCTGCGTGTTGCTTTTCGCTGCAGCTCTGCATGGCACCAAACGGCAGCTGCACGGTTGCGTGCGGTGCCGTATTGTAGTAGTAGTAGTAGTAGTAGTACATTTAGTCTTATGAAGCAATAAATCTATCCCAAAATTATGGTTAAAAGCTAAAGTTGTAGCTGTCTGCAAACCAGGGAAACCTCGGGATGATGTTAGAAGTCACCGACCAATATCTTTGTTATGCTCTCCTTTCAAACTTTATGAACGGCTCATATTGAACAAAATTGGATTTGAAATAGATGAGCACTTGATTCCTGAACAAGCAGGCTTTAGATCAGGTAAATCTTGCACTGGTCCAGTATTAAACTTAACGCAACACATAGAGAATGGTTTTGAAAGAAAGGAAATATCTGGAATAGTTTTCGTAGATCTGTCTGCAGCATATGACACCATAAACCATAAGATCCTTTTAGAAAAAATATACCATATGACAAGAAACTTTCACTTAACAGAAGTATTGAGATCCATTTTGTCAAATAGAAGATTTTATGTGGAGTTTCAAGGTAAAAGAAGCCGATGGAGGAATCAAAAGAATGGTCTTCCTCAAGGTAGTGTTTTGTCACCTATACTTTTTAATATATATACAAATGACCAACCAATTGGTCCTTTTACCAGAAGCTTTATTTATGCTGATGATGTTGCAATCTTAAGTCAATCTCACAATATTGAGGAGATAGAAAAACAATTGTCTGATTCATTATCAAAATTATCAGCGTACTACAAGGCTAACCAGCTACGTCCAAATCCAGCAAAAACCCAAACATGCTTATTTCACCTTAATAACTCAGAAGCAAATAGTGAACTACATTTAACATGGAACTCAGTCTGCCTGCGCCACAATCCTAACCCAATATATCTAGGGGTAACTCTTGATCGTTCTCTGACATTTAGGAAACATATACTAAAAACAAAAGCAAAAGTTAATACCAGGAATGGTATTCTTCGCAAATTAACTTATTCCTGTTGGGGAGCTTCATCCCATGTTCTACGTACATCAGCTTTGGCTTTATGTTATGCTCCAGCCGAATATGCATGTCCTGTTTGGGGAGGTTCAGTACATTCACATAAATTGGATACAGTTTTAAATGATACATGTCGATTAATAACTGGATGTTTAAAACCAACCAACATCGCTTTGTTATATATGCTAGCTGTGATTGCTCCTCCGTATATAAGGCGTGAAACTTTATCTAGGGCTGAACGTACCAGACAGTCACTTGATGCTAGACACCCATTATATGGACATGAACCTCCTATTGCAAGACTTAAGTCAAGGAAAAGTTTTTTAAAATCAACGATTCCGTTAACCGCCTCCAAAATTTTGACTAAAAAAATATTGTGGGAAAAGGATTTAAATGAAAAAAATATTCCAAAATGGAACTCAATAGAAAAACTTCCGGCTGGATCAGAGTTAGATTGGGGAACTTAGAAAACGCTTAATCGTCTTCGTTGTTTTATGGGAAGATGTAAATTTAATCTTCATAAATGGGGTTATATAGATGACAACGCCTGCACATGTGGTGTTCTTCAAACAATGGAGCACCTCCTGCTTTGTCCACATTTACCAACTACCTGCACAGTCCAAGACTTATGGATGGGTACCGAAAACGCGGTATTATGTGCCAGATATTGGAAAGATATTTAAAATATATTTCTTTGTAACCAGATACGATTAAATAAAGCAGTGCACACGTGAGACGATTTCACGCAGAACGCAAATGTGGCTCACATGAATATTAAAGAGTTGGGCAATGAACTTTTTGTAAGGGAAATAAAAATAACTCGTCAAATAATTGTATACACGCATACGAAAATAGTTAAAATATTTATCAAAATGTTCTCATAACTCTGCGAAAGTTGTTGCAAATATACCTCTTTACCTCCCGTTATCCTTTGTGAGGAAGGTATAGGGATCGTGCTAAAAATCGCAGTCGAGATTTTGGTAAATTACCACGTTTTAATGTATCTAGAATCCGATTTTAATATTTTCACGATGATGTCTGTATGTGTGTGTGTGTGTGTGTGTATGAATTTTGTTAACGCTCTAACTCAAATACTATCATTCAGAAAATTCTGAAACCTTGTATATCGATATGGAAAGAAACCGTTAGATTTTATTGTAAATCGGATAATCGGAAATGGCACTTTACTTGAAGCTCATGATGGTTTTCGTCAAAAATAGCATTAAATGTCATTTTTTTCGCATTGAATTCTCTACAGGTATACATTAATACTTTTTCTACATATTTTACAGATAAATTTACAAAATAATCTTTTTTATAAATCCAGAGGCCTATGTTTTAAAGATAAATACAATTCCTTTGTTACATAGTTCATATGTCAAACGTATGTATCTGACTGATAAATATCATTGCAAAAAACTAATCGTTCAAATTAGTAATGGTGACATTTTAAAAAGAAAATAGTAAATAAAGCAAAAGTTATATGCAAAAGGAACAAAATGTACTATATTAATTTTCCTGTTTTCTGCGGTACCTACAATAGTGTTGCCGTAAGTTGAACGGATGTGTGTGCATGCATCTTCTACGTGCGTCGCCGCAGTGAGCCCGCACGATAAAAACCTGACGTGCGCCCCGGGCCTATAACCAAATGTACTACGGCTACAGCACTGACCGGTTAGGGAGCTGCGGCGAAAAACCATACCACGACCGTAAGCTTCTTAAAATTTTATTTAAATTAAAATCCTTTTGTCAGAACGTAATTGTTATGTATGTGCTTATTTCTGTGTAAAATATTCAATGTTTGCAAATCCTTGTGTTTGTGGCTTATGTTTAATTTTATTTTGTTGTGAACATTTTCACAATAATATATTGTTCATATCGTTATTTTTATTTTTATGTATAACTTTATTTTTATTTTCGGAGCAGTGAATGTAGCTTTAGTGAGACATAAATATATTTTATTTTCTGTTTCCCAGTAACCAACAACGGCACAAAAAGGGCAGAAGAGGGCATAGTTATTAAAAACAAATAATTCAAATTAGTGATTCTGTTATTTAAAAAATCATTTTTCTACATACGAGTATTATTAAATAAAATAACATATTTTGAAACTTTCGTGCAATATATTCCTATCCAATTATATATAATAGTAGTTTATATATCAAGGGAGTAAAGTTCGTCATTATTTGTCGAGAGCAAAGATTGAATCCTGAGGGCGCAGCCCGAGGGATGCAATCGCTTGAGGCTAATAATGACACTTTACTCCCGTGTTATATTCAATATTTTATATATAAACGGAAAAGAAGAAGCATGAAGCACATTTCTATAACCGAAGAAAAACTATTTATTTTAAATTTAATTTTACAAAAATCATTATATTTTTTTCCAAAATAAATATAATTGATAATATTCCTTATCTGTTAATCAATATCAATTAACGAAGGACTTGAATCACTTCATTTCCCTAGGGAGTACTTTATTTCCCTCTATTAATAATGAAGCACATTAAATTATGATTTTGATAAGAATAAAGTTAACATTATTTACCGGTTGTATACGAGTATAAATTATTTTATATGTATTAAAAGTAAGCACAGGTTACTCCGATTAGGTTACCTTTATTTAAATAGGTAACCTCGAAGAGTAGATTAGATTATATATTACATATTGAATGTAATACATTGATAGTGTTTCAGTACGTCAAAAATTTACAATAAAAGGTTTTTACGCAATTACATGTAAAATAATAAATACTCAACGGTATATCACATCGTCGAAAAATCTGAGTGAAGATATTGATCAGTATAATAAAAGCCCTTATTTATAGGATACTTACATAGATACTGTAACTTTAAAATTTTTCAGATTTAGTTTCTTGACATTGTCTGGTAAGGTATTACGTAAGTCAATATTTAATCAATTTTTAATATATTTATTACGTATAATCTTGGGTTTTCGTAATAGTTTAGCCGATCTAGTATCTTAGTTATGAAAATCGCTATTTTGTTTATATAAATGTTTAGACCATCGACCTTTAAACTAATAGACGCAGCTTACGAGCAAAACACTTGTCCCGCCATAACGGTGCAGACACAGTGGGCCGAATTCAGCACTTTTCTTTAACTAATGAAGCTTATCTAAAATTAACAAAATAAAGATAGATTTATATAATAATACATTAATAAGAAAAGGATGCAAGCTGTTTCCATGGTTACTAGAGACGATCACTAAGCTAAAGAAGAGTGCTGAATTCGGCCCAGTGTCTCTATCCTTCAACAGTAAGGAAGTTAAGAAAACGCTGGAAAATAAAAAGTTTGATTTGTCCCTAACTTGTTATACTTGGTGCGTAATCGCTAATAGTATAGATTTAATTTTTTTGTGCAAAATTAGATTCATTATATATTTTTAATACAATATATTACATACATATTATATTATAGGGGACAAGTAATAATTAATAAGTCCTTGCATATGAAATGACACAGCTGGACCGCGTACGTACTGCTGACTGCACGATATACACCGTTTCCCCATTATTTTGTCGCATACACACCTCACAACACATACACGTATATATTGACACAAATAATTGTAAATGTTCTCCAAAAAAAGCAAATAATAGACAAACAGTTACGAAACGTCAAATGTAGATTTTGACAACTTAGGGCCAGTTTTACAATCTCTGGTTAAAATTTTAACTGCTAGTTAAATAAACAAAATTGAAGCGAAATGAAATGTCAAATGACAAATTGATCATTGCTGTCAATAATCCGATTCAATATTGTTAATTTAACTTACAGTTAAAATTCTTACCAGAGATTGTAAAACTGGCCCTTAGTGATAGAGAGCGATGTATAGGTCATCCTCATCTACACGTTGGCCGAGGTTAGGCGAATGAAAGCCAATGCTGAGTTTACACCAACGTGTGGATAGGCTTTTTGTTTAACTTTGTAGCGACTCGCATTGGCCATTTGCCGACGCTCGCCTCAAAGTCGGTTTTTGGTGCAACTACTTGCCAACGTGTGGACGCAAAATACTTGCGCCGAGTCGCCTTGCATTGCCTCGCCTTTATTTGTTTATATTGGTTTATTGGCGTTAGTTGGCCCAACGTGTAGATGATGCTTTACATATGGCTGAAAAAGATGTACAATGAGTACGACGTATGCGCAGTATACTTTAACTGAGAACTTCCGTACTGTAGAAGAATAGAATATATATATATATTTCTATCCTTTTATGTTGGAGCATTATTCTAACAATAAAAGAATAGGAGACACTTGGTCCATGGTCCATTAGTTTAAAGGTCGATGGTTTAGACATATATTTCAATTAGAGAATGATAAATTAAAATTGAAGGTAACGTCATAATTTGGTGGAGTAACCAACAATGGTTCCCTAGGTTCGAGACCAGACACTCTGGCACGCGGTCACGGGGCAAATGTTATTAAATAAAATTACATACATATATTTATAGATTCGTGCAATATATTTCTATCCGATTATACATATATAAATTATTTTATACTAGCTGTACCCGTTCAAGTATTTGCAACAAACAATATTAAGGCAAATGGTGTTAAATCATAAATCTTTTGTATTTATAATGTTTAGTTCTCTGCTAAACTGGTTTTTTAAAACTATCCCCCGCTGCTTTATTGAATATATAGAGAGAACTCTGATTAATTATTCAACACAACACTCAATAAATAATATATAATTTAGGGCTGAATGCAAGGATAAAAATGTCTGAAAACAAACTTCCAGTTAATAGTAACTTTTAAATAATATATAACTGTTACTGTTTATCAATATACAGTATATATAGGTATACAGTATACATTTGCCAGTTTGTATACTTGCTTGCAGCTAACTCTATATTTCGAAACTGAAACCACAGAATAAATAAATTTAACTATTTTTATACTGTGCTGAAACTGTAAAAACCTTCAATAATGACCTTTAAGAAAAGTGTCATTTCCGGTTGATTGTTTGTAAACAAAATCTAATTTGTTTTTCTATAAATAGAAAAGTCTGTAATACTAAATTTTGGATTATATTTTTTTAAGTTTTTCCCAGCAAATTTGTTAAGAGCTCCAAATTAAGTGCCACTTCGGGTATATACAGGGTGTCTCTTAAATAGGGGGACATGGCTTAACCACAGATTCCTGAGGCTAAAATAAGACGATTTAACCAAACTTGCTTCTACCGGAAAGTGTACCATTTAGCCAGAATTCTGCTTCAAAGTTCTTCGAGAAAAAATTATTTTTGCTTATAATAATCGGACGCTTTATTCGATTTGGATGAAATTTGGTATGACAGTTTATATGGTTATAAGTCATCTTTTAAGGTGATACTTGTTATTATTAGTGAACCACTAGTGTATGAAACTTAGGTCTCCCAACATTAATTAGACCGTAACTTTTTAATGGCAATGCCGAAAACGTGAAATTATTTTTCTTCAGAAAGATACATTTAATAGTAAACTTTTCTCTCTCTTTATTAATTAAAATATGAGTGTTTGCACTGCTAAATTTTTAAAATAAATTTAATCTAGCAGTCTATCCAAATGTCAAACAAGTAATTTTTAATGTATAGTAAAAATCTAATATGTTGTTTCAAATTATATGAGTTTTAAATACCGTATTAGCGAAGCTTTGGATCATATTTTAATACAAATTTCTTAAGAAAATCTGTTCAGAGCTTCAAGTAAAGTACCACTTCAGTTTTAGAAAAAATCTAATGCGTGTCGCTCTCATTAATACAAAAGTCTTAAATAGTAAATTTGAAAAGTTTTGAATTATATAATATTTTTCAAGAACATCTGTTCAGAGCTTGAAGTAAAGTATCACTTCTAGTGTATCAATTTTAAACAAAATCTAATATGTTGTCACCTTGATATGAAAGGCTTAAATAATAAAATTGAAAAGTTTTGCTTTTGCCCAAAATCTAATCAACTTATTATATTAATGCAAAAAGCTTAAATACGGTAAATAGAAATTATTTATAGTTTGATATGTTATCGAGGACGAAAAAAATAGTCATAAAAATAGCAAAAACGTGTTCTGGGAACCCTAATTCGTGCTTAGTCACTGAAAACTCACTATCACATTTTTTGACCGAAAACATTACCTCCCTTACCTACGGTACGGCGGGAAGTAAAAATCTGATGTGGACACCACATGACTTCCTTGTATGCCTGTTACACTATACCTACATATTTTGATAATAATTAAAATTTGTATTATAACAGACCCAATCAAAAATTGCACATATCTGACATAATTTGACATTGACATTAAATTCTTTATTTTTTTGTTATTTTTTGTCCTAATTCATAGCAAACTTAATTACATAAACCAAAAAGTACATAAATTTAAATTTACATATCTCGCTTATATAAATAGCTAATTTAATCATACTTGATGTTTTCGACGCAGAATTCAATTCTCTAAAACTTTTATATGAAGCATTTATTTCTCAAATCAAATAACATCTATTATGTTATTCCCATTGATATAAAAGTATTATATACCAAATTTGGATTATATTTTAATGTAGTTTTTTATTAAAATCTATTATAGGCTTCAAGTAAAGTACCACTTCCGGGTATACCATTTTAACTAAAATCTATTATGTTATTCCCATTGATATAAAAGAGTCTTATATACCAAATTTTAAAAGTTTTGGATTATATTTTAATATAGTTTTTCGTTAAAATCTATTATAGGCTTCAAGTAAAGTACCACTTCCGAAAGTTATGTAATGACCAAAAAAGGAGGTGCACAACTAGATGTTATAACAGTCCTAAATACAAAATTTTAACTTTCTGCGGCTTCCCATTTTTCAGTTATGCGAGATACGTACAGACGTCACGACGAAACTAGTCAAAATGGATTCAGGGATGGGCAAAATGGATATTTCCGTTGAAATCTGGAAACCGAAATTTTTCGCGATTACAATACTTCCTTTACGTCGTGCAAGGAAGTATCATAGTAACACTGGGATAGGATGGAATTTATTGTTCATTATTTGATGAAGAATTTTGTATATTGTTGTAAAAATTTTGTTCTAATAGATTATCAATATTTTCCGTATATTCTATATTCAACGTCTTTCACTGTTATATTTTATCAATATATTTATATCATTTTATAATCTATAATATAATTTTTTATCAACATCATCAACAAATATTTATTGTTGTAATTCATATGTTCCATTTAAGTTTTCAATATTAATTAGTTTGTTCATTATTTCAATGTGTGGGCAATTTTTAGTTGGTTTACCAATATGTTTGATTGTTATCTAGTGTATAAGAGAAGGCAAAAAGCAGTAATCCTAGCCGATTGATTATAATAAAAAAAAAATTATAATGTTTTCTTTATTTGAAAACCATAGTATGAATGTATTTAATCGCAATTTAATTGACCAGTTATGATTTAATGCTAGTGGTAATTCGAAATTTAGTCGTAAGATTTTTGTTCTGGTTTAAAAGTTATAAGTGTAAGTTGCAACGCAACAATAAGTGCAATCTCAAATTGATTAGCAATAATATCCATAAATTCAACTTTTTTCAGTGTTATACTTATATTTTAATAATATAATTATGAATCAAACTATTTTATTTTTATAGTCTATATTGATTTTTGTTGTTACCAACAAATATTATTATTGTTGTAATCAATATGTTCCATTTGTGCTTTCAAGTTTAATTATTTTATTCATTATTGTAAATCAATTCATTAGTTTCGGAATATTAGAGTCATATAGCTTACACTGCTTACAATTACAACTGAAACTTGGATCTTATAGTAAATTAATTATTTTATTCATTATTGTAATCTACAGTGTATGAAGGAACATTGTGTTTTTATTTTTAAAATTAACGTCTCTATTCATTTTATCTATCAATATGTTTAAACGTTAAATTTATCCAGTGGTTGTGCGGGAAAATAGCAATCTGCAAATGATAGATTACGTACGTATAATAAACATTTTGGTATTTAATGCTTTCGTTTTTTGAAAAGCCTGTAAATTTACTGCTTTCTTTTTCGCGACGTACATTTATAAATCTGAAATAAGATGTAAGTAATGTATTTCAGATTAGATAAGGGATAGGTATAAAATTGTGTTAATATTTTTAAGGTTAACATATTATAATGTATGTAATTAATACTACACAACTCTTTAATTAATTTTTCTCTATATTAATTAATTACCATATTTAAGTTTAGGGCCGCTTTCATAATCAGGCTTACTTTAAGACTTTTAAACTTTTGAAAGTAGCAAAGAAGGAAGAAATGAATATATTATTATTTCTGTAGGTATATTATTAATCGAGTGAACATGTAGGCACTCATACGTACTCAATCATACACCAGGTGCAAAGTACATATTTCTGATTCCGGTAAGCACATATCTGTTTAAAATCTCATACGTATGCCCTTTCAACCTATTCATATACATGAATGAATTCCGTACCTTTGGGAAATGACTCTTCCGAGTTCCGAGCAACCCTATTTTATATTTACGAGTTATCTAAATTTCTATAAAACTGGGTCATACTGAGAGGAGTAAATATTGTGAGTGGTTAGAATTTTCCTATTCACATTCCATAACATTGAATTTAATGATATTGCAAATACGTCGTTAATATGCGAGGAAATAAAGGTTTATTTGCTGTTAATAAATTTATTAAAAAGATGCAAAATTGTTTTGCATCTCATTAACCGTTTACGTGGGAGTTACTTGAAAGTTTGGATGATTGAGTTATTTTTGTCATTCACTAGTTATGAATATGGAGATATGTTTTCGTTTTTGATGTAAATACAAATTTACACTTCAAAAGCGTTATTACCAACAAGTAAATCAATTCATTAGTTTCGTAAACTAAATTTACGCTTTTTAATTTTGATTAGTATTGGTTCGAATATTTGAGTAATATAGCTTACACTGCTTACAACTGAAACTTGGACCTTATAGTAAACTACAATAGTTTTATGCTTTGTTGTTTATATAAAAAATATAATGCACACAATTACAGACCGATGACCGATAGCCCTATTGTATTCTGTTACCAAAATATTCACCTCCATCATTAATCTAAGAATAACAACTTTTTTAGAAACTAATAACAACAACGAATGAGGGGTCCCGAATGAAAAATAATCGAACAAGCAGTCAGCAGTGGAATTGAATCTGGATACATATACTTAAGTCCACTTGTGCAGTCACATGTGTATTTTTTTTTGTTAAAACGTTTTCATTTTACATCCTTTGACAACAAAATTTTACATTCTCTTATTTATTTATTTTTTTATTATTATTGACATCTTTTTAAATGTTCTTTATTTATGTTTTTATGAAGTATGACGATACTCTGTGATAATTTTATTCAAATTTGTTCCTCATGGATGGTTGCCACAAAAACCTTACGTAATTAGACGTTTCTTGCCCTGTAGAAGACTAACGTTTTAGTCGAAACGTTGGTTTGATATAAATAATTTCACTGTAAACTGCTTGTCCGATTATTTTTCATTCGGGCCCCTCATTTATTCTTCAGTCGATTATCGCTCAAGTTCATCCTCAACGAATTTCAATCCGGCTTTAGAAAGCATAGATAGGGGTACGATAGATAATGTATTTTCTCTAACAGCCATAGTACATATCCAACTGAGGCTAAAACGTAATCAATCTTATGCAATATTCATAGATCTCAAACGAGACTTTGTGTCATTAAATCACCATTTACTATGAATTAAGCCATATGAAAACGGAATTAGCACCAAAATTATTAGACTAAGCCGAAATTTATATTCAAGAACAGAAACATGTGTCAAAACAATTATTCTACCACAGAATACATAAAACTTCCCGAGGGAATCATGCGGGGTGATGCTTTAAGTCCCAGTCCTATTCACACTATTTTTAAATGATTTAGAAAACTTCTTTTTACTCCATAGTGTAAAAGGTTTGAACATAGATATAGTAATAGTCGGACACTTTTATAAAGATATTCAATTAAAACATAAGATTCTTGAAAAATATTGCCATGCTTATAAATTAACTTAAAACACAAACAAAACAAAAATTTTAAATTTCCATAAATGTCGCAAAAATTCTGCCAACACTTCATTTAAATATAAGAACGATACAATTGAAGAGGTGAATAACTTACACGTATTTAGGTATAAACTTTTCCAGCCCAGAAAAATTTCTTACAGCAGCCAACAAGGCATTGCAAAAAACTAGTTGGCATAGTAAAAGTAAACTGATTACTGAGTAAAGGTATATCAAGTACATATGGGGTTTTCACCAAGACAAGAATCTTGCGTTGAAACTTAAATTCTTGTCTTGTCTTGCATTTCAAGGCAAGAAATTAAAAAAATCTTGTCTTGCTGATTTGTCTTGTCTTGTCTTGCGTGTCTTGCTATTTAGGGGAATCCCCGAGTTATGCACTGTTAGGGATTCCAGGCTGTGTCGTGTTTTGAGTTTGCGCTGTGATAACGAAATATCTAAAACCGTTGAAGACTTTAGCTGATGTTCTTGGAGGTGAAAAGTATTGCACATTGTCAACTGCAGTCAAAGGCATAAATATTCTAATTGACAAATTAGAATCATGGGCATTTGAATTGAACGATAAGGAGAATATGACTGATAATGATTAACAACTTATTTTTGCCATAAATGCTGCAAGGGATAAAATTCTAAAGCATTATAAAAAGTCCAATTGGATATATTGTGTAGCATTTGTTTTAGATCCACGACACAAAAAAGAAACATTTCTAATGACTGTTTGGGGCAAGGAATTAGGAGCTTTGTCTCTGAAAAAAATCGAAGAATTATATAAAGATAATTATTATACAGAAATTATTGTAGACGTTTTCTCACCAACACCAACACAATCTCATAATCAAAAATAAATATGATTTTAGATTTAAATTGTATTATTTAATCGTAACATAAATACAGTGTCCTCTTCTGAAGAAGCTTGGAAGATAGAAATAAATAAATACTTTACCGCAAAAAGGGAATATGATCACACAGACATTCTTGATTGGTGGTGGAAACATGAAACAATTTACCCATGTTTGGCACGCATGGCAAGAGATGTTTTAAGTACAATGGCTACATACGTTCCCTCTGAAAGGCTATTTTCTAAAGCCTCCCTTGTTATTACAAAGCAGAGAAATCGTTTAAGTGCAGAATCTGCTAGGTGCCTCTTATGTTTAAATTCATGGATGAATAATAAAACTATTATTTCTGAGGCTACAATATATTTTTTTGTATTTTATTATACTTGTAACGAATATTATGTAAGCGTTTAAGACTTTTATATTTATGTAATACCTAATTGTTTTCTTAATTAAAATATTTAACAATACTACTTTTGTTTACAAATTTAATTAAAAATTACCCTACTTTTATTACTCGTACAGTAAAAAAATTTTAAATGCAAGATTTCTTGCAAAAAACTTGCAAGAATTCTTGTTCTTGCTTAACTTACTTCTTGTCTTGTCTTGCTTATCCAAAGTCTAGTCTAGTCTTGTCTTGTCTTGCTTTTTAAGCAAGACACAAGACAAGACCAAGATATTCGTGAAACTCTAAGTACATAGTCTAAAAAAATACAAATTATTGAACACCATTATAATGGCATCCAGCCTATATGGGTCGGAAATATAGGCCCTTAGGTATTTAGTTAAAACGTAACAAATCCAAAACAAAAACAGGGAAATTGATTTCTCTAAAAGATATCGATCTTAAAGATTCTGAAAGATCGGTTTTTCTAAAAAATAGAATTACTCAAATATCAATAAAAAAATATCTCAATTTTAGCAGTATTTGGCATTTGAAGCGCGTTAGATGTTAATTCGTGAATTGTGTTTCGTGATATGATGTGCGTATGTAGAGTAGAAACTTTTTTTCAATATACATACATTGATATTTTATTAAAATCAGTTTTCTGATCTATTATTAAAATCGATTTTTTGATTCTTTATTAAAATTGATTTTTTGATATAGTAGGTATTACGATTTCTATTAGAAAATACCAATCCTTTGTGATTGATCGATCAAATCGATCAATCGCGACAAATTTATTTTTTTTGATTTCAAATTTTTAAGATCGCACAGCCCTACTCCCGGTTATATGTTGCGGGCCGAAACCGGTACAATGCACATACGGACCGACATTTTAAAAAGAGCTCTTAAATGAATGGCTAAACTATTCTCAATGGACGATAACATTCCTAAAATTTTACTAGATCGCTTGTTAGCTTTAGATGGCTTTGAATTTAACAAAAATTAATTTAATTGGGGAACTCAACTCAAATACGTTGAGAATAGGCTCATCTATTTTCTTATTTTATAAGCATTTCAAGATGTACTTATAACAAGTCTATATTCTTTTATTTTAAACATGAGTGAAACATGAATGATTAATTTTTTGAGGCGAAAAAAATTAAATTTATAAAGAAACAATTGAAAAAATCAATTATAGATCATCATTTGTTTATTTTTAATTTCATTATTTATATTCATTTTTCTAATATATAAACTTCATAAAGAATATTGTACTACATAATGAAGATTTAAAATAATTTGTACCCTCGTTTGTACCTTTTCTTCACAAATGATTTTATTGTAAGATGTACGTTTCGGTTACTCTGTAACTATAATCAGCTTCAACAAAATGTTGAAACTGATTATGGAAGTTCCTAAATGTTAGAGATTCTTCCAATTCATTAATCAGATTGGCGGTATTTCTGATGGATATATACATTTTACCTATAATTTCAAATACTTAATTAGTAAAACAATAAGAAAGATTAAATGTACTTCCCAGAAAAAGCTATCAGTCACCTAAAACTGTTGCTTTTTGACATTGATATCTGTCATTTACAAACTATGTTATAGTCATATGAATTTGTCTAGTGGTTTCCTTAGTGCCTTAGCCTCTGCGATTAGATTACTCTATATATTATAGTGTTTTTATCTTTAAATCTATACAAGATATAATAAAAATTTTAAGTGTATTAGATGGAGAATTTTATGTTCTTCAATACTAGTAGTAATAAAAATTTTCGAAAAATAATATTTAGAAGAATTTTTTAAAGATACTACTACTTCCGATTTGTCCATTTGTTACCAAAACATTTTCAGCACTTCCCGGGAATGTCAGATTGAGGAATTCATAGTTAAATAAGTCTTAAATCTTATAGTTTTTGAGGAATCGTCCCTCCAACATCCAGAAACACATACACATATCCACACACCACACACACGCATGCACACACACACACACAGACATCATTTTAAAAATATTATAATCGGATTTTAGGGACCTTAAATCGTGCTTATTCAGCAAAATCTGAATATGAGAATTTTAGCATAAATCCAATACCTCTCTTAGCGAAAGGTAAAAACATCTGTAATTGATTTTTACAATTGTTTTTTAATCCAAAAAATTAATAATTCATGTTTTGCTCATGTTTAAAACAAAAGAATGTAGACATCGTTGAAAAGCATTTAAAATACAGAAAAAGATGAGATATTTTCAACATTATGTTCCTATTTAAAAAAAAAACTAATTACATCACGTTATTCTACGTAAAAAACAGTATAAAAATTAACTAAACATTTTTTCTTTATTTTTTATAATAAGCGAGATATGAGGTATTTTTAAAATAAGCGAAAATCAAGTTTTAGCCTCTAGCTCAAAAACAAAAGACGATGGAAAATTCATCTGGTGCCTATCAAAGTTGTCTAAAAAGTTGGCCCACAAAGATCTACATCAATTTTCTTAATAAGAAAGTTTTTCATATAACTTGAATTTGTTCTGCCCTGTAAATATGTATGTACGTTTATATTCATAATAATTGTTAAAAAGATCAAGTATTAAGTTAAAGAAAACATGAAAATTAATATCTCAAACACTTTTTGGGATTTTTATACCGGATTTATACTGCTGTTTTTATTTTTTTATGCTACGGTTGTAAACAATTTGTTGTTGTACTCAGAGTCAAGCGTCTTGTCAAGGACTCGATGCAAGATTAGACTGCCTTTAAGTCTCGTCTCGATAAGACCAAAACAAGATCATTGTAGCAGTGGCGGCTATTCGGGTGAAGAAGGTGAAGAGCAACTTCACCTGTTATTTAAGAAAACAAAATATTTTTTAAAAAATTAATTTCACATTATTTTTTTTTTATTTTGTATTATAAAGCCTGAAATAAACATTAATATAATCTAGAAATCAAATTATCTACTAAAAATTATATAAATTGATCGTCCGCAACCCGCATTACATGAAGAGTAATTCAAATGGGGTCCTATACCATAGTCATATTTTAACTATCTTAAATAAGAATACGAAAATAAACATAAATTAATGAGTATTAGTGAAAAAATTTTCTTTAAATATTGACTAGGTCACAAACTATAAGCGATTGAAGATGATTACTAATTGGGTATGACGCGTTAGGTACTAAGAATTTGATTGGTCGCCTGATTTTAAAAAGAAGATTCGCGCGTCTGTAGCGGTCACCTTTATAGGAATATGAAATGTCATGTTGTTCCATAACCTAACAAATTTGTGTTTGATGAATTTGTTTAATTATTGTTTAACATCTAGTAATATTAACAATAATAATATATTTGTAATTAAAACAATTTGTAATATTAATTAAATGAATAATAATAATAGTTAAATTAATATTGAAACTTCAAAACAGGCCAACACTGGCGCCATCCGTCGTCATACTTTGTGTAATAATATCGTCAAACTGTTTCAATGTTCTATAATTTATTAGGAAAAAAAGGTTATTATTTACGTTATTTATACTTAATAATAATTTCTTCATGAATATAACATATAAGTTTTTATTTACAAACATTACAGCTATGCAAACATGAAAAAAAATTTTCCCTCTATAACTAACAATTTGTCCCATTGTTTGTCGATCACTTGTTAGTACCTGATACGTCACGCACAAATTCTTAACCTTTAAAAATTCATATCTCGCTTATTACGTAAAATTTTTAAGTCGCGTTTGCACTAAAATTCTTATTTTATCCTGTTCTTACAGAAAAAATAAAATAAAAGAAAAATGGTATATGGTTTTATTGTTAATATTAATACTTTAACTCTTTAACAGATTGCACATTGTATATTTAAATCATCAGAATAAATCTGAATAATTTTATTATATGCAATTTATTGGAAACACAGTTCTCTAGATGAATAGATGATAATAATGTATTGGCAAGTGGTCGACCAACCCCAACATTAAATTTAAATAAAATAAAAAATGTTAGAAACTGTGGAAGAACGCACAATCTACATTTTAAATCTGCCTGGTACAATAAATTTTCATTTGCAAAAACTTTTTTGAAGGATAGGCGTATTGAGCTAATTTATAAAGTATGACTTAAAAAATATAATTTTGTTTTGTTTATAAATATTTTTTTGATTTAAAATATATATTTGAAATTTATCGTACGTAATAATTACAACACCCCCCCCCCCCCCCCAATAATACCCCCCCTCCCTCCGACATTCATTCATAAATGTCTCTTCACCTACTTTTCACCTCACGAGCCGCCACTGCATTGTAGTCGAGACTAATGGCGACAAAGATTTTATCAAAAGATCGAAAATCGATTTCAAATTTTTAAGATCGCACAGCCCTACCCCCGGCTATATGTTGCGGGCAGAAACTGCTACAATGCACATACGGACCGACATTTTAAAAAGAGTTCTTAAATGCTTAGAGCAGGGGTGGCCAACCCAAATGATCTTGCGAGCCAATTTGGAAATGCATCATAAGTCCGCGGGCCGCAATTATAATTATATGTCCCCATATTAGATTTAGACCCATTATAGACATTTTTTGGAGTGAAAAATTTAAACATAATGAGATATTATTATTGTATTTACTATTTTTCTTACAAGTAAACATAGATAATATAATAATAATGATACTAAACGCACATTGTAAAGAAATATATAACACTAAAAATGAAATATAAGAAAATATAAATATAAATGAAATAAAAAAAATGAAATCAATAAAAAATTTTATTTTACTAGTGCGATATTTGTTTCTCCACTCTTGCGCTTAGCTTTTGCAAATCGATCTCAATTTGGGTATTTGCACATCGTAATTGGTGTTGCAGGTTAGCGTCCGTTATGTTTGAGCGTGTTTTGTTTTTGGTCAACTTCATTTTAGAAAAAAACGATTCGCAAGTATAAGTTGAACCAAAAGCGCTAACAACTTTTTGTGCCAGATTTCTCAAATTGGAAAATTTCTCTTTTGTGACGTAAGTGTTATAAAAATCTATTTTTGATTCTGTTTCAAAAATGTGTTTTAACTCAATATTGCATTGTAACTCAATCAGTTCCATTTGGAGATATTCTGGGGCCGACTCGATTTCAACATGAAAGAGAGATGAATATATTTCAAAATTTTTTTTGTATCTCTCTAACTCTAAATTACTGAATCGGCTTTCAAAAGCAGCTGTAAGTTTTCTTATTTCTTGTGCATATTTGATGTAATTGTTACATTTTGATTTTTTAAATTCTTTCAACAATGGAAAGTGGTGAGCGTTATTACTTTTCAGTTGCGATTCAAATAACAATAATTTCTTCTGAAATGCTTTGATGTGATTAAATGTATCGATTACAAGGTTATCTTTTCCTTGCAATAATATATTTAATTGATTGAGTTTTTCGACAATATCCACTAAAAAGCATAAATCCAATAACCACTCATCATTTCTTAATTCTGGTACAGGTCTTTGCTTCTCATTCATAAACAAGTCAATTTCTTCTCGTAACTCATAAAACCGCTTTAAACATTTTCCACGGCTTAACCATCTGACTTGACTGAAGTATACAACGTCACCATATTCAGAATCTAATTCTTTCAGGAACTCCTTAAATTGTCGATGCGGAAGTGCATGTGAACGAATGTAGTTCACTGTTTTGATAACTACTTGCATAACATGATCCATCGATAATACCTGGGCACATAAATTTTGTTGATGAATCAAACAGTGAATTATAATTAAATCTTCTCGTTTGGAGTGGTTACTAGTTTTGTTGTTGGATTCTATTTTATCGATTAGTAATTTTATAGCTCCCTTTTCTTTACCTACCATAGCAGGTGCTCCATCAGTTGATATTCCAGAAAGTATTTCCAAATCCAAGTTGTTTTCGCATAAACAGTTTTCAACAGCATGGAAAATATCTTCTCCTGTTGTTCTATCTTTTAAACTTATCAAATTTAACATTTCTTCAGTTACTTGAAATGATTCATTTACTGCACGAAGGAACACTACAAGCTGAGCTGAGTCTGAAATGTCTGTGCTTTCGTCAAATGCCAAGGAAAAATATTTGAAATCTCGAATTTTGTCGCGCAGTTTTACGATAATTTCATTTGACATGTCATTAATTCGACGACACACTGTTTGCCGAGATAGGCTTAAGTTCGAAAACAGTTTACTTTTATCAGGCAAAATATCCTGCACAACACTTTTCAAACATTCTTTTACAAATTCACCATCCGAAAATGTTTTCATTTTTTTTGCAATCAAAAGTGAAACAGAATAACTTGCCTTAACTATATTGGAAGGTTGCTGTAATGCTGCACCAAACATTTTTTGTTGAACCTTTAATTGCGACTTAAACTCCTTGAGCTTCGATTGTTTCACTTCTTTATCGAACTTCAAATAATCCTTATGTTTTGTTTCGTAATGCCTCTTAACATTATATTCCTTAAATACAGCAACGACCTCTCGGCAAATTAAACACAATAATTTTGTATTTTGAACTATGAAGAAGCACTTTTCTTCCCATTTCTCGCTATACTTTCTATTTTCCTCCACTATTCTTCTTTTCTTTGTAGTCATACTGAAAATAAGAGAGAGATTAAATATATCTATTTTTAAATTAATAGGAGTTATTACCTGGTGTTGTTATTTTAAATATGTTGTTGAAGTTCTGGTATATTAAAATAATTATCCTGCAGTCACAGCACACAAAACAAAACCAAAAAGCAAATTTCCACTTGAAACTGAGAGTCTGTTCTGCTCTGCTTTGCTATCAACAATCAACTGTGTGTATCTAGGGATGCTCACTGCGCCACTGAGATCACTTAAGAGTGAAACATCAAGAGTTCGCAGAATATAATTTATTTATTCTGCGAACTCATAACGGTAAACTCATAAATAAAACAGGCAATATTTGTCACATATTCGCAAGAATATTATTTTAAAATCAAAGTTAATTTTTTCTCATAATTTCGACAGTTAATTTTTGAATATATGGATGCACAAATAATGTATTTTATTATTATATATTGGTTTTCACTACTGTGGCCATTATAAAAGAAGTATATTTTGTAAAAGTGTGATGAATCTCGCGGGCCGGAAAAATGTTCAAGGCGGGCCACATGCGGCCCGCGGGCCGCGGGTTGGCCACCCCTGGCTCAGAGTATAGAATAGGACTAGAGAGAGCGTAAAGTATAGATATAGACAGAGTTTTTGTCGCCATGAGACGGAAGGGGAATCTCGTGGCTGCCATCTTGGGACGATCTACATTATAATGTATTTAAGTGCATGTTCTTCAGTTTTGTTACAAAAATATAAGTATGTAACAGAAAATGAAGCTGTTTGTAATTAGTAAGCATTAATTCAGTAAGAAATGTATTAAAATTAATTCAATTTAAATTTGAAAGACCCAAAAAATTGCAAAATTCTTCAAAGTAAAGTGAATTGCCATTAAACTTTAATCAAATATTTATAGAAATTTATAAATAATGAATAGAACTGTTCCAATTTTATGACAATTATAATGATTAAAATAGAAACTTACAAAAACTGGGTACCGAATAATAGGCAAATAATTTAAGGCTAGAAATTTCATGTAAAAATATATATTTATGATGTTTACAATACAAATAAATACGAAGTACAAACATATTTATTACAAAAATAAGTTAATATTTCTACAAGAAATATGTAAATACAATAAAATATATGAACTAAACATTAATAATATGTAGAAGTAAAATAATACTTACTTGTGAATTGTGATCGCTTTTTCCTTTTCTTTTTCTTGTTGTTTTCAAGTTTTTACGGACGGCACAACACGTTGACTTGTTATTACAAACGTTTCACATCCAAATAACACAAATTAAAATCGATTATTAACGTAAAATAATCAAATAAACATAGAACGCTTATATACACTAGATCTTCCCAAGATGGCCGCCGTACAAACACAAGCTTACCCCGCATGACATCAGCTTTGAGTGTTTAGACTCCCTCTATATGTATATATATTTTATAACTCTATGCTTAAATGGATGTCTAAACTCTCCTCTATGGTCGATAACATTCTTAAAATTTTAATGGACCGTTTGTTAGCTTTAGATGGCTTTTAATTTAACAAAAAATAATTTAATTGGGGAACTCAACTCAAGGTGCTGGTGATTGAGCTGGGGTTTCAGTATGTTTGAGAATCACATACGTTTACTAACAGCAACGTGACTAAGATTATACGAGTAGAAAATTTTGAACTCACGCTTCAAATAAACGACTTAGAAATAATTTCAAATCCCTCGTACAGAAAACAAAAAAAAAAGATGCGCACTATCGACATTCGAATTATTTCCCAGCTCCCAGATCAGCCTTTCTAGTAACGCGTACCCCATTTTTTACCACAACCGTATAAAATATTCAATGCACCCTAATGAATTATGCTTACTATGCAATCTAAATGTTTATGAGGAGGTTTACTATTCCAATTTTGTTTGTCCTATATCAGATCAACATACCTTCTACCCCTAATACTAGAAAAACATATCATCAAAACAAACTATCACTGTCTTTAATAACTTGGACAATAATTTAATAAATAACTTCTTTTACTTACTATTAATGCTCTGAAACTTAGAAGCTTTTTCCTAAATGAATATCTTGTTTACACCACATAATTTCCTAGTCGATTTTACTTTTATATTCTTATGTTAGTTAAGATTTATTGTATATTTATATCCACAAACTTGTTGTTCGTAGGGTAATCGCTCAATAGCAGCTGTAGACACGTATTTCGCTCTTATTAGAGCTCACCAGTACAGCATAGCTAGTTAATAGATGGACATTATTTTTAAATGATTGTAATATAGATATATAAACTGATTTTTAAAAGTTCAACAATTTTTATGTAAAAAAGTAAAATACTTACCCCAACGGGGAATCGAACCCCAACCAAAAATTTCAGACGAAACTGTTATAACGACTGCGCCACGGAGACATTTGTAAATCTTTTCATATTGTATAACAAAAAAGTGAAACAATTATTTATTTGACAATTTCTGTAATTTATTGGTATTTTTGCAATATTATTAAAGTAATTAATATTAAATTATGTACAAGATGTATGCCCGTATTCACCAACATGAAATAAATCTTCAAATAGCTTATTCATTGAATAAGAGAAAAATATCGCATCAAAATATGACATCTAAAATAAATACCTTCATTTGTGTTATGGTATCGATGCGATATTTTTCTCTTATTCAATGAATAAGCTATTCAAAGATTTATTTGTTGTTGGTGAATACGGGCATTAATGTACTATTATCATGTTCAATAGCATGACATGATTTGTTGCCGAACACTTTATATTCAGAATAAACTGCTTCCCATGTTAAACGCCTATGTTTACTCATAAAATAAACGCTTCAATATATTGCTGTCAAATATTCATACAGTAACTATGGTAATGATATACCCTATGTTTACTGATAAAATAAACTCTCGGTATATATATATATATATATATATATATATATATATATATATATATATATATACAGGGTGTACATTTTAATACGCGTCATAGGGCATAGGCCTGTAACATAGAAAAACAGTTTCTATTATGTATTATTTTATTGAAAAAATAATTGGTACCTATCATAAAGAAAAAAATTACGATTTTTTTTAATACCAAACACATTACATTTCTGTGTCATAAAAAGCCAGAAAATAAATTTAGAAATTTGTACATTTAAGAAAAAATAACAATAGCCATAACATCGACAGTAACAAAACATTGTCATTTTTTAAATAACATGATAGGGGACAATTATAGATTAAAGTTATTAAATTATGAACTAATACAAAATAACATAAAATAAAGGAAACACTAGGATATTTATTTAAGAAACAATTATTATTTACTGTAATAGGTATTTACAAATTAAAGATGATCTATATGTAATAAGAAATAAGTTATAAGAAACGAGAAAAACTGCAAACCACAAGGGAAAAATAGTTTGTAATTTTTCTTCATGGGACAAATTAACCATGATTTCTTCTTAATAAAACGAAAATAATAATAATTTAACAAATAGTATTTTTTAATTTATTTTTTGGCTGTATGTGACATAGAAATGTAATGTGTTTGGCATCAAAAAATTCGTATTTTTTTTCTTTATAATATGCACTAAATCTTTTTACAATAAATTAATATAGAAACTTTTAGCGTCTAAGAAATTGTTTTTCTGTTATAGTCCTATGATCCGTTTTAAAATTTACACCCTGTATATATATATATATATATATATATATATATATATATATATATATATATATATATATATAGGGTGTCTCAATAAGCTTGCTCACTATTGATAACTTTTTTATTTGAAGAGATACGAGGTTGGGTAAATGAGCAAAATTGTGCCATTTTATATTAGAAAATTGGTAATGTAGACAAAATAAAAATTGTGTCAGCGGTTCCCAAAATTTGGGACAAAATATATATTTTTTTAAATGGAACTATATATTTTTTATTATCTTATTAGAAAGAGTATTTTTTTCTCTTTCCAATAAGGTAATGAAAAATGCATTTAAAAATTTAAACTACGTTACTTAGCAACGTATTTGTTTCCCTAACAGCCTGTATAAGGGCCAGAGATTATTGATTTATTGATTATTTGATGACGTTATTACGACGTCATTCCAATATGGGCTTATTCTGACTATACAGAAATGTTGCTTATTAATTTCAGAATAGTTTTTAAATATCACACAACTAACATCTAACCTTTTCAAATGTGAAAAAAGTCAAAATGCAAATATTAAAGAAAAACATAGGTATTTAGTTTACTTGGTTATTATGATTAAGTGATCCCAGTACTATTAGATTTATGCTCAGTAATTTTATCTTCGGTTAAACAGTCTGTTAACTGTCAGTTAAGAGAAAAACATATACATCAATTACGAATACTTGAGCTTTACGTCATAGTTTGAAGTTCGTATAAATAAAATAGTATTGGTAGTGATGAAAACGTGATTACAAGCTGATCTGAAACAGTTTTGTGTACAAGGCGCCGACTACGCGGGTGCCAGGAGTGCTCATGCACCCGTAACTTGATACTCACGGCTGCAGTGCACCCGTAAGAATTTTCTGCATTTTAGATAACTGTAATATTTCAAAATGTAATATTTATAATCTATTTTCATCTTTGATCACACCAAGTGCGTGTTGCGTTATAATTTAATGCACCATTTCTAAATAGGTAGATGTAGCCAGGTGTTCACGATTGAGTGTAGTCTATCGTGTAACTGGTGAATTGTTTATTGTTTGCATACATCTCGATCTATACATTTGACAGATCTCATGTAATTAATAGGTCGCAGACTTGTGTAGTGCGCATCTGTCGCTTTGGAAAATGGCGGCAAAATTAAGAAAGTAGTTCGCAGCATACTTTTGAAATAATTTTTAAAAAACGTATTGGAAAGAAATAATCATTTGTTCAACTTTCTGTGTATTTTCTCGTATTTAATGTAGTAAATCCCTATCTTCCCTTTTCCACAACATAATAAACCTCCACACTCCGGGACATGTTTACTTAATAAATCAAAACTTTGGCCTTAGCGTAATATATAAACACAAATAAAATAAGAAATATTAAATACGTTCAACAAAAAAAAAATTAAAACTAATCATTCGGATTTTTATATAATTAATTACAGTATTGTTATAATAAAGAGGCATGATGCACTCATTAACATAATTGGAATTATTTGTGTGAATAAGAAATGTTAAATCCGATACTTATGTAAAAAAATGGGAATAGCGAGAGGTATTGTGCTGGCCACACAAATATTTTTTATTATTTTGTGTACCCGTACTTAATATGAAAAGTCGGCGTCTACAAGGCAGACTTGCGTCATATATTAACCTAAATTTTTGCAATTTTATGATGAATAATTCCATTCTTAAACTAAAATAGTACTCCTTTTTACTATTACTCTTGAGAATACGTACATAAAACGTAAATTGTAGTAAGAAAAGGTAAACATCACCAATAAAGTATAAACCTAATAATCACATTGACACTACCACATTTAAAATGTCAAACCTATATAAATTTTAGATATTTCACATACTTTTTATCCAAATTGAAATTCATACATACTTTTCGAATTTCCCGACAGTTAACGCAAACAGAATGAGCCATAAAGGCCCGTTTATAATATATATATATATATATATATATATATATATATATATATATATAATTTTTATTATTATTATTATTATTTAAAAAATCTATTTTTAATTTCCGTATTTTAGTTAATGTTCTTATATCGAATTATCAGACTTTGTCATCATCTGTATTTAGGTTCTTTTTTAATAGTTCAATAGACTGTGACTTAAACATAGGAATCTGATTGGCGGTATTACTGATAGATATATGCATTTTACCTATAATTTTAAATATTTTATTAATAAAATAATAAGAAAGATTAAATGTACTTCTCAGAAAACGCTATCAAAATGTCACTAAAACTGTTGATTTTTGACACTGACATCTGTCATTTACAAACTATGTTTTAAACATTACTATGTCATAAACATCTGAATTTGTCAAATGGTTTCCTTATTGTGGTTTAGCCTCTGCCATGTATTACATTCTATATATTATAGTGTCTTTATCCCTAAATCTATACAAGATATAATAAAAATTTTAAGTGTATTAGATAGAGAATTGTTAGCTCTTCCCAGGAATGTGAGATTGAGGAATTTATAGTTAAACAGGTCTTAAGTCTTATAAGGTGACCATACGTCCCGAATTTTCAGTCCCTGTCCCGATTTTTTTTCGTCCCGAATTGCCCCGAATAAACAGTAATGTGAGAATGCAAAAGTTTAAATGCATATACTTATTTAAGTAATGTAGATTGCAACCTGAAAATACAATTTAAGTTCAGAGACGCGCACCATACCGGCCGCATATCATATTAAATGAAATCCCTTCTTGGAGTGAAGTTGAAACAGCCTTTTTGTTAATTAATAAAATGATGCGAAATCATAAATTAATGGGAATTGATATATATGAGGAATATGTTTACGTTAAACAATATATCACGGAAGAAAAAATATTGGTCAAAAAATAAGTCGTGACCAGTTCAGAAATGGATGGAAAAACTACATATTTTAATGAGCCATATTCCTTATTCAAATGTTTTAAAATTGCCAGAGTTTGTCTTTTGTCTTTCTGGCCCTAATGCTGCAAATGAGCGAGGAGCGAATAATTAGCATTAGGCATTTACGAAAATTCTATCGCTGAACTGTTACCGGTATATACCGGTAAACAGCTGTTCATCAGCAAGTAATAAACAGGGTAGATTTATAACATATGAAAAGCAGTTGAAAGATTTAACAGATTTGAAATTTGACGTAGTTAAACGTTATCTCGTTTCGTCTTCTGTATTAACATAATTAACTTCTGAAATCTACTTCTGATTCCAACTTCGCTTGGCATCTTTAACTTTTTTGAGGTTAGATTCTTCATTTACCGCATTTACCGGCTGAATTACTCGATTCACAAATCATGGATCTGGTAGATGGATCTGGTAGATATGGTACAATTTTCGAACACGGTAACTATTAACCACTTGTGTTTTCGAACGCAGTCGGTAGGTGTGGTATCTACGAGTAGAATTTTCGTAAATGCCTTTCATTAAAAAACCAATGAGTGAAAGACTACATGGTTAAAAGTCAACTAAATTAAAATTGTACAAGTCGTCTTATAAGTGACCGCCAAAATCAACAAACTTAACAAAACACTATATCTACAAAAGAATACAACTACAATATCAAATAAAAATAGTACCATAGTACATCATTGTATTGCCCTTGAACATAATTTGGGTTCAACTAATTATAAAATTCTACATCATGAATCTAACATTCAAAAGAGACTATTCCTTGAAAGTTGTTCCATAAATCTTGACGATAATTCTATAAATTGTAAATCTGATTACAATAATTCTAAAAATTTATATCCCAATATTAAATATACCACTCACAGTAACTTTTATTTTTCTTTAGGGTTTTTAATGTTTTTTGTCATTCATTCTTTTCATCTTTCTATAGATGTCACTACTTGTTAAGTTTGTTGATTTTGGCGGTCACTTAAGACGATTTGTACAATTTTAATTTAGTTGACTTTTAACCATTGGTTTTTTAATAATTGTAACTTCATTTATAATTAAAATGTAAAACTTTTTAATTGTTTAAAATTTTAATAATTGGTAAGGTTGACAATTGTATCTATAATTTTCATATATTTAATAATATAAACAAATTTTGTAGCTTGAAAATGGTTCTAAACAGAACCGAAACGTCGCAATTGTAAATTGTAAATCTTTGACTATGTTAAAATAATTTGAAGCATTCATCCAAAAACCACTTCGTTTTTAAAAAAATTTATTTGCTTCCAAAAACTGAATCATAAATGAAATATAAAAGAATGTTTTTTAAAATACCATACTAATAATTAGAGCACATTATAGGGTTGTTTTCAAGGAATTATATTTTGCTTTTGTTTAAATATTTTTTTTGTTAAATATATAAATAAATATATTTTGAAAAATAAGTTTTCTTTTATTTCAATAAATAATAAAAACATGAATTGTAGACGTATATTTTCCTAGTGTCCTTTTAAAAAGGACGGCAATTAACTGAAACATGGTAAATGTTAAAAATAAATTGATTTGACAAAAAATGTTTATATTAATGTGTACATTAAATTTCAATAGTTTTTTTTTTTAATTAGTTAAAATACTTTCAGGTTTATCTGGGTTATTTGAACACATTATTGTTATCGAATCAATATTTATAAAGTCCAATTATAATAATAATTATTATATTATAAGAATATAGAAGAAAAATTACAACAGTTACCGAAAAAATATTACTTTGATAGTCAGAACTATGTATCTCAAATTTTTCACATCTTTCCCGCAAAGTTGTATCTGCGCATATTAAAAAAAAAAAACTCAATACAACAGAGAACATTATTATTGATTTTTGTTAATGAAATGAAAATAATAAATTTATGCTCTACAATGCTACAAATAATAGTGCAATAATAATAATAATAATAATAATAATAATAATAATAATATTTTTTTTTCTTTTGTTTGGTACCTTGGATGATGAATATATGGATAGCAATTATTTGATGTCGCCTTCTCAAGGTTTAATAAAAAAATACTGTTTTTATTAAAAATTTGGACGTTTCGAGGGACACAAGGCTCTCATCATCAGCAGTTTTAAATTTTTTTAAATTAAAATATGTTTGCTTATATTGTTTACAAATTGACCCTAAAGTCATATCATGAATATGTTTGCATATAAGATTCCATTTGCTAGAGCCAACTTCACCTCCAAACTATTGTTGTGAGGGATTATATATTGATCACGTCGGCGTCGGGCTGTTACCAAGCAACGCGCTTTCGGTAACTGTCATAAAATTATTTTATAATTATCATTGTCCTCGAAATATTATAGCTGATAATTAGCCTAAGAAAATTATCACTTATGTCATTAAGTTACCAAGTAACAAACACTTGACCTATAATTAAAGATTAATTATTTTAATTTGAAAATGTCGTTTGAAAAAAAAAACGACTCAGTTAATAAAATAAACACAATAAAACACTCTATTATAAATTAAAAATTAGAAAATATGATTCTATTATTATACTATTAAACGTTTGTATAATAAAACCGAACGTGTGTTGCTTTCTCGTTGTGTCAATGGCAATCTTATTATTGTTACACACCACTTCACGCTGAACATATTCATAGCTACTTCTGATATCTTGGGTGATTTTATAATTATAAAAATTCTTCTAAATACAAATTTAATTAAAATTGCAAAAGAAATCTCACCGATTACCCCGCGAATATTAATAAATACTTATAATTTTATCACAATTTCCTCAAGCACGTTGCTTTTAGGTTACAACCCTCCTCCTTCGGCGTCGTGCGGTTACCAGGCAACGCGTTAAGTACCAACGCTAACATAATAATGAAGTGACTTTTATAAAAATTTTAATTCAATTTTCTCGATTACGAAACATGCAAAAGAAAATGTAATTATTGATTTGAATGCAAAATTAAATTTTCTACAACATTTATTTGAAGAATTATTGTCTAAAATTAATATGCCACTTTGGTGAAGGGAAAATTATTTTTCCATGATAAATGCTTGTGGCCCGGTTTTCGTGTAAGGGTGTGAATATGTTGTAGCTACGATAAAAGCTATAAGAGCGACGATAAGAGCAGCGATAAAAGCGAAGCAAATCTATTTTTCTTTGATGTGTTTATATTGGAGCTGCGATAAAAGCGACGATAAGAGCAGCGATAGAAACTGATATAAATGTTGCTGATAATATTGTCAAACTATTTGTGTCCTACATAACACAATCATTGACATGGAAGGTATTGAACATCATTTAGAAGATGAATGACAAAATGTACTGTAACCTACAATTAATATAAATAAACATATCCACTTACTTGTTGAGTTTAAATTACTCGCCACTTCATCCCATAATTTATTCAGCACATATCTGTTGTGATGGTTTTTATTTGTTTGATCCCATAATGAAGATCTAACAAATACTTCGCTAATTAATTTGTCTACCTGCATCTCTAGCGTAGCGTCTTGCCTAGTGTTGCCGCGAAACGAGATATGGCGAGAAACAATCCACTCTCGTCTCGTCTCGAATTTTCGAGGACGAGATTTCTCTGCATCTTGTCTCGTCATATCTTTCCTTACTTTCTCTCGATCTCGACTCGAGAGTCTCGAATTTATAATTAGAAATAGTAACTAAATTAACATTACAAGCAACATGAATATAATAAACGCGTACCACTGATTAAAACATTATTTTACTAAGTCTGGTGTTTGAATGTTATAGCATTTTCTTCTTACTAAAACCCAATAAATTAAAAATTAATAAACAAATATGAATGTAAATGAAGAGGCAATTAAAATATTTATTTATACCGACAAATATTTTATTTTGTATATTTATATAATTGAAAAAAAAAAAACGAGATATCGCTGCATCACTTGTCTTGCCTCGATGAGAGCGTAGAAATACATTCAATTCGTTCTCGACGCTCTTATCGTTGCTTAGCTCCTAAGCGAAGCTTTGCGCGCTGCTGCAATGTAAACACCTACATTTAAATCTATGCATCCATTCGCACTGCTTCGCTAGTATCGCTGCTCTTATCGTTTATCGCAGCTCCAACATAAACACAGCCTAACACCCGTTATGGGTTAATTAAAAGGGACATCAGCATTTCGTTGCGCAAAACTTCCCATTTAATTTGACAAAAATAATAATAATAATAATAATAAATAATGATAACGATAATAATAATAATAATAATAATAATAATAATATTAATAATATTAATAATAAAAATGATGATAATAATAAATAATAATAATTAATAAGTACCTAATGATTAATAACAATAATAATAAATAATTATTAATAATAACAATAATTAATAATAATAAAAAATCTGATGTGGTCAACATAATACTTCCTGCTATTTAATTTTTATTAATTTAAATACATACCTACGTATAGTGCTGGACACCAATCTTGATTTGAGGCGCACGGGAAAGTAATGCTCATATCGTGATATGGCATAGACGCCGTGAAATAATAATTATTACAGTAACTTTGTGGTTCAAACACATTTGGGCAACTGTTATATGTTATATTAGGTATGCGGAAAATAAATTAATAGTATTTCGTATGGATTTAAACGGAGTGCATATATTAGACAGTGATTAGTGTGAACATATTTTCATTAGTTCATATTTCGTGTCCCGGACTATACTTACTAATGCTGCAAACTATATTAAGTTCCTTTGCATATAATTATTGCTTTATTGACTGTTTTCTTTTTAAAAATTTCACCACTATTAATTTGATATGATTAGTTTTTTGACAGTACCTTCATTTATCTGTCAGATACATACATTTGAAATTTGAACTGTGTAACAAAGGAATCTTTAAATCATGGGCTCTGAGATTTATGAAAAATATTATTTTTTAAATTTATCTGTAAAATATAAAGAAAAAGTATTAATGTATACCTGTAGAAAATTCAAAAATTTTTAATTTTTATAATGACATAAAATGCAAAAAACTGACATTTAATGGTATTTTTTGAAGAAAAATCATTATGAGCTTCAGATAAAGTGTCATTTCCGGTTATCCAATATACACCAAAATCTAATGGTTTCTTTCCATATTAGAATAGGGTCGAAATACTAGGATTCAGACTTTTCTGAATAATAGTATTTGAGTTAGTGCGTAGATAAAATCCGTACAGACACACACACACACACACACACACACACACACATACACACACACACACACACATATATATATATATATATATATATATATATATATATATCAACGTGAAAATGTTAAAATTGGATTCTAGGGACAATAAAACGTGGTCATTTATTAAAATCTCGATATACGATTTTTAGCACGATCCCTATACCTCCCATACCAAGTGTAGCGGGAGGTAAAAATACTGAAATATAGGTAATCGTGTAAGTGGATGATGTAGTTTAATTTCTTGCTTTATTGTATCATTACTATAATGTATTATCAACCCGTATCATGGAAAATAATATTTAGCAATTTCATGAACGGAATCTACTTATCTGTAATTTTATCGACTATCTAAAATCACTAATGTTTTGATATTAAGTAATGTATTGGCTTTCTTCCTTGTAGTGAACGACGCGTCGGGGCGATACAACGGGCAGTTCTTCTTCGGCAACGACTTCTGGTTGGGTTCTAGTACACTGTGCTGGGAGCTAGGAAACCCGGAAACCAACACTCACGTGCCACCGTTTCCGGTGCACTTCAGCGTAGCCAAGGTGCAAATGGCTCTCGGCGGAAACGATCAAACGGTAGGAAATGTACAGCTCTTCTGTTTAACTTGGGAATTTCAATTAGAGATTATAGAGGGAATAGATAAATATGTAGATATATTTAAATGTTATGGTTTAGAATGTAGGTGGGGTCTTTCCACATTTTTTCTGAAATGTAAGCAAAGTTATTAATGTAAGATCATATTTTACCTTGCAGGAGAACATAAAATTTAAACTACCAATTTGTCAATTTTTTAATAAAATTTAACTCGTCTCATCACATAACCATGCGGCAGCACTACCCCCCAGTGGGCAAATCTAAAACTACTATACAATATTTAACAACCATTTTCACCTACAACAATCAGGAATGTGCATTTACGCGTAGTAAATTATGTTTTACGTTTATGTGTAAAAATGCGTAAAAAAGTTAAATAAGTAAAAAACGTAGAAAATGTATAATTTTAGCTCGCCATAACGACACTACATGATCCTATCATAAATATATTCTAACACCACTGAAACTATGATAAGTTTATCAGAAAGAGACTGAAGTTAAACTGAATATTAAAAAAAAACATGCTGAAACTATAGATAAATTGGCATAAAATGCTTACAGATTGTATAAAATTCAATTTCAATTACTGAAAATGGAGAAATATTCACAGAGAGAGAAGATAGTAATATTATTTTTACGAAAACTATATATTATATTTTTTTATAGGTAAAATGTCATAAAATTTGTTTGAAATTTTATTTTAATACCATGGCTAACACTATAAAGAAGTAAGTTTTATAAAATTTTACATTCAATTTTCTCGGTTACCAAAGATGCAATAGAAAATGTGACTTGCAGAATATAATTCTCGACAAGTAACATATATACATAAGTACTTAATTATAGTTACACGTGTAAAAATTTTGTAAAACATTTTCATTTTATTTTATTCTCCTGACGACAAAATTTTACATCAGTTCTTATTTATTTATTTATTTATTATCATTACTGACTTTTCATCGTTTTTAACCGTTATTTATTTATTTATGTTTTTATCCATTACGACAATCAACTCTGTGATTATTTTAATTGTTCCTCATGTATGGTTGCTAAAAAACTCATGTTATTAGACCATTTTTTGCCCTAAAGAAGACTGCTTGTCCGATTATTTTTCCTTCGGGAACCTTCTACCTATAATGCTTATATAACGCGGTTTTGTTTACGGTAACATTACAACACCCATATGGGGCTGATTTTGAAAACTATATATAATGCTTACACAACGTGGTTTTGTTTAGGGGTTAACTACAACACACCTACGAAATAACCAGCTACATGGCTACATGGGGGTGCTTAGGAGGCTCCTTAGCTATGAAATAAAACTGAATTTGCAATGGTACAACTCCCTATTTTGGAATCAACTGATTTGTGTGCGCATGTTACTTTGACAAGGATAATGTAACTTTTACAAGAACAATGTTTTGGCTTATTTTAATTTTGAACTGTTAAAAAGTTACTATTTTACAATTTTCTGTCAGTAAATCACATGAGTGGCCTACTGATGTACTTTAATCGCCTTCGTATTATAGGTATCTTAAAGTTCCCGATATCCTAATGTTGATGTTGTACACGCTGAACGTTTCTATTTATACTTATATATGTATGTACGTATATATGCTAGTTAATTAATTACATTCATTGGAGAGAATATAATATTTATTTTTAATTGAGTCGAGTATAAATTGTACAGTATCGTTTTAAATTTTCTTTGTAATTTTGATATCAATTAGAAACTAAAATATTTCTTATAATTGTTTGTTATATTACTGTTAAATGTATTACTAATCACACTCAGTCTTAAATAACAGTTACACAAAATATAATAATATGATGTAAAGTATATTTCCTATTACTTTCTCCTTTCTTGTACGGTAGTGAAGCAAATAATAAAACATTTGGAACGCGCCGCAATAATTAATGTTATTGCCGTATGAAGCAATATGTAAGTAAAGTTTGCGTAAGAACGTATGCATCACATTTTATTACTTTCTTTTCGATTTTACTGGATAAGACAGACTTAAAAAGGTGTAAAGATATCGGATAATTACGTATTTGTTAAAGCTGTCGTTAATTATAGTCATAAATACTTATATGTTGTTAGAATTGGTAAATATATATAGTTATTAGGCATATCGCTCGTAATTATGAACCATGGGTTGTTATGTTTCCTTTCTACTGGGAAATGTTTTTATAGCAAAGATAAACCAATGGAAGGAAATAAATTCAATTTTTGCTAGGCACATAAAAATTCTAAACATTCATTACTTATTTTCTCTCTATCATTTGTTCCAAAGGAACGAACTGTCAAGACATTACGGTAATATATATATATATGGGCTGTTCCACAACTTACGCCAAAAAAATAAAGGGTATATACTGTACGACGTGCTGATCAAAAAGATTTTTTTAAAAATTCGAAAAGTTAAGGGTATTTTACTTGAAGCAGACATTTTTTGGAACACTGGAGTAGCAAACGTCATAGAAAGAAATGTTAAATGAAATTAATTAAAAACTACAAGTACTGTTCAAAATTTGCACCATTCATCCCTACACACATTGCAGTACATTGAATTAATGATCTAGTATAGCTTTGACACGAATTTTGTACTCTTATTGTTTCTGGTGAATTTTCTATTCTCTGCCTAAGTTCTTCTTCGTTTTCCGGCGCATTTTGGTTATCGTATAAGAGTGATTTAAAGTGACCCCAGAAATAAAAATCCAGCGGATTTAGGTCAGGGGATCTAGCAGGCAAGCTGTAGGACTACCGCGACCAATCCACCTTTCCTCAAACACTTGGTTTAAATGTTCTCTTACATTTATAGCATAGTGTGGTGGCGCAGCATCGTGCTGAAACCATGCCTGCTGACGCTTATTTAAAGGCACATTTTCAAGTAGTTCTGGCAGAGTATTTTGTAAAAATAATAAATAATTAGCTCCAGTTATCCTATTTGGTAGAATGTACGGCCCAAGTAACAGTCCATTAACAATACCTGCCCAAACATTTATCAAAAAACGGTGCTGAAAACTGCCTCGTACAACAACGTGCGGATTTTCTTGAGTCCAATAATGAGAGTTATGAGAATTATGAACTCCTTACCTCGTAAAAATTGCCACATTAGAAAATATCATGTACGAGGGGAAATTAGAATTTTCAGTATGTTTGTACCCGTTGAAAATGGAATGGGTGGTAGTTATGATCTCTTAAAATTCGCCGTACTGAATTATGTGGTACTCCTAATTGTTAAGATACTCTTCGGGTAGTAGTAGTTGGTTCAGCATGTAAAGCATCTAAGATATCATTTTCCATATTATCGTGTTAATGCTGGCGGCCACCACCTCACCCACGATTAGGTCGCACAGATCCTGTGTCCCGAAGGCGCTGGACTATCCTCACAAATAAACGGTGAGTGGGTAATCGCCGTAAAAGATAACGTTCAGCATAGAGACTTCGTGCCAATAACGAATTTTGCCCTACTTCTCCATATATTAACACCATGTCCACTAATTCACTGGTACTAAATGCATCCATTTTAACAATAATTACACTACACTGCTATTCACTGTAAAATTAGAACACTTCACCAGCAAAGATAAATGATAATTAACAGCAATGTCGACGAAAGAATTCTTACCACCTATCAAATTAAATTAAATTGTTAATTACACAATATTAGACATTTATTAGTATTAAATATTATATACTCGTAAGCAATTACTTTCATTGTAGAAGATTTGAAAAAAAATATTGAAAATAGTTATCGGCCAGTGGCAAAAAAATGTTTGCTTGAAAAACGATGAAATTTTTTTGCGACTTTTAAAAAAAAATATTTTTGTTTTATGATCAGCACGTCGTACTGTATGTACCCTTTTGTCCTGAGTTGTGGAACATCCTGTATACATATATACAGTCATACAAAAAAAGTCTCTGTACAACAGTAGTTTTAATGTATTTTAGGAAATATAGCAGTCTAAAATCTAATATATTTAATTTCCTTTTAATCCAAAATGAAACGCAGTATATTACGTTATTATAAATATAAAAATAAACATATAGTTTACTTAATTTATTTATATTATGGGGTAAACATTGAAAGTATTCATAATTTCATGAAAAGAAAGTCTCCGTACGATAACCAAAACATTTAAATAATAAACCATTTATTTATGTTTCATAAAGAAATATAATATTTGAAGGGTTTTCCTTTGGTTTTTCTACTATTAACTAAGCGATGAGTCATTGTTAAATTCTTAAAATAAATAAGAATATAAAGCAAAAAAGATTTTAAAATTAATTAAAACCCTCCAAATATTATATTTCTTTATGAAACATAAATAAATGGTTTATTATTTAAATGTTTTGGTTATCGTACAGAGACTTTTTTTGTCATGAAATTATGAATACTTTCAATATTTATCCCATAATATAAATAAATTAAGTAAATTATTTTATATTTATAATAACGTAATATACTGCGTTTTTTTTTTTGATTAAAAGGAAATTAAATATATTGAGTTTTAGACTGCTATTTTTCCTAAAATTCATTAAAACTACTGTCGTACGGAGACTCTTTTGTATATACGAGGGGAGTTTTTATGTTATCTAGCTATGAAAACAATATGCTATCGCGACAATTTTCTTATGTGAAGTTACTGTCACATTTTCATGTCTACAAAAACACAATTAAGAACTTGAAAGCGGCTATACGCGAAAAAAAGGCCCCACAATTATGCTCAGAAAATGCTGCTTCTGCACAACAACTGCATGGTGCATAAAGCACGAATTGTTCAAGCAGTAGTCATTAAATGCGGCTTTGACGAATTACAACATCCACCTTACAGTCCTGACCACGTCCGACTATTATTTCTTTCCAAAACTCAAAAAACATTTGAGAGAGAGTCGCTTTTTATCGAATAATGACTTGGAAAACGCAGTGGAGTCGTATTTTGCAGAATTACCAAAATATTTTTTTTTTGCAGGCGTAGCTTTATTAGAAAAACATTGGAATAAGTGTGTTAGTGTTAACGGTTCTTACGTTGAAAAATAATTTTTTTTTGTTCTCTAACTCGTTGTTTTCATAGCTAGGTAGATAACATAAAAAAACTCCCCTCGTATATAATAGGGTCAACGAAGCAATATCCAGAAAAATGGAAACTTGTTCTAACAATCACTATCCCCAAGCCCATTATAAATAAGACAGACCCTACTAATTATAGACTTATATCTTACTGTAATACAATGAGCAAACTATTTCAAACTTTATTTTATGAGGAAAGCACTAAAAATGAGATACATAATCAACCTTGCAAATAATCCGAAGATTTCAGTCTTCAATCAATTTCTCCAAATAAAAAAAACGAAGATACAATAACCTCAAAAACAGTACACCAATCCAACAACTTGTATATAATGACCTCCAACACCTTCAATCTTCACTACAAAAAATGCAAAACAGAACATTACAAACAATACCACCCTTGGCCATCCAAATTCCACATACAAACCTTTCCCTAAAAGTATATAATAAAAACAACACCCCTAAAGAGCTCTACCAGAATCTCGTTAAAGAGCATCAAGACGAACACAAAGATTACATAATTTTTTTCAGCAGAAACAAAAAATACTCTATTTATTCAGATTCCCTAAGCTCTATTACAAATACAAACACAAAACACAACATAATAAAAAAAAATTCAAGAGAGCATGGAAATCGCAAAGAGAAACCATCAGATCACAATAGAACTCATGTGGATCCCATCACACGTCAACATAAAAGAAAACGAAGAAGTCGACGAGGCAGCCAGAAAAGCGACAGCAAAAACAAAAGCCGTGGATATAAATATACCATCCGAAGACCTAAAATCCACAGTGAAAAACCACGTAAAACAAGAATGGGAAAATTACTGGCTCCGAAAAAAAGACAACAATCTAAGAACAATAAAAGATGGGAGAGAAGCATGGCAAGTTCCGAAAGAGCACAAACTCCAAATTATTATATTCAGACTGGGAATATGACATACGAAATACACGCACGCACACATCCTTAAAAAACAGGACCTAAAAACTGCGAAGGATGTTCCACTACAATCACAGTCAAGCACATCATAGAAGAATGCAGGAAATTTGCACACCACAGACAGAAACATACAATACCAAACACAATGAGGGAAGCTTTAAGTAACAACCCCGAAAACATGGACAACCTAATCAAATTTCTAACAGATATACAACTAATAAATGAAATGAAAAAACATAAAATAGATACAAAATAATTTACGACCACCTGTATGTGGATTAGTGGCCCTTAGGTCGAAATCCAGAAATTAAATAAATAAATAAATAAATAAATAAAGACACTATAAACAAAACTAGAAGCACGGACTACCATTAGTAAGGGAGTTAAAAATTATTTACTTAGTGGATGCCACAAGACATGAAAATGTTAACTAATGAAATTTGTTCAGAAGATCATGGGTTAATAATTGTTACTTCATTTTTACCTCTTGCTAAGAGAGGTATTAGAATCATGCTAAAATTCGCATATCCAGATTTTAGTGGATAAGCACGTTTTAAGATCCCTATAACCGATTATAACATTTTTACGATGATGTCCGTGTGTGTGTGTGTTTGTGTGTGCGTGCGTGCGTGTGTGAGTGCGGGCGTGCGTGCATGCGTGCGCGTGTGTGTGTGTGTGTGTGTGTGGATGTTGGAACCACGGTTTTTCAAATACTATAAGACTTAAAAAATATTTAACGGCAGTTTCCTCAATCTGACTATACTGGGGAGAGCTGATTAGATTTTGGTAACAATTGGACAACCGGAAGTAATAGCTTCTTTAAAAAAATCTTCTAAATATTATTTCTTGAAAATTTCTGTAATTGCTATTATTAAAGAAGATAAAATTCTACATCTGATAAATATAAAATTTTTATTATATCTTGTACAGATTTTGAGATAAAGGCACTGTAATAAATAGAATAATCTAATCGCAGAAGCCAAGGCACTAAGGTAACCAGTTGACAAATTCAAATGTTTATAACATAGTTTGTAAATGATAGATGTCAGTGTCAAAAATCAACAGTATTTGTGACATTCTGGAAGCTTTTTTGGGAAGCACATTTAATCTTTCTTATTGTTTTATTAATTAAATATTTAAAATTGTGGGTAAAATGCATATATCCATAAAAAATACCGCCAATCTTGCTAATGAATTGGAAGTATCTCTGACATTTAGGAACTTTCTCATACAATGAAAAATAGATATATTTAGAATTGTATGTGTTCAGAAGACATGTTAAATGCAATAAAAACTATATTTGGGTAAAGTTCAGTAATTTTTTGTAATAAAACGACGGCTCGATAGCGAAGTGCAATACAATACTTATATAGCCTAATATGGAAATGGCGAGATGTGCTGGCCACAATAGATTTTTTCATCAGATTTCATCGTTTTGCGGTGTAAAATATTTTTTTGAGTAAAATCTTTGGGACACATGTTTTTCCTTATGTATTAATGGAATATGCTACTTTATAGCAGAATATGACAGATTACGCTATTTTAGTATATACAAGGTTTTGAAGGGCTTCCGTGGTGCCGTTACCTATGCAGTGAAACTTCCGTTTCGTAGTATTGAAATTACTGTAAAATACTCTAAAACCACGTATTTCGCCTAGAAAACGCATTCTGAAGCGATTTGGAAACACTTTACGAAAACCAGTTTTTTCATCATGATTTCAACGTTTCTCGGTATAAAACAAAAATTTTAAGTAAAATTAATAATAATAAGTTTTTTCCTATTCTGATGGCATATGAATGTTTATGGCTGAATATGACAGAATGCACTATATTTTAGTGTATACAGGCTTTTGAAAAGCTTCCGTGATGCCCTTGCCTATGCAGTTAAAGTACCATTTTGTAGTATTGAAATTACTGTAAAACACTCTAAAAACACGTATTTCGCATAGAAAACGCATTCTGAAGCAATTTGGAGACAATATATGAAAAATAGATTTTCCACCAGATTTCAACGTTTTGCGGTGTAAAACAATTTTTTTGAGTAAAATCTTTGGGACACATGTTTTTCCTTATGTATTAATGGAATATGCTATGACAGATTACACTATATTTTAGTGTATACAAATGAGTATTTTGAAGGAATGTAATAATAATATACAAATAAATAAATTGTTTGTTCGAATATGTAACATGATTTTATCTGAATTATATACACGTTAAGAGTTTCTTTATCTTTATATTGTATTGTTAATAGCATGTAGCTGTTGTGCAATTAAACCATTATTAGCGCTAACAAGTATTACAACAATAATATATTTTCTATTACCATTAAGCAATTTGATAGCGGCAAGTAGTGTTGACGGTTTCGCGGCAAGTAGTGTTGACGGTTTCGCGGCAAACTGGCCCAGCGGTGAACCGGCCCGGTGGCAAAACGGCTCGACGGCGAAAATTAATTCAAAAGAATCAATGTTTTAAAACTTTCAAATTTTGTTTTTGGAAGTTTTATTTATAAATTATGATTTCGACTCGTAAAAATCATTTTAGTGATAGGCATTACAATACCATAATTACGATTTTAAATCTAAGAGAAGTTTATGTTAGTGATAATGGTTGGCGATTTTTCAATATAATTCATATTTAAATATTTTCATACAAAACGATACCTTAAAAGATCTAGGTATGCAGCTATAAAATAACAAACATGGAAAAAAGAAAAAGATGCAATTCAACATTAAAACAAAACAAAATTGTATTAGTTGCTTGACCACAAATCAAAAATATCTTGTAAAAATAAACTTGTATTGCACAAAGTAATACTGGCCCCTATATAGACATGTGGAGTGCAGGTGTGGCTGTGGGGTTGTCCAAAAAAATCAAACACTGTCATTATACAAAGATAACAAAACAAAACACTGACCAGATTAAGTTACTATCTAAACCAGTGGTGTCAAAAATTCCAGCATGCGGCCCACTAAACGAACCATGATTTCATTAAAATAATAAAATGGAATTTAAAAAAATATAAAATAACAAACATGTTTCAAATATTGAAGAATTAGTGGAGGAGCGCTAACTAATTATCTCGGAACCGGTTCAAGCTATTCCGATTTTGATGATTTTTTTTTAAATGTCGGTAATTGCAAATATTTCAACCTTTATAGTTCGAAAATTGACGCTTTTTGTTTATTTATTAAATTATTTAATTTGTAAAAATTATTAATTTCGTTAAAATAACATTATTTATGAAATTTATATATTTAAAAACGACATCCAGTGATCTTGTATATTGAATACTGAGAAGTAAGATCTATTCTAAAATGATTGGAGTATATACATAATATATAATCTGATGTGGCCAGCGCATAACCTCTCGCCAGATAGTTTACCTGGCTGTGTGCGTAAAACAGAGATTATATTTACAAATACAATTACGTACATGTATAAATCTTTGACGGTCAAACTTCTTTATATATTTTTCACATATATTTACAAAATCTATAAGTTATTTTAATATAATAATATAATAATTTTGAAAGTGTTTTTACAGATACCACTAGTAACGCAGACTTTCCTTTCTCCAAAATATCTAGTTACAGTTGTTTTGCTACTATGTCAATTTCAGTAGATGATGTTAAAATTGCAATAAATAAACTGAGTAATACTAAATCGGTAGGAAATGACAACATACCTGTTTATATTTTAAAAGAGTGCTGTGATATTCTTGCAAAGCCTATATGTGATTTAATTAATATTTGTTTAATTACCAATACTTTTCCACGTTCATGGAAAATTTCCAAAATTAACCCAATTTATAAGACTAATAGTGGTAACAAACAACTTGTTACCAATTACAGACTTATTTCGCTAATAAGTAATGTAGCCAAAATTTTTGAAATAATATTACATAAAATTATCTACTGTCAAACAAAGAAAAGTATTACACCATCCCAACATGGCTTTCTACCTAAAAAATCAACAGTAACAAATTTGTGCTATTTCAAACACTTCACATCTGCTGCGATTGACAGTCGCAAACAAGTTGATGTTATTTATCTCGACTTTTCCAAAGCCTTTGATACTGTACGTCATGACTTATTGTTACAAAAACTTTATAAACAGTTTAGTATCCCACAAAATTTAATATTGCTATTGAAATCGTATTTGGAGCAAAGACTGCATTTTGTTAATTATTTTGGCCACCAATCCAGCCGCTTTATTTCTACAAGTGGAATACCGCAAGGGTCCATTTTAGGCCCCCTATTATTCGTTTTGTTCATTAACGATATTGTATATGAAGTTACATCATCCGAAAATTTACTATATGCAGATGACGTTAAAATATTTAAGGAAATTAATTCTGTTAATGATTCGCTTGATTTGCAAACCGATTTAAATAACTTATATCAGTGGTCAGTAAAAAATGATTTACATTTCAATATTAACAAATGTGTTACAATGACTTTTTCTAAATTAATATCGACACAATATTATAATTACAAGATAAATGACATCAACTTAAAGCGTGTTACTACTATAAAAGATTTAGGAATAAATTTTTCTACAACTTTAACCTGCAAATCACATCTTGATAAAATAATTCCTACTTGTAACAAACTATTAGGATTTATATTTAGAAATTCATTATATTTCAAAAATGTTGCTACTCTTTTAAAGTTATTTGATGCCTTTGTTAGATCTAAAATCGAATATTGCATAATAATATGGTTTAATGATGTAAATTATGCAATAAATAGTGTCAAGAGAATACATCATAAATTTCTTAGGTACTGTTATTACAAAAGCTCTGGCGAATTTACAAATAAGAATTATATGGAGTTGCTAGAATATTTTCGTACTACTTCTTTTGTTATCAGGAAGCAAAATTTTGAACTTTTATTTTTATACAAATTAATTAATAATGAAATAGATGATATGGCTTTATTATCTTTTATAAATATTCATGTTCCATCAAAGCATACTCGTTTACAAATTACTTTTTCATACAAATGTCCTAGAACAAATATTTTATTTGACTCACCAATTGTCTCAATGTGTATAACGTATAACAATTATGTGAATGGTAATAAGGATATATACATATACATACATATGTGTGTAATTTTCAAAAAAGTTCACTTTTCATTTTTTTTATATTAAATTGTAATATGTAATATTTTCATGTATTTATACTATGTTTTTTTTTCTATGTATTTTTACTCTGTAATTGAGGTTAACCTTAACCTTGTTGAGTAAATAAAGATTTATTTATTTATAAATTATGTACAATAAATTTCAAAATAAATTTTACCATATTAAAATTTTAAGCAGATAACAGGGATTAATTCGAACAATGTTTTTGTTTGTCTTCTCTACATACATCTAGTGAAAACATTAATTTTGGGCGGTCTAAAATGTATAAGATATATCTGAAAATGTGCGTGTATTCGTACATAACTTCTATCAAATTTTCTTCTTTCATGTATCTACTTAACATATTTTTTCAATTAACTTATGGAGAGATTGCGCTCTATTTATACTAATATGGATGTTTTACTTCGTAAATATTATTTCTTATTTAAGAAGAATTTGATATCTTTTTGCAGTTCAATGTTACTGTTGTGTACAGTGCTCGTACATTTTCCCATAATGTTTGAGATAAATTTAAGAGTCATTTATCGTAGACTTGTCACCTCAACAATAGTCGCAGGGCAAACCAATAATTAAGAGATTCTCTAAATATATTTTTCTTATTTCACTTTCATCTGGTGTTTATAACATTTAATTATCGTCTTCCTTCTCGTAGAGAGTAATCTTATTCGCACTTTGTTCGGCTTGTACCGTCTACAATTCAACTGTCTCGTCTTCTCGTAGGCAATCCATCCACCGCCTTTTCACTCATCCATGTGCGCTGAGGGCTGTCCTGATTATCTAATCTTGTCCGAAATTAGGAGCATTTTGGATATCTTCGTATCTCAGCTGGGTAGCATTCAGCGATTACTCGTATTTCATCCATAACTCCACTGTGTGCAACGCCTGATCATGCTTATTCTTTGCAAACTAACATTCTGTTTCATATGTTGGGAGACACTTAGCCGTAATGATAATTTATATCAATTAGTATAACAAAGTAGAATTCTTGATATTTGAATTTTGGATAATCCATTTGTTATATTATTGGCCAATTTACCGTGTATTCCAGATGCAGCGATAGAACATCTGAAAAAAGTTTATTTGCAAGTGCCGTTGTGGCTGGGTAATTATTTTTCACCGATTGAATGGGGGTGGAAGTTTACAATTTTTTTAATGCCAAACCCCATGGACCAGCCATCTGCTCCGGAGCAGATATTGAAGATAATATTCTGCAGATGTAAATCTGACTGTACTGGGAATTGTGAGTGCAGAAAAACCGGGCTGTTCTGTACGCCCGCTTGTACAGAATACAGCGGTGATATTTGCACAAATTTTCCTCCACCGCCAATGACTACAGACAATGATGACGAAATAGAAGACAAAGAGAATGTACAAAATAATTTAAAATATTTTTAAAAAGTATTTTGTAATCTCTAATTTGTATTGACAACAAATTAAAGTAGTACCTAATCATTTTTCGTTGCATTGCACTCATTATATCGATCTTTGAAGACTAGTTAATATAATAAATGTATTTTTAATATATATATTATTTTTAATTTATTTTTTTCAACAGAAATATAAAAAAAATTCTAAAAATTTTGACTTTTTCGAATTTTGAAATTTTTTTTGGCAAGAGCGTCAATTTTTAACCTATAAAGGTTAATGTATTTTTAATTACTGGCATTTAAAAAAAAAAACTATGAAAATCGGAGCTGTTTTGACCGGTTCCGAGACAATGCCCGTTTTCGAGCTAACGCTCCTCTTCTACATTATTACATGAATTTGAAAACTATTAAAACTATTTGAAGGATTCAAGGAATGTGAAAAAGATTTTATACCTACTACATATATTTAGTTCCGTTTTCTTTTAACGCCATAGAAACAAAAAGTAACATCCTTATGTAATGAACAGAAATCCAATACAACACAGTGTTAAAAGAAAAAAAAATATGAAGTTTATATTCTAGATTTTTATTTATATGTACTAGAAATTTTTTGCAATTTTGGTAATGACGAATGGAATAATGTATTGACATTTTTGACATATGTCAAAAAATTATTAGAAATACATATTTAAATGAAAAAAATAGTGTGTACAGAAAAAAAAATATAGTGTATAATGTACGTGTAAAAGTGATTTTTCTTTTGTTCGAAGGTTTTGACCACTCCATTTCGCGTCGTGTTTCAAACCTCCTTCTCACAAAATAAAATGACACTTTTAACACATATCATAAATAAATATTTTTTTCATTTTTCTTGTTTTAAAATTCGGTGCTCATTTAATAAAAACTAAAATTAATAGTTATTTACGATACAAGTATGTAAAGCTAGTCTTTAGTCACGAATGGCCAATTAAAATACAGTGACTAAAGATGCTGTATGTATGCGTATCGTATAATATTTTGTCTACAAGGGAATCTAATAAGTCAATAAATATTAAAAAAAATATATATACACAGTTTTGCAAATTTAGCGTCTTCAAAAATTTTAATCACTGAAGTCTACTGAAATCTTGTTACTAAGCAACCCTTTTACAAACTTAAAACTGACAACTAAACATCAATTTTACGCACTATTATAGATGAAGAATTAAATGAGTTATTTTCTAATATACAAGTGGGACAAAAGTCATGCCCCTATTTTGCATTGGCGTCAATTTGTTATGTTCACATATACAGATATAGGTAATGATGATGACATACTCGTACCGGGCAGGCCCTTTCCAGGCGTCACCCCACGGGCACTTATTGTTGGCGTAGAGAGTGCACCACAGGGGTCACTTTTGTGCCATTTAAAATTCGAAATATGTTGCGGCGTCGGTCGGGAACGAACCCGGGTCCCCAGAATCATGACCAGACACTCAGGCACACGTTATATTAACATTTACGTTAATTTGGCTGTGAAGGTTATGTAGAGCAGATTATTAAATTTTATCATAGAAATATATACTCTAAGCATACGTTCTGACATCGTGTTAACGTTTAGTGAAAATAAGAAATCTATTATTGCAAGTCAACTTTCATTTCGACGTAAATATCCTAAACGTTCTGTGATCATGTTAATACACAAAATGGCCATTTCTGGGCAAGGGGAAATTCTTGTCACATTTAAATATTACTATTACAACTTACAACCAGTTAAAGTCAGTGTTTGGTGTAACATTCACGCCCAGAACATGATTAAGCCTTATTTATTCAGAAACCAATGTCAATCATCAGCTTTTGTTACTGGCGAGAACTGCCGACATGTGATACATAACTGTTGCCACGTCACTCATATCTCGCGAAACAATACAAATTTTAAAGAATGTTTCCTGTTCATTTAATTTCACGTTTTGGTGATTTTAACTGCCCACCAAGATCTCGTGACCAGACTTTTTCATGAGAGTATTTGACGGAAAAGGTGCATGCGAACAAACCGGTCACAGTTCGGCAACTTACGGATAACATGCGTAATGAAATCGCTGAACATTACATAGCTATGCTCGCGGCTCTCACTTATTCGACATTATTTTTAAAACATAATAAAATTAAATTTTAAGCTTTAGGCCTGATTTTTCCAGATATGGAAATAATATTTTACTTATAGTATTTTGAACAATATTAAAATGTTTATCAACCTATTACAGGAACCCTATCGCAAATATTTTTGCTTTTATATTTTGCCTACCTTGATACCTAATATTCAAAGATTTTTTTTGTATCGTATACAGTACATAAACTAATTCTTCACACTCACAAATGTAATATGTCATTGTAAATTACAAATTTATTTCAATAACACTTTAATCTATGGATAAAGTGTCAGTTAACTTAACTGCCAGATATAATGAAAATATCGCATCGTAAATCAAGGCATAAATTGACAAAATTATACACACGCAATTATATGATGCGATATTTTTCTTTTATCTGGTGGATAAGTTAACTAGCAATTTAGCAAGAGGTGAATAAACGGGCTTTAATATAACATAATTAAAAAAAACATATTTTTATTTAGAACAAAAGTTATTTAAAACCAAAATGGGAACATGAGATTTGCTTCATCGTGTACATAGATGCAAAATACCTTTGTACTCTTGCTATTTAATTTTGGATTATTTTTCGCCTGCGGCCCACAACCCTCCTGAATTGAATTTGTTGGTCCTTACTCTAATATGAGTTTGTAACCAGGTCAATCTTTTTTTAAACCTGTTAAATAATGAAGGCAAAATAAGAAAACTAAATAAAAAGAAGCCATCGTATCTCATATATAGTGTGAATACTGAAAACCGTGACATAGGCGTTTAACATGGGAAAACAGTTTTTAGTAGGAGTTTTTGATATGGTTAGAAAGATTATTTAATTTGACATCGAAGAGTATCTAAATACTCCTAATTTAATGCCTTATTATTGAAATATTTACGAAAGTATAATCCTACTTAAGAGTTATTACTTATAATTTACTAAAAACAGTAATCATGGAAACTTATTCGGTAGCTAACTAGGTTAAATCAAGGCTCCATGATAATTTTTCACTGGTTCAAATCCCTCCCGATTCAAGTTAATATTTTTATTATTTTTATATTTATTTTGTACAATGTACAATAAATTACAAAATTAAAACGTAAATAGTTTGGTACATCAAGTATTTTCTTGAATTTACTATACTATTTCTTTGTTATAATCACTGCTAATAGTATTAAGCAAAAAACAAAAAGTAATCACTAATAAATAAACCTTCACACAGGTTTGTCAGACGTGTTAGACTTTTATTGTCATTTTTCGATACATTCTTTCCGAAAACTTTGTAAATCCAATGGATTTTTCATTAGAAGAAAAAAATAGTATAATTAAATTTTACAATCAAGGGATGAGTTTACGAGAAATTCGAGACTTTTTTTACTAGAATATATCCTGATAGACAAATTGCATCCCATGAACGAACTAGACGAATCATTTTAAAATTTGAAAAAACCAGTTGCGTTAATGACGAACATAAAACTAAACTTAATTATTTATTTGGCTTAAATTTACATATTTATTTCACTTCTTGTAAATTTAGTCAATAAAATACTTGATGTACCAAAATATTATTTGTTTTAATTTTGTAATTTATTTAATTAGACATTGTACAAATAAATATAAAAATAATAAAATATTAACTTGAACCGAGAGGGATTTGAACTAGTGAAAAATTGTCATGGAGCATTGATTTAACCAAGTCAACTACCGAATACCTTTCCATGATTACTGTTTTTAGTAAGTTGTAAGTAATAACTGTCAAGTAGTATTATACTTTCGTAAATATTTCAATAATAAAGCATTAAATTAGGAGTATTTATATACTCTTCGATGCCAAATTAAATAATATTTCTAACCATATCAAAAACTCCCACTATACTCTTGCGGGACAGATAATATTTGAAAAAACTGTTTTCCCATGTTAAACGCCTATGTCACGGTTTTCAGTGTTCAAACTGTATAATAAATCAAATAATTTACTTGAGTTACGTGAAGATAAGATATTTATCAAAATAACAACAGTAGAAAACTTTTCTTCACAATATATTTTTAATTACAAGATGTACATTTCAACTGTCACGCATTTATCTTCAGTTGTACAAATACCATTATTATAAATGTGTCAAAATAAATTCTTTTTACCTCCCGCTACCCTTGGTAAGGGAGGTATAGGGATCGTGCTAAAAATCTCATATCGAGATTTTAGTAAATGACCACGTTTTAAGGTCCCTAGAATCCATTTTTAACATTTTCACAAATGATGTCTGTATGTGTGTATGTGTGTGTGTATGTATGTATGTATGTATGTATGTATGTATGTATGTATGTATGTATGTATGTGTGTATGTGTGTGTGTGTGTGTGTGTGTGTGTGTGTGTGTATGTGTAGGGATTTTGTCTTCGCTCTAACTCAAATACTATCATTCAGAAAATTCTGAAACCTTGTATTTCTATCCTATTCTAATATGAAAAGAAGCCATTAGATTTTGGTGTAAATCGGATAACCGGAAATGGCACTTTACCTGAAGCTCATAATGGTTTTTCTTCAAAAAATATCATTAAATGCAATTTTTTCGCATTTTATGTCTTATGACAATTAAAGATTATTGAATTTTCTACAGGAATACATATACTTTTGCTATATATTTTGCAGATAAATTTAAAAATAATTTTTTTTATTAGTCCCGAAGCCTAAGATAAACACAATTTCTTTGTTACTTAGTTCATTTTTCAAATGAATGTAACTGACAGTAAATGTCACTGTCAAAAAACTAATCACTTCAAATTAATAATAGTGACATTTTAAAAAGAAAATAGTGTATAAATCAATAGTTTTATGTAATGGTACAGTTTGCAGCTTTAGTAAATACGTAAGTATGTATTTAAATTAATAAAAATGGATAGGAAAGTGTGGCGAAGGAAGATTGTTGCGTAACTATTATTGTGGTCCGAATGGGGTTATTCGCTACCGAAAATCGGTCACTTTAATATGTTCTTATGTATGAATGCTATGATGGTTGTGGACAAGGCGAAAGAAGAATGTTGTTAAAGAGTGAAGTGAGTCAGCTGAGCTCTTACTCTTATCCCTTTTCTTATTGTTACTATTGTTTCCGGGTATTTGCTAACCCCCTAAGTGGGAATCGCGTGATTTTATGTACGTATGTATGTAAAGATTAAATAGCGGGAGGTTTTGTGTTGGCCACATCAGATTTTTTCTTTAAACGTCATAAAAATGGCATCTTTTGTGACTTGATTCAGGGTCGTACATGGCAGAACTTCAAATTCTGATATAATTGCACATAAGGAGAATATAAAATTGTATTTTTTTATTTAAACGTCAAAACGTGAAAATGTTCACTTGAATGTTTATAGTCGTGTGCTAACACTCATAGTGAGCGGACGTGCCGAACGCCAGCAGTGATTACTACATCGACTAACTCTAGTAAAATAACAGTAACCAAATTTAATTATTAATTAATTAAACAACTCATCAAAAATAACAGTAGTGTAAGTGAGCAAAACAGCTACATATTACGTACAAAGGCCTCATGGCCGATGTACGTAATAACACCATAGCCGCTAAATGGCATGAAATAAGCCAAATGAAAAGGAAACTCAACAGAAGCGACACAAACCCGAATGAAAGACACGTAAGACCAAGAACAATTACTAACTCACAACCAACCATCAACGTTAAAAACCGCTTTCAAGCGTTAAGTGATAACAATGATATCAGTGATGCTGATAATACAAGCACAACAAATAAAACACCTAAACCAGCTCCCATATTTATACCAGGAGTTATTGACATCAAACCCTTAATAGAGTCTCTAAACACCATAACACCAAACGGCTTTCAACTCAAAGCAATTAACAATAACTTGTTAAAATTACAGCCCAACACCGTTGAAAACTACAGAACAATAACAAAGTATCTACGAGAAAAAGACACATACTTCCACACATATCAACTGAAAGAGGAACGCAGTTTCCGAGTAATTATATGAAATCTACATCCCTCAACAGACCAAAATGATCTCAAAACAGAAATAGAAGAAAAGGGTCACAAAGTCATCAATATCTATAATATGAAACAAAGAATTACAAAGAAATCTCTTCCCCTCTTCATCGTAGAATTATCTCCAAATTCTAACAATAAAACAATTTATGATGTTGGGGTTCTTCAGTACACGAAAGTTCAAGTAGAGCCCCCGCTTCCAAAGAAAGAAATCCCCCAATGCGCCCGGTGTCAACGATACGGACACACTAAAACTTACTGCTTCAGGCAACCCCGCTGTGTTAAATGTGCCAAAAATCACTTAACTAACCAATGCAATAAAGAAAAAACGCAAGCAGCTACATGTGCACTGTGTGAAGGTACCCATCCGGCAAACTACAAAGGCTGTACTATCTATCAACAAATATACAAGAGAAAATTTCCACCATTGCGCGAAAGATACGTTCCTGAACCCCAACTTTCCAACCAAACATTTGAAAATAATCAAGAAACAACAGAAAAAGAAACTCCAAATTTATCATATGCCCATATAACAAACCAAAATCTAAATCAAAATCAACCACAAAATAATAATTTGGAAGCAATACTACACAAATTAATGGAGAGAATGGATACCATGTTAAATCTTTTAACCACAGTCATATCCAAACTAAAATAATGTCTCAGATCCTGACTATTGCAGTATGGAACGCCAATGGCCTGGTTCAACATAACCAGGAGTTAAAATCCTTTTTAAATAATAATAATATTGATATAATCCTCATCTCCGAAACACACTTCACCGACAGAACGTATTTTAAAATTCCGGCTTACACTCTATATTATACAAATCACCCAGATGGTACGGCACATGGAGGCACATCTATCTTAATTAAAAATTCCATAAAACATTTCCAATTACCGGAATACTGTATGGACCACTTACAAGCTACACAAATAATAATAGAAGACTGGACAGGACCTATAACTGTAGCAGCAATATATTGTCCTCCCAAGCACAATATTAGCGACGCAAACTTTGACTCATTTTTCACAACTCTTGGAAATAAATTCATAGTAGGCGGCGATTATAACGCCAAACACACAAATTGGGGTTCACGGTTAATTACTACTCGCGGACGACAATTGCTGAAAACAATTCAAAATAATAATTATTCATATGTCTCAACAAGAGAACCAACTTATTGGCCTACAGATAGGAACAAGATACCTGACCTACTAGACTTCTGTGTCACGAAAAACATTGCCGATAACTATATTCGGGCTGATACATGCCTTGACCTTTCTTCAGACCACACACCAATTATAGTCACATTTAGCACAAGGGTAATACCTATACAAAAACCTGTAATGTTGCATAATAAGAAAACCGATTGGATGGCATTTAGGAAAATAGTGGAACAAAATTTAGAACTAAATTTACCACTGAAAAGTCAAGAAGAAATAGACAACGCAGTTGAACACTTAACACAAATAATCCAATACGCGGCATGGGACAGCACTCCTACAAAAAATAATAACAATTGCACTTCCACAATACATTACCCCATTGAAATCAAACAAAAAATAGCCGCGAAACGACGACTTCGCAGAATTTGGTTCAGGACACGTCATCCTAATGACAAAAATAGACTGAATCAAGCTTCTACACAATTAAAAGAAGTCCTTAAAGAATGGAACAATAAGAATTTCGAAGATTATCTCTCCAACCTTACAGCGACACAAATGACTGAATACTCTCTCTGGAAGGCTACAAAACGCCTCAAACAACCGAAACTGGCTATACCCCCGATAAGGAACAACAACTCATGGGCAAGAAATAATAAAGAAAAAGCAGAAACTTTTGCCTCGCATTTTGCACAAGTTTTTGAACCATCACCAAGAGAAATTTCACAAGAAGAAGAAAGCGAAATATATGAATACCTCGAAAGTCCGAATCAGTTATCTCTCCCGCTCAAAAAATTTGATGTATCCGATGTAACAGCAACGATTAAATATAAAATAAGCTCTAAGAAAGCCCCGGGGTATGATCTAATAACAGGAAAAATCCTAAAAGAATTACCGGAAAAGGCATTGAAACTAATAACTTACATTTCAAACGCAATTCTCAAATACAATTTCTTTCCTTCGCAATGGAAGGTAGCCCAAATTATCGTAATTCCAAAACCTGGAAAACCTGTAGAAAACGTAACGTCATACAGACCCATTAGTCTGCTCCCAGTATTATCCAAAGTGTTTGAAAAACTCTTCATTAGCAAAATAAAGGATACAATAGAAGACCTGAACTTAATACCAGATCACCAGTTCGGCTTTAGGGAAGAACACGGAACGATCGAACAAGCTCATAGAGTAGTAAACAAAATTAATGAAACATTACAAAATAAAGAATACTGCTCAGCTGCCTTTCTTGATGTAACCCAGGCGTTCGACAAAGTATGGCACACTGGGCTACTTTACAAACTTAAAAAAATGCTACCAAGCAATATTTACTTAGTAATAAAATCCTATATTACAGAAAGATCGTTTCAAGTTAAAATGAACAATGAGCTAACCCCACTACTACCAATTAAATCCGGTGTCCCGCAAGGAAGTGTGTTGGGTCCTATTCTTTATTTATTATACACAGCGGATATCCCAAATTCCGAAAATGTCACAATAGCAACGTATGCAGATGATACGGCTATCCTAGCATCCAATACCAATCCACTGCAAGCCTCCGCCATCTTACAAACACACTTAACAGAAATTGAAAGCTGGACCAGAAAATGGAGAATTAAGCTAAACGAAACGAAGTCGGTACACGTGACGTACACCATGCGAAGAGAAACATGCCCACCGGTGTACATTAATAATATTCCACTTCCCCAAACTGCTGAAGCAAAATATCTTGGCATGCACATCGACAGGCGCGGAAATTGGAGAAAACACTTACAAACTAAAAGGTTACAATTAAATATAAAACTAAAAAACATCTACTGGATGATAGGACGTAAATCTAAATTGTCTTTAGACAATAAACTATTAATATATAAAACAATTATAAAACCTATTTGGACCTATGGGATAGAATTGTGGGGAACAGCAAGTAACTCTAATATTGAAATTATCCAAAGATATCAATCAAAAATGTTAAGAATAATAACGAACGCACCATGGTATGTTTCTAACTATACGCTGCACAACGACCTAAAAATCCCAACTGTAAGAGAAGAAGCCAAAACTAGAAGTGAAAAATACCTAAAGAAACTGGAAAACCACCCAAACTACACTGCTGTAAACCTGTTGGACAACAGCACCCAAACAACGAGACTCAGGAGATTTTCACCCCTTGACATAATAGATAGATTCTAATATATATTTTTTTTTTTATCGTCTATTGTTATGTAAAGAAAAGGTAGCACTGGCCATCTTTTCACGGATATTATTTAATCTTATTTTATTGTTAAAAAACTTACCTATTATTCATATGAATAGATTGTAAAATTTCATAAATAAAAAAAAAAAAAAAAAAAAAAAAAAAAAAAAAAAAAAAAAAGAATGTTTATAGCAAAAAGTGAACAAATACGAAAGTATCCATAGCAAAAGAGCAATTGAAATCAGCAAACGTACTCACGTAAAATATTTATAATTATTGTAACGTCAAGTTGTAATTATTTTATTTAAATACGTATGTTTGAAGAAAAAATAATGTGTCATTCGGAGTAAAAGTGTGATTGTGTGCCTCGTATGCAAATGCCCGACTCGCTCGCGCTTACATGCTCGCCACACAAAGAGTCACTTTTACTCGTAACAACACAATATACTATTATCGAAATAATTTATTTTGCCACATTTATAACAACCACTCAATGATATAAGTAATAAGCCGCGTAAATATCCTTGACGGTTAGTTATTATTAGGCCCGCTATATTGGCGCAGATAATTATTTTTAAATTTCATGCGTTTTTAAATTTGAAATTAATACAAAATTTTTATTAACATAAAACATATACAATATTGCGAAACACAAATAATACAATATTATGAACAACGAACAATAGATTTCAAATAATTGAAGTAAATATGAATTATTCAAAAAAACGTATTTTCTAATAATATTTTACTTATAGTATTTTGAACAATATTAAAATGTTTGTCAACCAATTACAGGAACCCTATCGCAAATATTTTTGCTTTTATATTTTGCCTACCTTGATACCTAATATTCAAAGAATTTTTTTGTATTGTATACAGTACATAAACTAATTCTTCACACTCACAACTGTAATATGTCATTATAAATTACAAAATTATTTCAATAACACTTTAATCTATGGAGAAAGTGTAAGTTATATTAACTTGTCGGCTGCGGTGGCTCAATGGTTAGAGTAACGGCTCTTAGTCATGAGTATGCTCGGGGTTCTGGGTTCGAATCCCACTAAGGCATGGACGTTTGTGTATGTGAACCTACTCAGTAATTGGGATTTAATCATGTTGTGAGGTTTAAAAAAAAAAAAAAAAAAACTGCTAGAGAAAATGAAATAATCACATTGATATTAGAGCGTAAATTGACAAAATTCATTCAATTATATGGTGCGATATTTTTCTTTTACCAGGCAGATAAGTTAACTTGTACTTTATCAAAGGGTGGAAAAACTGGGCCGTAATGCTTCAAATTAAAGAAACTATATAATAATATTTGTTTCCTCATTTCAACAGATATTACTCATACCTGATTTTGAGGTACCTGTACAGATTCACATAATCATATTTAACCCAAAATATATTTTTGATATCAGAGCAACAATAAAAACTGTAGTATAAATAAACTTGAAAATTAAACCAAAACTTTACATAATTTGATTTCGAATGTTTCTAATATTTACTCACAAAGATTCTGCCAAAATTATTTACAACTAGGTGATGAAGTACATACAATGTAAATAATATAAAATAATTAAAATGATATATAAAATTATCTTAAAGAAGCTGAACATCAAACATTCGTAAATATCCAATATGTGCAAGTATTTTAAAATGTATTCACATTTGCCACTCCGATCCTTACGAGTCCAAATCCTCTGAGAGAAAGAGTAATAATACTGTCCCGAACTTTCGCGGGGAAGTTTTATAGCTTCCCATTTGATGAAATTTGGAGATTCTAAAAAATATTATATACATTTTTATAAATTTTATATTAGCATATATTGAATATTACTGACGAACTAGGAAACAAAGAAAAGATTTGAAAAACTAGAAAAGGAAAAAATTGGAAAGAACCTAATCGTAACTGATATAAAAATAAATCAAAGAGAAGAGACGGATATAATGGAGGTAACAACAAAAATTGTTGAAAATAAACTAAAAGTAAAATTACAACAAAAAATAATTAAAGCATATACGATCGAAAGAGACAAATTTAAAATCGGACTGAACAATTGGAATGACAAGATACAAATACCTACTCCGAGGAAAGGGAACTAAAAGGAACAGACATATTTATATGTAGATACGGAGCAGACATCACAAGAAACGGGAGTCCAGAAATATATAAGGGAATAACAGGAAAGGGGAGAAGGTGCTAAAGTTAAAATTAGACAGTAAAAATTAGAAGTAAATGGAGATATATCGAAGTGAAATATCAGAGAAAATAGGGTAAAAAGACACTTTTAAAAACCTAGAAAATAAAAGGACAAAGGATCAGAAACTACTAGATGGCAAGGACAAGAATTACTGATAATGAAAGAAAGTAACACAGATATAATAAATAGAAAAATCGAAACAGAGAGAGAAAAGAGGCAGAAAACTGGAAGAAATGAACAAGCTGGCAAAGAACAGAAAAAAAGTGGAAGGAATGAATTAAAATTTAACCTGAAGAAAAAGAAATCCCACTCCCGACTATGGGTATCAGGGATGTGGAGAAGAAGAATATTACCTACAAATATATTTTCCTGACTAAGATGGCTGGGTCATTTAGTGCGATTGCCGGTTAACAGAGTACTTCGACCAGTGCTTAAGGGGGAAACAGATGCAAGAAGAAGAAGAGGACGTCCGAAAGGAAAGTGGTTGGATGCAGTTAAGAAAGACTTAGAACTTATGGGTGTTTTCAAGTGGGAAGAAAAAGCATTCGACACAAGCAAGTGAAGAAGAATAGTTCATTAAGCCAGGGGTCTGCGAAGCCTGGAGAGCTGGTCGCGAACCTGGAGGAACCGGGTTCAATCCCGATAGACGCCAAATATTTCCAATTTTAAATGGCACAAAAGTGACCCCTGTGGTGCACTCTACACACCAGCTTTGAGTATCCGTGAGGTGACGCCTGGTAAGCGTTCACACGGTAAAATATATCGCCATCATTACCGATGTCTCCATGTGTTGTAGATACTGGCACACTTAGAAATAGGTAATGTGCCGTGATGATATATTTATTTATTTATTTTATTTTTTTTCCTGCAACAATATGTGTTTCTGCATGCAAAGTATGGCATCAACAACTACTTACAAACACCCAATCTGTGTATGGATCAGCACCAACTCTCAAACACTGGGAAACCACTCCATCTCTGAGGATGGCATTAGCACCAATTCACAAACATTGGGTTATCACACCCTCTATGAGTATGGCATCAGCATCAACTCACAAACACTGGGGTACCACACTCTCTTTGAGTATGGCATCAGCACCAACTCATAAACACGGGGGTTCCACACCCTCTTTGAGTATGGTATCAGCATCAACTCACAAACACTGGGGTATCACACTCTCTCTGAGGATGGCATCAGCACCAACTCTCAAACACTAGAAGTACCACACCCTCTCTGAGTATGGCAACAGCATCAACTCACAAACACTGGGAATTCCACACCTTCTTTGAGTATGGTAACAGCATCTACTCACAAATACTAGGGTATCACACTCTCTCTGAGTATAACATTTGCACCAACTCACAAACACTAGGGTACCACACCCTCTTTCAGTATGGCATCAGCATCAACTCACAAACACTGGGGTATCACACACTCTTTGAGTATAACATTTGCACTCAGCACCAACTCACAAACACTGGGGTATCACACCCATTCTGAGTATGGCATCATCATCAACTCACAAACACTGGGGTATTGCACCCTCTTTGAATATGACATTAGCACGAACTCACAAACACTGGGGTATCACACCCTCTCTGAGTATGGCATAAGTACCAACTTACAAACAGTGGGGTATCACACCCTCTATGAGTATGGCATCTGCACTCAGCACTAACTCACAAACACTGGAGTATCGCACCTTATCTGAGTAGAGATTAGCACCAACTCATAAACACTTTGGTACCACACCCTCTCTGAGTATGGCATCAGCACCAACTCACAAACACTGGGGTATCACACCCTCTCTGAATATGGCATCAGCACCAACTTACAAACACTAGGATATCACACACCTTCTGAGTATGGCATCAGCGCCAACTCACAAACAATGGGGTATCACACCCTCTCTGGGTATAGCATCAGCATCAACTCGCAAACACTGGGGTATCACACCCTCTTTCAGTATGGCAACAGCATCAACTCACAAACACTGGGGTATCACACACCTTCTGACTATGGCATCAGCGCCAACTCACAAACAGTGGGGTATCACATCCTCTCTGGGCATAGCATCAGCATCAACTCGCAAACACTGGGGTATCACACTCTTTCTGATTATGGAATCAACACCAACTCACAAGCACTGGAGTATCACACCTTCTCCAACTATAGCGTTAGCACCAACTCACAAACACTTTCGTACCACACATTCTCTGAGTATGGCATCCGTACCAGTTCACAAACACTGTGGTATCACAGCCTCTCTGAGTATAGCATCTGAACCAACTCACAAACACCTTGGTACCACACCTTCTTTGAGAATGGCATCAGCACTAATTCACAAACACTGGGGTATCACACTCTCTCTGAGTATAGCATCGGCAACAACTCACAAACACTTTGATACCACACCTTCTCTTAGTATGGCATCAACACCAACTCACAAACACTGTGTTATCACACCTTCTTTAAGTATGGACTTCAGCATCGACTAACCCCACCTTTTTGCGGCAACTCACAAACACTGGAGTACCACACCCTCTCTGTGTACGGCATCTGCAGTCAACACCCATTTACAAACTGGAGCGTCATATCAACTTTCAAACTTTGTGGTACCAAACCTTTCCTGGGTATAGCATTTACACCAACTCACAAACTCTTTGGTACCACATCTTCTCTGAATATGGCATCTGTACCAACTCACAAACACTGGGGTATCACACCCTCTCTGAGTATGGCATCTGCACTCTGCACCAACTCACAAACACTGAGGTATCACACCCTTTCTGAGTATGGCATCAGTAGCAACACATTTCAAACCTGCAAAACAATATGCAAATTACATACGAAAAGAGCTAGCCGACCGCTCTCTTCTACGTTCACGAATGTTAATTCAATTAATTATACTCATTAATTATGTGACGAATTTATTAAATAACCAAAAGCAAGAACAACATTAATTTGGATAATGCTCACAATAGTACATATTAAAAATTAATCACATACTTCATTGTTATACGTTAAGCCATATTTTTTATTATTATTCTATGACATATACATATGTTAATCTCTTTTTGTTTTCAAACAGGTCCTGGTAAAGAATAAGTTAGTAGTGTGATAAATCGTTCCTACATAATTGTCAATTTACTGAGATTTAAAACGGAAATTAAATATATTTCAGAGATATTATCTCTTACTCAAATCTAAGTAAAAGTGAGTGCAGTGCATACAAAAGTAATAATATTAAGTAAATAAGGTCATATACTGATAAAAATCAAGGTGAGAAGAACTGACCTTCCGAGGGGTCGACCCGAGCGAATTTCTTAACGCAACGAGACAAATTAACGGTTTACTGAACAGGCTCGAATCCAGGTAAAGCAGGAATTTTTGGTAAGTCAATTTTATAATAAGAATAGATGGGTAAAAGAGATAAACCAACACACGATTCATCGATAGAAGAGGAAAGAGTGTTTCAAAGAAGTAAATTAATAACTAGATCCCCAACCTAGAAGATAAAGACAAACGAAGACCAGGAAGCAAAAAATATGGAAGAAATTAAAAAAAACTCCTAATAAGTAAAACAAAAAAGGCAAGAAGTAAGGAAGTAGATGAATTTCTGGAAAAGGAACTAAAAATTAAAGTAAAACCAAAGTCGATAAACCAAATAGGCGAAATCAGACATATAATGGAAATGACCAACTGGGAAGATAAAATAGAGGTGCTGAAAGCGAAAGATAAATTTAAAAAAACTGAATGGAAATAAGACAACTAGGCAAGACTCTGGAAATAAATAAATATAAATATATCATCACGGCATATTACCTATTTCTGGGTGTGCCAGTATCTACAACACATGTAGACATCATTAATGATGACGGTATATTTTACCGTGTGGGCGCTTACCAGGTGTCATCTCACGGGCACTCAAAGCTGGTGTGAAGAGTGCACCACAGGGGTCAATTTTGTGCCATTTAAAATTGGAAATATTTGGCGTCTGTCGGGATCGAACCCGGTTCCCCCAGGTTCGCGACCAGACACTCAAGCACGCGCCCACGGGACCCTGGAAATACGAATATTAAGAGTATTAAGGACAATAATGTGAGGGTAAATAGACATACAAAACAGGAAAAGAATAGTAATAATATAAAACAAGAAATAAAGATTGGAATTTGGAACGTATCCTCGCTAACGGGAAAAGAAATTGAAACAACTGAGGAAATGGCGAAATTCGGAATTATTATACTAGGAATCCCAGAAACAAAAAAGATAGGAGAAGGCAAAATACAAATAACAGCAGACTGCAGCCTATACTATTCAGGAGGAAAAACAGGCGAAAGAGCTAAAGAGGGAGTAGGAATAATGATAAGAGAGGAAATGAGTAGAAGAGTAAGGAAATACGAAACAAAAAACTCTAGAATCATGACTATGGAATTAGAATGGAATGGAATATTGCAACTAATTCAAATATATGCTCCGATAGAAGGAACGAACGAAGAAAATATGAATAAATTTTATGAAGACTTACAAGGGACTCTGGATAAACTAAAAGAAAATAATGAATGTATAATTAAAATGGAGGACTGGAATTCAAGAATTGGAAATGATATAACAAGAGGGCTTGAATGTATAAGAAACTATGGAGAACCGACAATCAATAGGAATGGAAATAAAATGCTAGAATAGAGTTTACACAAAAGAAATACAAAGTAGAATAGGACAGATCAACACGGAAATAGAAGCAGAATTGTCAACATAGCATAGGCTACTAATGGCTAAAATTAAAAACACAGGACTAATACCAGAGAAGAAAATAATCTACGAGAAGATACAGGTATATAAACTGAAAAATGAAGAAACAAAAACAAAATACCAAGTAGAAACGGATAAGGGGCTCCAAAGACACGAGTTGAGAATACAACAGTATAATCTGGACCAAAAATGGGAACACTCAGAGATACAATATACAATGTAGCAGAGAAGATATGTAGGAAAAGAAAATACAATCTTAACCTGGGTGGAATAACGACGTCAAAAATAAAATCAAGAAAAAGAAAACTGCCTGGAAACGATTTCAGGAAACCAAAAATGAACGAGATAAAGAGGAATATATAAGAAAAAAAAATGAAACAAAACAAATAGTAAAACTAGCAAAAAGGAAAAGCTGGAAAAATTTTGGAAACGAAATAAATGAAAGATACGGCGAGAACAACAGACATTTTTGGAATACGGTCAGGAATGGCAAGATATCAAGGAGCTTCGAAATGGAAAAAGGAGTCAAACAAAGATATAATAGAATGATGCCCGTGAAGATAAACAACTTATTATATGCAGATGACATAATATTAATTGCAGATACACACACAAAAATGAGAGCACTAGTACAAGTATGGACAGAAGAAATGAAGAAGATGGGAATGGAAATCAACATTGTAAAAAGCAAAACCATGATAATAAATAACAAATCCCAGAACGATAATACAAGAATTGTTGAAATAAGCGGACAAATAATGGAAAGAGTCTCAACTTACGAATATCTAGGATGTATAGTAACACAGGATGGAAAAATAGATGCAGATATAGCAAGTAGAATAAAGAAGGCAAATAATGTGTACTACGCAATTAACAAAAAAATACTTTAAAAGAAAGAAATCGGAACAGATATAAAGCTAAAGATATATAACACTGTAGTAATCCCAATAATAACTTATGCAAGTGAGTCCTGGACAATACAGAAAAAACATGAATCAAAACTAACAGCAATAGAAATGAAGTACTTGAGGAAAATTATGGGGAAAACAAAATGGGGCAGAGAAACTAATGAAAGCATTAGGCAACAAGAAGATCTGGATCAAATATTATTAAAAATAGAAAATAAACAACTGAATTGGTTTGGACATATCAGAAGAATGGAGCAAGATAATCTAGTTAAAAAAGTGATAGAATCAAAAAAGACTGGGAAAAGAACAAGGGGAAGACCAAGAAAAACATGGGAGGGATGAATAGAAGAGATAGGCAAAAGAAGAGGAAGAAATATGGAGGAAATGAAAAAACTAGCAAAAGGACCGAACAGCATGGAAACAATGGGTCAAGAACGAGTAGCAACAAACCATATCCGACACTCTAAAAGGGTATAAAGGATCTGTGAAGAAGAAGAATTTTTCAAACAGGATAGTTTACTAATTATTGGAGTAAATACGAGTAAATTGATCGTTTTCAAAATTTTAATACTCGTACATTCTTAATTATGTTTAGAATAACTTGCATGGTCATTAATTGGAAATTTGCGTAGGGAATAAGCAATTTATGCCCAGTTTCAACTACAAGGCTTAAATTTAATAGCGTAATTGTTATTTCTTATTTTTCTCTTTCTTGAGGTTATTTTTATTTATTTAAGAATAAATTTGACATCTTTTAAACAGCTATGATTGTTGTGAATTGAACAAAGTGCAAAACTGTAATCTTTCATTTATTGTTATTGCATTTGACTGGTTTTAATTTGTCATTGAGTCGCACACTGTACGTTCATTCCAAAAACTTCAGGTAGATCGTATTTAAAACTTTACAATATTTCATTATCTCCAATTTAATATCTATTATAAATTTACAATATCAGAATGTCAGGGGTCTACGAAACAAATTAGATACTTTCTATGATAATCTTAACTCCACCAGCATTGATATTATCTGTTTAACTGAAACTTGGCTTAATGATAGTATACATACATAAGTCAGAATTATTTTCTTCACATTATAATATTTACAGGTCTGACAGAAATACTGTAAGAATTGGAAAAAATATGGGTGGAGGAACTCTCTGTGCCATGGAGGTAGGAATAAATATGGAGGGAGCAAGTGGCTGCAAAAGTGAAGCCATTTCCCCCACTCCAGGCCGGGCCTATCTGTCAACCTTCTTTGACCTTAAAGCCATATTGTTTAGCTTGTTTACGTTTGTATGTATCGTTGTGGTATCGTTTTAGAGTGCATTTCAATACGTTTTATTAATTATAAAAATATTTGATTAAAACACGTGCTTTTTGAATCTTAAAAAATTTAATTAAGTAAATTCAATAAGTAAAATGTATATAAAAACACATTATTATCATATTTCAATAAATAATATATGTACAACACATTTCTTTCAGTATTTAAAGTTTTATAAAATTTTACTTGAACGAATAAAGCAATTTTGTTTAAAAATTGCTGCACTTATCCCCTCTCTAGGACGGTCCAACAGCTGTGTTCGTCCGTCCCCACTAGGCTTCATTCCCCTGGCCAACAATATAACCTCATGCTCTCTCCTTTGTATTCCTACCTCCATGCTCTGTGCTATCAACAATAAATTTAAATCAGTACCTGTTACTATTACACTGCATGCTCTATCTCTCTCTGATCTTATCTGTACCAAAATATTTCTTTCCTCTACTTTATTCATGTATATTATTGTAAGCTACATACCCCCTCCTATATCTATTGAATAACAAAACTATGTTTTTGACTCTATCGAATCACTAATTACAAATACTGATGTTAAGTTTTTATTGTCGGTGATTTTAATATTTCCAAATTAAGTGACTACAATCTTAAGTCACGTATTGGATCGGATAATTTAACATAAAATTTTGTGTACTTCATTTCTTTCATAAATGCAAAATAGTATAATAATATACTCAATTCTCAATCTCGACTCTTAGATGTTGTTGTAGCTGATTTACCAGTAGATGAAACTCACTCTACTGATTTTCTTTCTTCTTCCTTCAATCCTAACTTTCTATGTAATAATTTTCGTAAAGTTGATTATCTTTCAATTTACAACCCACTTTTAAATCTTACTGGAACTCATTATATATTTATGAAGATGTTGATGACGCATTCAATCATTCAAAAAGATTTATGAAATAGTTTGCAGCGTATTTAACAAATGTATTCCCTGTACTAAAAAACGTGCATCTAAATATCGACCTTGGTATAACAGTCGTTCAATCTCACCTTATTTTACAGATAGTATATCTTATTCATCTGACACGGATTATAACACTGTAAATATTAAATCTGTTACTGATGATGACATTTTATATGCAATTAAGCGACTGAAACATACCCGTAATCCAGGTCCTGATAATCTACCATTCTACATTCTTAAAGCATTAAGTAATATATTTGTTGAACCTCTTAAATTCCTTTACAATTTATCGCTCAAAAATAATTATTTCCCCACTTTCCTTAAATCTTCACTTGTGTGTCCCATCTACAAATCTGGTTATATAACTAACATTTCCAATTACCGATCAATTGTTATACTCTCCAACATTTCAAAAATTTTCGAATCTATAATATATAGGCACATTTACAATTCAGTTGAACATCGTATCAGTATCCATCAACATGGATTTGTCAAGGGTAAGTCAACTACGACAAATTTAATAAATTTTACTGAATATGCTCTCAGCTCACTTCATGATAGTTCACAAGTTGATTTTATTTATACTGATTTCAAAAAAGCATTCGATACTGTTGATCATTCTATTCTTCTACATAAATTATCTTCTAATTTCAATTTTCCTTCCGATCTTGTTTCATTTATAAATACATATTTAAGTTATCGTACAATGACAGTTCAGCTTAATAATTTTAGTTCACCATCTTTTATTCCTTCTTCTGGTGTTCCTCAAGGATCTAATTTTGGTCCATTACTCTTTATTTTGTTTATTAATGATATCGTTAATGAGGTAAATAATTCTGAAATACTGTTATATGCAGATGATTTAAAAATCTATCGTAAAATAAACCCAGTGGAGGATTGTAAATTATTACAGAACGACATTGAAAGTGTTCCAAAATGGTCTGAAAGCTCTAAATTATTTGTTAAATATAGCACATGCAAAATAATGTCTTTGTAAAAAAAAAAATACATTTATACCTATTCATATCACATGCAACTTACGTGTCTTGAGCGAGTCTCTAAATTTAAAGATCTTGGCGTGCTATTTGATGACAAATTATCTTTTCATTTACATATAGATTGCATAACATCTGCATTTCTCAAAATACTTGGAATCATAATTCGTTCAGCTAAATCTTTTAATAATATATTATCTGGGATTTTTTTTACCAATCATTGGTCATGTCAAAATTAGAGTATGTTTGGAACCCTATTTATGATAATCAAATATCTAAACTAATCTGTACAATAAATACTTTTATTATAAAAAATACAAACAATATCCTAATTATAATCTGACATGATTCCATGTTATCTGAAAGTAATATCTTATCTTTAGTTAACCGTAGAAGGGTTCAGACATGTGTTTTTGTTTATAAAGTAATCAATAATATTATAAATGATCCATGTATTTTGCAGCAAATTACATTTTATGTACCCCGTACTATTCCACGTTACCTAATTACTTTCAAGTGCAATATAGCTAGGACGAATTATGAAACTAAATCACCACTGCAAGTTAATCACTTTAAGTAATCTTATTTAGGTATTTTTGTGTATTTTGTATCTGGGATGATATATATGTATATTACATTGTAATCCTGTAATTGGGACATTAGCCCTTTTGGATTGATTTCAATAAATAAATAAATAAATATATAAATAAATTTTAAGAAATCCTTGAACAAAAAAAAAATACAAATCGCAATTTTGACAATATATTAATTTCATTTAGACGCAATTTTATCTATTTAAGGAACTATTAAAATATAAGTTCCCGAGTAATAAAATCATTAATAAGAAAATAACTACGTAGTATAGCACAAATATTAATTATCACTTGCAGTCTATGTCTTTCAACATATCTTTCACTTTTTATATCAGGCGTGACATCACAAATTGAAGCAATAGTAGTAGCAAGTAGTATTTGGTTTACTTTCTATGTTTCTTTCTCTAAATTCATTTAAAAATGGATGCCGGATTTCAATAAAGCAGAAAGCTTGAAAGTAGTAATAATTTGGAATAGAGTAGATGCGTGACTTAAAGGACATTAAAATACGAATATTTTAAAAACTAATAACTTTTTCAAAATTCTGATAGTCCCATTCATACAGTTTCAAGATTTAGTTTTTATTTTAATAAATAATCAATTTTCTAACTTGTTACAATGGTCGAAGACTCTATTGTATATACCCTTAACAGTTGAAATCATCTGAGGAAACTCTATGCACCCCACTCACATGAGGATAGACATTATACATTAACACAATTAGTTATGATGATAACATTTACATATTATTTATAACATTTCTGCATGTTTATTCTGAGGCATATTCACTCTCATCCCGACGCTATGTTATACCTATAGGTATTTTCTTTTTGATACACTTGTACTATATATTTAACTTTACTTTTTAAATACAATATCTTGTCGTATTATATACCTTCTTGGTAAAATATTTCATATGCCTATTTGTAATGCATATATAATAATAATAATAATAATAATAATAATAATAATAATAATAATAATAATAATAATAATAATAATAATATATAAGATCTCGAGAACTATAAGAGATACGATGTCGGTTAAATGGAACTTTTTGTGCGCCTTTGGGAGGCCATCTCAGATGTGCTTTTGTTTTTCCAAAAATTCTCATAGGGCACTAGATAATGACGAAAAACTGAATATTGTTGATTGTTTTCTTTTTCAAATAACTTCTAAACTATTGGTAAATGAGAAAAACGTTTCAAATATAAAAGATAGATATGTTTATTAACTAACCAGTGGCGTACGAAATAAATTTTTATATCCGTAAATTTTCGAGATATAACACAAATTTATATTTTTTTAAATGAAACCAATATCTGATTTTAGTCTCAAAAAAATAACTATTTTTTTCTCTTTTCAATGTTGTAAGGGTTATTATGTTTTATATTTGTTTTGCCTTCAAAATTATTATTTTTTCCTTATTTTGTATTAAAATTACAATTATTTTGAAATATTGGTAGATTTCCATTTAGAAATACTCCTTGTATTTAAATAATTTATTTCGTTAGAAAAATTTGCTCAAAACTCGTATCAAATTAATTTTTATAATATTTTGTATCAGGTTGCCCTTGGCACATTATAGTGTAATTTGTAATTATGTCTAGAATAAAAATATTAAGTAATAAAGGCATAAAATAAATTATATCGATCAAATATAATATAATTAATAAAAATAATATTTTTTTTTAGAAATAATAAGAAAATTCACAAAAATAGAGGAAAAAATTAAATTTTAGGAGCAAAACAAATATAAAACATAATAACCCTTACATCATTGAAAAGAGAAAAAATAATTATTTTTTTGAGACTAAAATAAGATAGGGGTTCTATTTAAAAAAATATAAGTTTGTGTTATATCTCGAAAATTTACGGATATAAAACTTTATTTCGTACGCCACTGGTTAGTTAATAAAAATATCTATCTTTTATATTTGAAACGTTTTTTTTTCAATTACTAATAGTTTAGAAGTTATTTGATAAAGAAAAAATCAACAATATTCAGTTTTTCGTCATTATCTAGTGCCCTATGAGAATTTTTGAAAAAACAAAAGCACATCTGAGATAGCCTCCCAAAAGCGCACAAAAAGTTCCATTTAACCGTCATCGTATCTCTTATAGTTCTCGAGATCCCAATGGTGGCACTTCTAAATGGGACACACTGTATATATATATATTATACAGGTGCCCATTTTATAAGTTCCCGCCTTAAAGTTTAAAAATAGGCAACCCACGTTACATTTAATAAGTGACTTGGTTTTTAAAATTTTGTTTTGCTCTTATACGTACTGTCAATATTCGATTTAAAGTACCAAATTTACCAAGTGGCTTATAAAATGTATTCTGTTTTGCCTATTTTTAAACTTTAAGGCGGGAACTTATAAAATGGGCAACCTGTATTCTGTCAGTAAAATTCTTGACAAACAGTGTGAACGTAGCAATGTCATCAGACTGGAATCAATAGTATGCTTTTTTTTCTGAATCCACGGAACAAATATATTTAGACTTAGAATCCTTTCACTGCTATTTTAATTTCCCAAATCGTATGGCTAACAAACCTCTCGATGGAATCTGAATTCCCTAACTGTACTATAGGTTCACAATGAGATCTTTACAACCTTGTTCGTCTGTTTCAGTCTCGCTTGTTGATGATCGGTTTTTGTTTGCCCTCGTCCTGCAGCCCACTTGATATGAAGGCCTTGCTGGTCGTGGAGGCTGAAAAAGCAGCCGAGAAATTCCAGAACTCGACCCTGGATGTGCAGGATGTGAGACCTGTGCCAGGCGATTACGACATACTGAAGGATATTAAGTTTTACATTGTTGGGTAATTATTTAGATAAACAAAAACATTTGGGGTAAAAAGTTTTGATTGATTGTAAGAAGTTTTAATTGAATAAATTTGCTGCTGTCAATTAGAGTTTGACACAATTATAAAAAGTACTTTCCTAAAAAAAGTTAATGTATTTTAATAATACGAAACCTTTTTCTGCGTAACTACAGAGCAGGACTGGCCATTCAGCAATTCTGGCAAATTCCAGAGGAGGAAAATGCTTTCTGGGATCGGTTGATGGTACAAATTCACTGTGCTATTTTAGGAACATTTGTTTTAATAGAGTTCGTGATACTATTTATTATAAGAAAGTTTATTGTAGTATTTGTAGAATAAAACCAGAACCAAATTTAAAAGAATTAACATTTAAGCACAAACCACACTCATGCGCGGTTGCAAAAACAAAATGTAACAGCGTGATTTAGCTGATATTTATTTTTTTTTATTTATTTATTATTGACCTCCTAACAGGATTAAAAAATCCCAATTACAAGGGGGTCAGACATATAGCAATTAACAAATTACAATAAACATGTTTGACGTAGAGGCAGAAACATAAAATATACATATAAATACATACAAATACATATTAAATGGAATTACGAAATATTAACATACATACATACATACATACATACATACGAGTACATTATGTAAGATATTTAATATCAAAATGCACGTAAATGATGGTTCTAAATACTCTATAACTTAAATGGAATAGGTCAACTTCAATATATATTTTTCTTTCGATGCTACTGTAAATGAAACACAGTCGTGTAATAGAACTCTTCAAATAGTAATTTCTCCTAAGATGAGGAATATAAAATGTTATGCGGATTCTGGATGTAAGGCCCAGAATATTAATGTGCACATTACTTAGGCCTACATTGTCGTCAGTTTTGCCTGTTAATAGATTATGTAGATAAAGACAAGAGAAGGCACATCTTACGTCTGGACTCCAACATAAACATATTGGCTCGTACCACGATCACGGTTCTAACATTGGTGTTAGCTAGAACCGTGCTAACTATTTGACACATACTTCAGGTTTATAAAGAAAATCAGTGATGCCACTATACTAATTAAACCGAAAATGTACCGATAGGCATATTTAATACATTTGGCTACATTATTTTAAATTGTTTAATATGATTTCTCTCTGGACTTGTTTGTAAGATAAATTATTTAGAATATTGAAGCCAAATGTATTGAATATGCCTGTCAGTACATTTTCGGTTTAATCAGTATAGTGGCATCACTGATTTTTGTTTATATCCCTGAAGTATGTGTCAAGTCGTCGTCAAGGTTTTAACTAATACCGGTCTTAGAACCGTGATCGTGGTACGTGCCATTGAGATCTAACAGGGCTACATTGTAACTGTAATCTAATGGATTAAAATTTATTGTGAATTTTCTAGTACAGTATCGTACAAATTTTCTTTGTACCCATTCAATGTTTTTACTATGTGAGTCATATATTGGATTCCAAACAATAAGACAGTACTCATTACTCAAGTCTTGATCGAACAAGCGAGTAGTATAGAGATTTAAGAGTTTCTTGATTTTTAAAGAACTGCGACTTACGTATAATAAAACCTAAGCTTTTATAAGCAGCACATACAATGAAATTGTAATGTAAATCAAACAGTAATCTCGGATCAAATATAACTCCGAAATCCCTATGATTTAACATAACGTCATATCATTCTACCGATCTGAAAGATGAAACTTGCCTTTGCTTTGGATTAACATTATACCTTTTCAACCTCTTTTTCAGAAAAAGTAACTTCAATTTCAGAAAAATTGTACGAAAATATCAAATTACCTTTTCCTTAATTGAATTAATGATTTATTTATTTACACGCTTTGTAATACTATTAGGTATACAGAATGTTCATTTTTAAGTAGCCACCATTTCCATCCCGAGAACTATAAGAGCTACAATGACGGTTAAATGAGAAAACAATCTATTTAATAAGATAAATTTAAAGAAAAGATAAATATTTTTTTCGACCAGTAATTCTCAAAATGTGGGACCCAACTTTTTATTTGAATGAAAACATATATATATATATTAAGATTCTTATTTAACTAAGAAAAATGAACGTCGGTTACAGTAATAGTGAAAAAGTTGATATGCTTTGTTGTTTCCACAGAGCAAATAATAATAAAAAAAAAAAATCACGGCTGCTTGTTTGCTCATTACACCAGCAATGCTGCATAATGCCACTATCTAGTATTAAGTTTCGTTACATTTTAATTAAACAAAAGTTATAATAATATTATGTTGTATTAAATTTTTCTACTTGATATTTAAATAAAAGTATTAATAATTTTGTAAATCATCAATGCTAGTAATTCTATTTCTTGCTTTATTAGACATAATTTGATTCAAAGGAAAACCCCTACGTAGCCAATGTTTATGTGTGACAGAAGTTACAGGTATAAACAATAGAATATCATAGTCTACTTTTATCATATTTCTATTTGCTTTATATGACATAATTTAAAGGTAAATTCTTACTTATTACACATCATTGTCAAGAGAAATTTATTTATTAAAAATCTTGTTCTGCCAAAATATACAGATGTTCCATTTAAAAAATTAAAGTTAAACGTTTTTCCAAAAAAATGGTAGGCCTTGGAAAAACATTGTTTATGCTATATTATAGATCAGGTTGTATTAAACTTTTTTTTGTATCTTTAATATTTCAGAAGATATAAGATGGACAATGAAAAATCAACCACTCTGTATAGTTCGTAGGGTAATCGTTCAACAGCAGCTGTAGACTCATGTTTCGCTCTTTTTAGAGCGCAACAGTACAGCATAATACAGTATATACTGATGAGCTCTAATAAGAGCGAAACACGTCTCTGCAACTGCTGTTGAGCGATTACCCTACAAACAACATTTTACTAGTTTATAACTTTACGCTCGCGATGTATATATATATATATATATATATATATATATATATATATATATATATATATATATATATATATATATATATATGTCGTTCCCATTGATATAAACGTCTTAACTAGTAAAACTGAAATTTTTTGCAATATATAGTTTTTCATTAAAACTTCGTATGTACAGTTCCGGTTGTCCAATTTTACCCAAAATTTAATCAACTCTAATTCGTGGTTATTCTCAGTATCGAATTTTTGGACCGAAAACATTACCTCCCTTATAGTTTAGTTGACATTGATATTGTGCATACTTTGACTTATAAATGAATCCCCATTTCTTTTTATACCAATTTTAGATGTTGACGGAGCCTTTCCTCATTATAACAACAGCACATTTTTTTTTTAATGGCATCAGCTACCTGGTGCTCTAAAACGCAATCTGTGTAAATTTTTCACTGTACATGATCTAGATCGTAAATATGTACTTGTAAATTAATATTTGACGCTTTAAAATCACGTGCTTATTGACATCTGTTTGATTTATAGTGCTGCAAACATAGCAAACTTAAATCGGAAAACTTGTACATATAATATCTATATATGATGAAAAATATATTATTTTTACAAACTTTAATTTCATACGAATCAAATATATTATTACTACATTTTCCTTAACACGGTTTCATTACTCATTTTAATGTAATTACTTCCTGATAGTGACATTTGTTTAAATATGTCAAAATTGTTATTAAAGTATTATGTTTTTGTTTCACGCATGGCAAGATGATGTATAAAAATAAATTATTTTATAAATTAATATAGAAACTTTTGGCATCTAAAAAACTGTTTTTCTATGTTATAGCCCTCTGACCCGTTTTAAAATTTACACCCTGTATATATATATATATATATATATATATATATATATATATATATATATATACATAATCCGGAAATGGTATTTGGAGCTCTCAACAGATTTTCGAGGAAAACAAAATATATTCCAAAATTTCGTATTACAGACTTTTCTATTTATTGGAATAGAAAATTAGATTTTGTTTACAAACGATCAACCGGAAGTAATGAAGCTCATTGCTATTTTAAACATGGAATTGGCGGGAGGACATGTGCTGGCTACATCAGATTTTTAACTTCAATTTCAGAAAAAAGTAATTTCAATATCAGAAAAAGTAAATTCAATTTCGGATAAAGTAAATTCGTTTTCAGAAAAAGTAACTTCAATTTCAGAAAAAGGGTTCCGGTTTCAAATCCCGGGTAAGGCATGGCATAGCTGTTATATGTGTCTTTCATCATTGCATTTTCATCGGCGTATAAGGTAACATGGAAAAGTTATTATCATTTCACCCTCATGTCTCCGTTTATACAGGCTGTTAATTTTTTAGTGGCCGCCATTGCGATCTCGAATGGAATATATATATATATATATATATATATATATATATATATATATATATATATATATATATATAAAATAGCAATGAGCTTTATTACTTCCGGTTGATCGTTTGTAAACAAAATCTAATTTTCTATTCCAATAAATAGAAAAGTCTGTAATACGAAATTTTGGAATATATTTTGTTTTCCTCGTAAATCTGTTTTATATTGCAAAAAATTTCAATTTTACTAGTTAAGACGTTTATATCAATGGGAACGACATATATATATATATATTTACATCCCGCTATCATTGCTGCGTTCTTACATGGCTAGGACATTGTGGCAACCACCGAAAGGAATAGAGATAGGCTTCGACTTTATAAAGTATATCTACTTATTTTTCCCCCTGATTATGAATTTCGGTTCAAATTTCAATAAAGTCGATTTACAACGATATACTTTTCCGTTCATTTGACGACATTATGAGCTCCTCCATACTGAGTGAATCCGGCGTCCACAGTATATACTTCATACATAATCAGTACTTATGACGTCCAATTTGTATAATTTTATTCATACTACCGTTACAGTGACGTCCAGCAGCGTTGCCAATATTAAATACATTATTCTGATGTAGAAACCAAAGCACACTCTTTGACAACAATATGCATACTTAGCTGCAAACATCATAGATTCCTACAATGTTTGATAATGATAATTTCTTTTGGCAATCCGTAAGCAATTTGAAAATGGAACTTCTAATTTGTCATTTAAAATGTCATTTTTATACTTAACACTTTTGTTCTAAAATTATTAGGAAAAATATTTATTTCTCCAAATTAAAATTTTACTGTTGTATTTCTTACGAGTATACATATAACAAAAATTAAGTAGATACCCGGTTTACAAGTAAGAAATGTGAAATGTTCTTGCACTTGGTGTACAAGAACAACAATTCCAATTTCTCTGACGGTAAATATAAATATGTGAAAATAAGTGAAGAATGAACTATTTAAATTTATTTATTTAAATAGCCCCAAAATCTTACAATTAAAAAGTACAGATATTTTCATTCACTCATAACAAACTTTATTTTACATTTAACAAATATATCATACACAAAATAAATTTCACAAATATTGACAAAACTAATAGAAAAACTTAACAAAAATTCAAAATAGTACTCGTATCTTTACACAAGGTAATGTAATTGCTTCCTGACAGTGACATTTGTTTAAATATATCAAAATTGTTTTTAAAATATTGTTTTTGTTTGACGCATAGGCAAGATGATGTATATAAATAATTTATTTTATAAATTCATATTGTAAGTTATTTACTAAATACTATTATCGTAAAATTCAAGATTGTACCATTATATTTAATTTTTAAGTAAAAGTTACTGAAATATTATATTCAATGTTAGGAGGTAGTAACGCCGTACTTGTTGATAGATACAATGTATTAACGGATTTCTCGGCGGTGATTGTAAGGAATTATATTGTTGTTATTCCATAAAGTAGTTAATTTTATTTAAATATCCAATATTTCGTTACACATATTGTAACTTCATCAGGGAATAAAAGTGTGGGCCCACACATTTCGGATAACATGTGACGCTCACTGAGTAAATTTTACAAGTTTTCTTTTGATGTAACTTATATTTTATACTTATATAGTCAAAATTCTTACAATAATATGTAAATCAGTGCAGAGCATAAACAAGTAACAATAACAAAATTGAATGTTTCTGAATTTATCAATTTATCAAGCGATTACACCAGTTAAAACTAATTTATTCCCTGATGAAGATACAAAATGTGTAACGAAATATTGGATATTTAAATAAAATTAACCACTTTATGGAATAACAACAATATAATTCCTTACAATCACCGCTGAGATATCCGTTAATACATTTTATCTATTATATTCTATGTATTTTTTCAATAAAAACTATTAAAAGCTTGTATAAGTAATACTTCCGATATACACTAAAAACTAATGAGATCTTCCCACATTAGTAAGTATAGAATGGGTATCCAAAATTTCAAATTATTCTGATTGATGGTATTTGAGTAATCGTACCCACAATATACACACACACACACACACACACGTACGCACACACGCACGCACGCACACACACACACGCACACACACACACACAATAAATTCAATTCAAATTTATAATAATAAGCTTATTATTAATATTCAATTCCGGTTTTAATACGCTTATTCTAAGTAAATATGTATTTGTTCAACAAATTATTTTTCATAAGTCAATAAAATAGTGAAAACATATGAGAAGCCGCCGTTTGAATTCACTTCGGCTATTTTTGCAATAAATTGAAATTTTTACGGATATTACAATAATAGACATATTATTAATTTACTTATCTGCGTTTCTTTCTAAGTTTGCATATAGATTGCAATAAAAATACGATGTTTTTAAAAGTCATTACTTTTGATTATTTATATTTTTACATATCTCACTACCGCATATAATAAAATTTTTAAAATTACAATATAACAAAAATAAAAATCTGATGTGGCCAACACAAAACATCCCGCTATTTAATTTTTATGAATTTAAATACATACCTACGTATTTGCGAACGCTGGAAACTGTTCCATTGCAGAAAACTATTGCTTTATTTACTATTTTCTTTTTAAAATGTCACTATTATTAATTTGAAGTGATTAGTTTTTTGACAGTGACATTTACTGTCAGTTACATTCATTTGATATATGACCTGTGTAACAAAGGAATTGTGTTTGTCTTAGGCTTCGCGACTAAATATTTTTAAATTTATCTGTAAAATATATAGCAAAAGTATTAATGGATTCCTGTAGAAAATTCAATAATCTTTAATTTTCATAAGACATAAAATGCGAAAATAGGGCATTTAATGGTATTTTTTGAAGAAAAACCTTTATGAGCTTTAGGTAAAGTGCCATTTCCGGTTATCCGATTTACATCAAAATCTAATGGCTTCTTTTCATATTAGAATAGGGTAGAAATACAAGGTTTCAGTATTTTTTGAATGATAGTATTTGAGTTAGAGCGAAGACAAAATCCATACACATACAAACATACATACACACACACACACATACACACATACAGACATCATCGTGAAAATGTTAAAATTGGATTCTAGGGACCTTAAAACGTGGTCATTTACTAAAATCTCGATATGTGATTTATAGCACGATCCCTATACCTCCCTTACCAAGGGTAGCGGTGAAAAGCAAATATTTTAACGTATTTAAACTATCTAAAATGTATAAAAATATTTTTTAATTAAATGAAAACAATTTATTGAAACACCTCAGTAAGTAGAGGAGAAATAGGAAGAAGTACCTAGAGTAAAAAATATCTATATGTAATAAATCGTTTGTAGTACATATTAATATATTTAAAACATTTTTTACCTCCCGCTACCCTTGGTAAGGGAGGTATAAGATAGGGATCGTGCTAAAAATCACTTCGAGATTTTAGTAAATGACCACGTTTTAAGGTCCCTAGAATCCAATTTTAACATTTTCAAGATGATGTCTGTATGTGTGTGTGTGTGTATATGTATGGATTTTGTCTTCGCTCTAACTCAAATACTATCATTCAGAAAATTCTGAAACCTTGAATTTCTACCCTATTTTAATATAAAAAGAAGCCATTAGATTTTGATGTAAATCGGATAACCGGAAATGGCACTTTACCTGAAGCTCATAATGGTTTTTCTTCAAAAAATACCATTAAATGCCATTTTTTCGCATTTTATGTCTTATGAAAATTAAAGATTATTGAATTTTCTACAGGAGTACATTAATACTTTTTCTATATATTTTACAGATAAATTTAAAAATATTTTTTTATTAGTCCCGAAGCCTGAAATAAACACAATTCCTTTGTTACACAGTTCATATTTCAAATGAATGCAACTGACAGTAAATGTCACTGTCAAAAAGCTAATCACTTCAAATTAATAATAGTAACATTTTAAAAAGAAAATAGTAAATAAAGCAATAGTTTTCTGCAATGGAACAGTTTGCAGCGTTAGTAAATACGTAGGTATGTATTTAAATTAATAAAAATTAAATAGCGGGAGGTTTTGTGTTGGCCACATCAGATTTTTCTTTTAATAATTATTTCTACACTCTCTTTTTCGACACTTTAAATTTCGGTCTTCGTATTTTAGATCAAAAGTTTATAAATATTTTATTTATTTATATCACTGTGGTATACCGTTCTCATATTTATTCCATACATTTAATCATTAATCTTCTTACCCATACATTTGGCTTTTATTTACAATTTACACAATATTTTGTAATTAATAATTCAGCTTTATGATACGAGTATTTAAATAATTACATTTTTTAAATTTATTACATTGAAACCATACATTTTGACTTTGTATTTACTAAGAGCATTTTGCAAAACAAAAGTTTTATTACATAAATATTAATTTAAATACTATCATGTGTGCACAAATTAGCTGTAAATACGATTAGAAGAGTTGCGCGCTAATGTAGTAACCCAATGTTCCATTGTTGCCAAGTGTACGGAGTTCAGAATGTCGCTGGAATGAAACTTCAGTATATACAGCGTATATACGCCGGACGACACTAGCTCCGCAAGTGGAATTTTTTTGAACTACAAAAAATATACATTTTCCATTCCGCTATCATTCTGACGTCCATAGCAAATTTTGCTATACGATACTAGAGGCCCCCCTGATGCCAGAAAAAAATTTATAAGGCCATGTGCATATGACGTCCGGTATACGGACGTCTTATGCACAAGGACGTCACTTTGAATGTAGAAAATTACACAGGGGACGCCACAATGGTAGTGGGATGTAAATATATATATATATATATACAGGGTGTCTCTTAAATAGAGGGACATGGCTGAACCACAGATTCCTGAGGCTAAAATAAGACGATTTAACCAAACTTGCTTCTACCGGAAAGTGTACCATTTAGCCAGAATTCTGCTTCAAAGTTTTTCGAAAAAAAATTAATTTTGCTTATAATAATCGGACGCTTTATTCGATTTGGATGAAATTTGGTATGACAGTTTATATGGTTATAAGTCATCTTTTAAGGTGATACTTCTTATTATTAGTGAACCACTAGTGTATGAAATTTAGGTGTCCCAACATTAATTAGACCGTAATTTTTTAATGGCAATGCCGAATACGTGAAATTATTTTTTTACAAAAAGATACATTCAATAGTAAACTTTTCTCTCTCTGTTTAATTTTTGATATCTGTTACGGTTCAGACAGAAAAAAATAAAATTTGTGCGACTGCATCGTGAATTTTTTAAAAATAAATTTAATCTAGCAGTCTATCCAAATGTCAAACAAGTAATTTTTAATGACAGTAACAAGTTGTCAATCTTCACAACTTGTTTAGGAGTAAGCTGAGATATGTAATCGTCTTATTTATAATAATGGTAGTAAAATATTATTAGGCCGAAAAAACATATGTTACTAATTTTAGAATATTGCGAAGAAATTTTTTGACAACCCGTAAAACAATTGTTACTGGCATTAAAAATTAATTGTTTGACATTTGGATAGACTGCTAGATTAAATTTATTTAAAAAATTTAGCAGTGCAGTCACTCAAATTTTATTTTTTTCTGTCTGAACCGTAACAGATATCAAAAATTAAACAGAGAGAGAAAAGTTTACTATTGAAAGAATCTTTCCGAAAAAAAATAATTTCACGTTTTCGGCATTGCCATTAAAAAGTTACGGTCTAATTAATGTTGGCACACCTAAGTTTCATACACTAGTGGTTCATTAATAATAACAAGTATCACCTTAAAAGATTACCTATAACCATATAAACTGTCATACCAAATTTCATCCAAATCAAATAAAGCATCCGATTATTATAAGCAAAATTAATTTTTTTTCGAAGAACTTTGAAGCAGAATTCTGGCTAAATGGTACACTTTCCGGTAGAAGCAAGTTTGGTTAAATCGTCTTATTTTAGCCTCAGGAATCTGTGGTTAAGCCATGTCCCCCTATTTAAGAGACACCCTGTATATATATATATATATATATATATATATATATATATATATATATATATATATATATACATCGCGAGCGTAAAGTTATAAACTAGTAAAATGTTGTTTGTAGGGTAATCGCTCAACAGCAGCTGTAGACACGTGTTTCGCTCTTATACATACTGTATTATGTTGTACTGTTGCGCTCTAAAAAGAGCGAAACATGAGTCTACAGCTGCTGTTGAACGATTACCCTACGAACTATACAGAGTGGTTGATTTTTCATTGTCCATCTTATATCTTCTGAAATATTAAAGATACAAAAAAAAGTTTAATACAACCTGATCTATAATATAGCATAAACAATGTTTTTCCAAGGCCTACCATTTTTTTGGAAAAACGTTTAACTTTAATTTTTTAAATGGAATATCTGTATATTTTGGCAGAACAAGATTTTTAATAAATAAATTTCTCTTGACAATGATGTGTAATAAGTAAGAATTTACCTTTAAATTATGTCATATAAAGCAAATAGAAATATGATAAAAGTAGACTATGATATTCTATTGTTTATACCTGTAACTTCTGTCACACATAAACATTGGCTACGTAGGGGTTTTCCTTTGAATCAAATTATGTCTAATAAAGCAAGAAATAGAATTACTAGCATTGATGATTTACAAAATTATTAATACTTTTATTTAAATATCAAGTAGAAAAATTTAATACAACATAATATTATTATAACTTTTGTTTAATTAAAATGTAACGAAACTTAATACTAGATAGTGGCATTATGCAGCATTGCTGGTGTAATGAGCAAACAAGCAGCCGTGATTTTTTTTTATTATTATTTGCTCTGTGGAAACAGCAAAGCATATCAACTTTTTCACTATTACTGTAACCGACGTTCATTTTTCTTAGTTAAATAAGAATCTTAATAACTTTCTCACTATTATAATCTGTATTATTAAATCTGTGACAGATGTTACTGATGTATAAACAATAGAATATCACAGCCTACTTTTATCGTATTTCTATTTGCTTTATTAGACATAATTTAAAGGTAAACCCTTACTTGTTATACATCATTGTAAAGAGAAATTTATTTAGAATTTTATTCCGTAAAAATATACAGGATGTTCCATTTAAAAAATCAAAGTTAAATATTTTTCTGGAAAATTGGTAGGCCTTGGAAAAAAATTGTTTATGCTAAATTATGGACGAGGTTGCATCAAATAACTTTTATATACAACTTTTTCTTGTATTTTTACTATTTCAGAAGATATAAGCTGGATAATGAAAAATCAACCACTCTGTATACATATATATAAGGAGGAAAATTTTGTGGGTGTGTCAGTGGATTGTGGGCTTTAATTAAAGTTGATTCTTTTAAAATCTGTCAAGCTTTCGTGTATTTGGTTTTCACACATCATCAGGACATTGAAGTAAAAATACAAATAATTTTACAAGTGTATAAAATAATTTGATTTTAAAAAAATTTACGTTTTGGTGAAGATGTTTATAAGTCATTGACTTTATAAAAAACAGAAGAATTTTGACATTATTTTGGTTAAAATTTACAAAAATAAAAACTTATAATAATTTTGACTAAATCACATGTTTGAGTAAGTTGTAGTTGTGCAACAAGTTATATTTTGTTTTATAGTAATATTGGTATAGGATGTGAAATGGGCGGTAAATTTTAAAGCGGTTTAATTTGAAATAGATGTCGCCATGTCAACGCTCAAGTTTCGGTATCCTGGTTTTAGAGTATTCTGTTGTTATTAATAAGGTTAAATAAATTACAATATATAGGGCTCAGGATATCAATGTCAGTTTTTTTGTTCATAGTATTGTTGGTATTTTGTATATAATACATGATGTATAAAAACCAAATACACGAAAGCTTGACAGATTTTAAAAGAATCAACTTTAATTAAAGCCCACAATCCACTGACACACCCACAAAATTTTCCTCCTTATATATATGTATACAGGATGGTTGATTTTTCATTGTCCAGCTTATATCTCCTGAAATAGTAAAAATACGTAGGGTAATCGTTCAACAGCAGCTGTAGACTCATGTTTCGCTATTTTTAGAGCTCAACAGTACAGCATAATACAGCATGTACTGATGAGCTCTAATAAGAGCGAAACACGTGTCTACAGCTACTGTTGAGCGATTACCCTACGAACATTTTACTAGTTTTTATAACTTTACGCTCGCGATGTATATATATATATATATATATATATATATATATATATATATATATATATATATATATATATATATATATTTACATCCCGCTATCATTGCTGCGTCCTTTCGTGGCTAGGACATTGTGGCTACCACCGAAAGGAATAGAGATAGGCTTCGACTTTATAGAGTATATCTACTTATTTTTCCCCCTGATTATGAATTTCGGTTCAAATTTCAATAAAGTTGATTTACAACGATATACGTTTCCGTTCATTTGACGATATTATGAGCTCCTCCACACTGAGTGAATCCGACGTCCACAGTATATACTTCATACATATTCAGTACTTATGACGTCCAATTTGTATATTTTTATTCATACTACCGTTACAGTGACGTCCAGCAGCGTTGCCAATTTTAAATACATTATTCTGATGTAGAAACCAAAGCACACTCTTTCACAACAATATGAATACTTAGCTGCAAACATCATAGATTCCTACAATGTTTGATAATGGTAATTTCTTTTGGCAATCCGTAAGCAATTTGAAAATGGAACTGGTAATTTGTCATTTAAAATGTCATTTTTAATACTTAACACTTTTGTTCTAAAATTATTAGGAAAAAAATTCTCCAAATTAAAATTTTACCGTTGTATTTCTTATACATATAACAAAAAAAATTAGATACCCGGTATATAAGTAAACAATAACAAAATCTTAATAAAGTATTTACAGGGAAAGAACTCGCTGGTACAAAATGTGATAGAAATGTGGAATGTTCTTGCACTTGGTGTATAAGAACAATTCCATTTTCTCTGACGGTAAATGTACATATGTGAAAATAAGTGAAGAATGAACTGTTTAAATGTATTTATTTAAATAATCTTACAATTAAAAAGTGCAGATATTTTCATATTCACTCATAACAAACTTTATTTTATATTTAACAAATATATCATACACAAAATAAATTTCACGAATATTGACAAAACTAATTGAAAAACTTCAAAAATTCAAAATAGTATTCGTATCTTTACACAAAGTTCACACACACACACACACACACACACACACACACACACACACACACACACACACACACACACACACAGACACACATACATACCTACAGACATTGTAAAAATGTTAAAATCGGATTCTGGGGACATCAAAACGTGCTTATTCACTAAAATCTCTATATGCGATTTTTAGAACGATCCCTATACTTCCCTTACCTAGGATAGCGGGAGGTAAAAATTTTATTTGATGAACAAATTACTTGTTACGTGTCAATAAAATAGTGAAAAATATCTGCAAAGCAACCATTTTGGTTCACGTCGGCTATTTGTACGAAAATTATAATAATAAGGTTAACATGAATATTAATCTCCGGTTTTAATACGTTTGTTCCAAGTAAATAGGTATTTGTTAAACAAATTATTTGTTATGTGTTAAAAAAATAGTGAAAATATATGAAAAGCAACCGTTTGGATGCACTTCGGCTGTGCAATAAATTCAAATTTTTATGAAATTTATAATAATAAGCTTGTTATTAATATTCAATTCCGATTTTAATATGCTTATTCTAAGTAAATATGTATTTGTTGAACAAATTATTTTTCATATGCCAATAAAATAGTGAAAACATATGAAATGCAGCCGTTTGGATTCACTTCGACTATTTTTACAACAAATTGAAATTTTTACTTATATTACAATATTATTAAGAAAATTCTAATTGACATATGTCAGTGTCAAGTGTAAATTACATAATACGTTTTTTTATAACTTTATTGAAAATATAGAAACTTTCTATGTGGTATTTGCACAAAATACAAAGAACTGATGGAAGGTAATGTGATGGCAACATCAGATTTTTTTTATTTAACATAGGAGTATAGTCGAAATTCTGGATTTTTGATAAAATATTATAAATCACAGCAAAAGAGCTTTTTTTTAGAGCTTTAGCTTGTGAACTGTTCTGAAATTATCAATCTCCCCTGAGAGTTAGTGAGCCCCTTCTGACAAAATAAAATGAAAAAATCTGATGTGGCCAACACAATACCTCACGCTATTTCATTTTTATTAATTTAAATACATACCTACATATGCTGCAAACTAAATTATCTTCCATTGCATAGAACTATTGCTTTATTTTTATTTTTATTTATTTTTATAGTTTATCTTTAAAACATAGGCTTCGGGATTTATAAAAAAAAATATTTTTAAATTTATCTGTAAAATATATAGAAAAATTATTAATGTATACCTGTAGAAAATTCAATTAGCTTTAATTTTCATAGCATAAAATGCGAAAAAATGACATCTACTAGTATTTTTTGAGGAAAAATCATTATGAGCTTCAAGTAAAGTGTCGTTTCCGATTATCCGATTTACACCAAAATCTAATGGTTTCTTTCCATATTAGAATTTTAGAATAGGGTTAAAACACGCTTCAGAATTTTCTGAATGATAGTATTTGAGTTAGAGCGTTGACAAAATCCACACACACACACACATATAGACATCATCGTGAAAATGTAAAAATCGGACCTTAAATCGTGATCATTTACCAAAATCTCAAGATGCGATTTTTAGCAAGATCCCTATACCTACCTCCCTTACCAAAGGTAGCGGGAGGTAAAAACAAATAAGTGAAATTTATGAAATATCTATTATTACATCGAACAGTCCTGCTTATTTCCAGAAAGAGTATTTCATAAACATAAATTTGTTTCATTAATCTTTAGTTATTACACATAAACAAATTACTTATTAGTGTTTCTTTCTAAGTTTGCATATAGATTGCAATAAAAATACGGTGTTTTTAAGGCATTACTTTTGATCATTTATATTTTTACATATCTCACTAACGCATATAATAAAATTTTTCAAATTACAATATAATAAAAAAATCTGATGTGGCCAACATAAAACCTCCCGCTATTTAATTGTTATATTAATTTAAATACATACCTCCGTATTTACTAATGCTGCAAACTGTTCCATTGCATATAACTATTTCTTTATTTAATATTTTCTTTTTAAAATGTCACTATTATTAATTTGAAGTAATTAGATTTGACAATGACATTCACCTGTAGTTCATTTGAAATATGAACTATCTAACAAAGGAAATGTGTTTATCTTAGGCTTCGGGATTTTTTTTTTTTAAATATTTTTTGAAGAAAAACTATTATGAGCTCCAGGTAAAGTGCCATTTCCGGTTATCCGATTTACACCAAAATCTAATGGCTTATTTTCATATTAGAATAGGATAGAAATACAAGGTTTCAGAATTTTCTGAATGATAGTATTTGAGTTAGAGCGTTAACAAAATCCATACACATACACACACACACACATACACACACACACACACACATACATACATACATACATACATACATACATACATACAGACATCACCGTGAAAATGTTAAAATTGGATTCTAGGGACCTTAAAACGTGGTCATTTACTAAAATATTGATATGTGATTTTTAGCACGATCCCTATACCTCCCTTACCAAGGGTAGCGGGTGGTAATAAAAAGCAAATATTTTAACGTATTTAAACTATCTAAAATGTATAAAAATATTTTCTAATTAAATGAAAACACTTTATTGAAACACCTCAGTAAGTAGAGGAGAAATAGGAAGAAGTACCTAGAGTAAAAAATATCTATATGTAATAAATCGTTTGTAGTACATATTAATATGTTTAAAACATTTTTTCTTTTTATAATTATTTCTATACTCTCTTTTTCGACACACTTAAAATTTCGGTCTTCGTATTTTAGATCAAAAGTTTATAAATATTTTATTTATGTATTTCACTGTAGCATATCGTTCTCATATTTATTCCATACATTTAATCATTAATCTTGAAACCATACATTTTGACTTTGTATTTACTAAGAGGATTTTGCAAAACAAAAGTTTGATTACATAAATATTAATTTAATACTATCATGTGTGCACAATGTAGCTTTAAATACGATTAGAAGAGTTGCGCGCTAATGTAGTAACCCAATGTTCCACTGTTGCCAAGTGTACGGAGTTCAGAATGTCGCTGGAATGAAACTTCAGTATATACAGCGTATATACGCCGGACGACACTAGCGCCGCAAGTGGAATTTTTTTGAACTATAAAAAATATACATTTTCCATTCCGCTATCATTCTGACGTCCATAACAAATTTTGCTATACGATACTAGAGGCCCCCCTGATGTCAAAAAAAAATTTATAAGGCCATGTGCATATGACTGTATACGGACGTCTTATGCACAAGGACGTCACTTTGAATGTAGAAAATTTCACAGGGGACGCCACAATGGTAGTGGAATGTAAATATATATATATATATATATATATATATATATATATATATATATATATATAATATTATATGTCGTTCCCATTGATATAAACGTCTGAACTAGTAAAATTGAAAATTTTTGCAATATATAGTTTTTCATTAAAACCTCCTATGGGCTTCATGTAAATTTCCGGTTGTCCAATTTTACCCAAAATCTAATCAACTCTAATTCGTGGTTATTCTCAGTATCGAATTTTTGGACCGAAAATATTACCTCCCTTATAATTTAGTTGACATTGATACTGTGCATACTTTGACTTATAAATGAATCCCCATTTCCCTTTATACCAATTTTAGATGTCGACGGAGCCTTTCCTCATTATGACAACAGCACATTTTTTTTTAAATGGCATCAGCTACCTGGTGCTGTTAAACGCAATCTGTGTAATTTTTTCGATGTACATGATCTAGATCGTAAATGTGTACATGTAAATTAATATTTGACGCTTTGAAATCACGTGCTTATTGACATCTGTTTGATTTATAGTGCTGCAAACATAGCGAACTTAAATCGGATAACTTGTACATATAATATTTATATATGATGAAAAATATATTATTTTTAAAAACTTTAATTTTATACGAATCAAATATATTATTACTACATTTTCCTTAACACAGTTTCATTACTCATTTAATGTAATTACTTCCTCATAATGACATTTGTTTAAATATGTCAAAATTGTTATTAAAGTATTATGTTTTTGTTTCACGCATAGGCAAAATGATGTACTCGTATAAAAATAAATTATTTTATAAATTTATATTTAAAGTTATTTACTAAACGCTATTTTCGTAGAATTGAAGATTGTACCATATTATATTCAATTTTTATTAGTAAAAGTTACTGAAAAATTATATTCAATGTATTTTTTTTAAGAAAAACTGTTAAAAGCTTGTATAAGCCATGCTTCGGGTTATCCGATATACACCAAAAACCAATGAGCTCTTCCCACATTATTATAGAATAGGTATACAAAATTTTTTGATTGAGAGTATATGAGTAAACTTGTCCACAGGATCTACACACACTCACATGCATACTCACACACTCACACACACACACAGACATGGACACACACAAACACACACACACAAACATTTTCACAATTAATTTCTATCACACAGACATCATTGTAAAAATATTAAAATCCGATTCTGGGAACATCAAAACATGTTTATTAACTAAAATCTCTATATGTGATTTTTAGCACGATCCCTATACCTCCCTTACCTAGGGTAGCGGGAGGTAAAAAGCTATAGAAACTGTGAGCAAACTTATTAGTAAATATGTTTTTATCACGTCTCAGGCGACAAATCGTAAATTTAAAATGTTTAACATTTAAAAATTAAGAATTATATTCTCTAAATTTCTGTGGATAAAACTGTACATAATGATTTACGGGAAAGGTAATATTTGAGAAAAACTGTTTTTCCATGTTAAACGCCTAAATGTCACGGGTTCTAGTCTTCAATGAGTATACATAATACATACCGCGTCCACAGAAAGCGGGGCACCCCTATTAAGATCTTTATTTATAAATATATCTAACTGATAATTTGTATGTATAAACCTGACATATTATATGTGTCATCAGTTTCATATTTTAAATAGAATAGAACATTCTGTATATTTTTACAATTTTTGTTCTATGTTAAATTCTGAGCAGGGCTGTCAAAATCTGCTGAAATTGCTAACCGGTTAACCGTCGGTTTACAGACCGGTTAACCGAAAAACCGAATAACCGGTTTTAAGTCAATAACCGGCCGATTTTTAACCGGTCAGAAAAACCGGTTTTTAGCCGGTCAAAAAACCGGTTTTTAGCCGGTTAAAAAACCGGTTTTTTAACCGGTAAAAAAACCGGTTTTTAACCGGTCGAAAAACATGTTTTTAACCGGTCAGAAAACCGGTTTATAACCTTTAATTTGGTGCATGTTCAAAAGTTTCCTCAAAACGTATCGAGTTTTAACTTTTAGGAAACATCGTACTTCTTCTTTGGGAAATTTCGGTAAACTTTGCAAAGTTTCCCTGTGTGCACTAAAATCTTGACAATTTATTGTTTAGCAATGGTATATGTTATACGTATATATGGTATGCGAGCAATATCTTCGATTATTATTCATGTTTCACCAACTCCGTATTGATTCGGAAGGTTGTTGAAATGTTGTATTTAAAATTGTTTTCGATGTTGTTCATATAGATCATCGCGTCTAATACAACTTTAAAAAATTTTTGTCATAAATTTTAATTATTACTGTATATTCAACGATTGCTGAAGATGGGCTTTCCCTAAGCCCGAAGCGTCCGTAATAATAGTATATTACAGCCGAGGTGGGAAATGTTTCATTACATCCGAAGGCTTATGTATATTATCGAGAGGCGAAGCCTCGAGGAGAGATGAAGCGCGAGGCTGTAATGAAACTCCCACCGAGGTTATGTATCTTATTTTATTCACAATCATCCTCATTTTAAATCAATAATTTTCAAAATAAATCAATGAGTTTTAACCTTTAATTTTATTAATATTTTTTGACAGCTCTCTTAAAATTTGTTTTAACTTACTTTATTATAAGGATCTATGACAATGTTGCTAGGCAACCTCTACATAAACGTTTCCAACCCAAGAGGTAAAATCTGTTATTTCCAACCTAAGAGAATGTCATTAAAGTTAAGAATGACGTATTTCCCAACCTCCAAAAGGTTAGGAATCGGTATATTACTATAATGATTGCGAATAAAGAATTTTACAATACACGTGGACCATTTATGCCTTTTGTTTTCATCTATAAACCATTCAACGCTTGATCCTTTCACCCCTTTCTTCATTATTAATATCACGAGCTTATATTTAATGAGAGAATATAATGAATTTTTATTAAAATTAACTGTCAATGTTGTAAAAATGCCATAGCAGTTAGTAACGAATAGAAATAAGGTGATATTCTTTGTTTTTTATCATCGCTGTGATAGACATGTAACTATGGAAATTCTGAATGTTGATTGGCGGAAAACATATCACGTGACTAATGAATTATTTCCTATTTCAATGTAATTTACTTTTATTTCAAAAATATTATTAAAAGAAATAATAACAAATTAAGGTTGGTAACATTGACAGTTTCAATAAGCATTTGAAATTTATTTATTTTGATATATGGCATTTTGTCAAGAGCTATTTAGACGTTAGGTTATAGTTAATTTTTTTTAAAAAAAAGAGTGCTATGAACCGGTTAGAAACCGATTAAAAACCAGCTATAAACCGGCTACTAACCGGTTAAAAACCGGCTATTGACCGGTTAAAAACCGGCTATTGATCGGTTAAAAACCGATTATTGACCGGTTAAAAACCGGCTATTGACCGGTTAAAAAACCGGCTATTAACCGGTTAAAAACCGGCTATAAACCGATTAAAAGCCGGCTAGAACCGGTTAACCGGCTAGCCGAATATTTCATTATTGAAAAACCGGTTTCCGGTTAACCGATTAACCGGTTAACCGGTTAACCGAATTCTTTTGACAGCCCTAATTCTGAGTACAACACTGTGTCACACAAATTTTGCAGCTTCTGATTTACTTCTTACCCACAATGACTTGGAAGATCAATTCTTTGAGGGTGATCACATATACACTGTCACATCACACTTGAGCTGATAATTGATGAACATAGTTATGGAGACGGACACACTTTATTTTTACATATTTACACTAAACTTAATATTAACTGATAACACTAACATAATTAAACAAAACTAAATTGTTACACTGTAACCCTAAACACGCGTACTAACGTACGCGCCCAAAACTAAAACGCAGACTTTCCACTATAAATCTTAACCAAAGACTGACTTAAAACAAATGGTTATAATCTTCTTGACATATCTGAGGGGTGAAGGCTGAAGGTTATCATATTGAATCCATAGTCAAAAACCAAGCCCTGCACGTACGACGGCAACCACTAAAAATGTCTAATCGCTAACATCTAGACTAAACTGAGAAATATGAGAAAAATCATGATTATTTCTAAACAGAAATTTGAATTACAAAGATAACAAAGTTGAAATATTGATTTTGAAACTATAATTTAGAAGAGTTCATATAAACTGCATGTCACTTGCGAGGAACACTATGACATACCACTTTTTGATCCTATACTTTCCATCTTTGGTTTTGAACTTGACACTGACATCTGTCAATTAGAATTTTTTGAATATATCAGCTGTTTCCATGCTAAATAGCGAAGCTGACTAATTTTTGCCCCGATTATGATTTTCTCTTTAAGAATTATAGAATTTATGCTTAAAGAGATTCTTAAATAATTTAACGAATTCTGATTATGGTCACTTAAATTTAATTTCTTATATTCGAAATGTCATTTTATAGAGTAGCTAATTTCATGTATGTTATGTCGCTATACATATAGGTTAGAAAATAAAAAAAAATAAAAAAATAGGTATTCTAACATATGGAAAATTTTCACAGTAGTTCATGGTAAGTAAAATATATCATCTAATCACGAACGTACTAATTATTTTGATAATGTTTTAGCGGAAATAATATAAAAACGTTTAAGGCATGCCAATATACATCTACTGAACAATATGAAGAGTACAAGACCTGTGGAAAGCGATATTGACCGATAGTATTTACTCAAAATTTTAGTCACCCTGAATAATTAATTACCATGAATATCATTTAGAAATACATTGGGGTGATTAAAACAACTGAATCAACGCTTAATCATACCTGTTTAAAAGTAAATACTACCGGGCATAGTGTTTAGCCCGAGAATAATAAACCCAACATTACTTCCTAATTGCATTGAAAAAAAAAAAAAAAATGGAAAGAATTAGCTATGAAAATAAATTCGATCAATTCAAAATTATAACTTTGTTTAAACGAAAGTCTTTAATTCATAGTAATATTAATATTCTTCATTCTTACATAAGAAAAATGATTAATTTAATTTTATAAAAATATGTCTATTTTACCTCTCAACATCTTCATTTAACAATAAACTACAAAAAATGGAATATTGTCCATATATCATGCTTCAGTTTTTGATTACAAAAAATAATAATGTCACTAAATTTTATAGCGAGGTTTTTGTCACTATAAAACTTATAGAACTATTTAATAACTAAATATTTAAAGCAATGACCATAATTATTTTCAAACTTTAACTCTTAAATTCTAAAGAGTTAAAGAGTAAATATTTAAAGTTATGTCCATAATTGTTTTTGACTTTAACTCTTAAATTTTATAGTGTTATAGAGATGACCATAATCGAGGCATTAATCTCTTTATAATTCTTTAACTCTATATCTATTGAATATGATGACTGCAATGAACTATTTTACTTAAAGGAACTCATTGCACAGAAGGATATATTAATTGAATCACAAAATCGTACAATACATATTTTAAAACTTCAACTTGACGTACTAAATAATTTAGTTAATAAAATTAACTTTGCAAGTGTACAGCAACAGCCACCTAGTGTACATAAACCAAAAAAATCTAATAACAAACAAGCAAGTGCTGACCCACCATCAATAAATAAACATTTAGTTTCTAATTAAAGTTACCGACAGTGTCGAGCATGGACAAAATGGCGGAAATGTAAACAAAATAGTAAATACTGAAAATCATGCAATAAAAACATTAATTACAAATGAAAATATAGATGATCCTAGAAACACAACTAAAAATTTGCAAATCAAAAAAGCAAAGCGGATTTTAGGGTCCCGAAAATTAACAGAAACGTCTATTATAAAACCTTCTCAAATGTTTGCATTCATCTATGTGATCAAATTACATCAGGATACGAAAACTGAAGACATGAAAAGTTTCCTGTCGCCCACATTTCCAGAAGTACAATGCGAGAAGTTAATTTCTAAGCATCCTACTCTATATTCGTCGTTTAAAATAACTGTAGCGGAAGAAAATAGGGACAAAGCCATGGTACCAGCTTTGTGGCCAGAAGGAACGGTTGTAAATAAGTTTTTTCGACCATACAAAAGACTTAAAGAAACCACTAAACATTCTGTTTCAGTGCTAAACGTGTTCAACATTTTTCATGTGAATATCCGTCTCTCATTAACAAGGTAGACGAACTATATCTCTTTTTGAGTGAATATTTCGTTGACGTGGTATGTATTTCTGAACATTGGCTTGATGGCGAACAAATTAAAACAGTTCTTTTATAAAATTATTTGTTAGTAAATTCTTTTTGTAGAGGTTCTGGTAGTCATGGAGGCGTGGCAATTTTCTTGAAAGATAACTTAAATTGTAAAACTCTTAATATAAAAAAATTCTGTGTTCCTTTTGAAGCCGAATTTTGTGGTATTCAATTAATAGACAGAAATATAATTATAACAGTTTATAGACCAAGTGGTGCTACATTAGAATTTTTTTAAGCAGTTAAAATTGCTGCTTTCATTTGTCACAAATAAGAATAAGAAAATAATACTTACAGGAGACTTTAACATAGATCTTATGAATATGTCTACATGTACATTGAACCTAGTTAACATCATACATACTCTTGGTATAACAGCTATTATAACAGAACCAACATGTGTTATACATAGTTCATCTACTTGCATTGACAATTTTTTTACCAAATTATAGTGAAAATGATATAGAGGCTGAGGTTATTGAGTACGTGCGCGAAATGAGCGTCAGCGCCAAATTCTCACTAGCGGTAACATCGTGAGTTAACGCCGGGGGACTTGCAGTGCGGTGTATTGGCACCTGTACGTATTTTCTGCCTTCAGATATGGCTGATTAAACAGTGTGTAACCAAAATGGACCACAAGATAATGAAATGTGGATTTAAAAATATTTTTTATACTAATTTAACAAAGTCAAGTCTTGACAAGGGTAAAAAATTGTTTGAAAGTGGACATATATTAAACTCCGAAGAATATACAAGTCCGTTTGAAAAGTATATTACGGCAAAAATAATAAGACAAACATCTATTAATAGGCACCATATGATGTTAAATTAATTGTAAATACATATTTTTTTATAAAATAAAATTGAAGCTATAACATTTAGTAATACATTTTTAGCGTAGTACTTATACCTGTATTTTTAAATACCAAACTAAACATAAATTATTGTAGTGTATAATTACTGAATTTTGAACCCAGGTCCTGTTATTTATAATATAATTAATAATTGAATATAAATAATATAATTGTTTTTAGATAAATGAAAATAGAGAAGTTATCAGTGCCATATGTAACTGTCCAGCTGGTTCTGGGGCAGCATGTTAACATATTTCAGCTTTAATTATATACATAAATAATGACCCAACATTATCAAAAACGGATAAACCATGCGACTGGATTAAGCCAGCATCTTATGCTAAAGAAAAATACTCCAAAGGTAAAAGATTACAAGATCTTTTTCCAAAAAGTTATACAAAAGTAGATAGTGTAAAATCTGATGTATTTAGCATTTTAAAATCAAACATAAATTGTGACCTTAAAAAATACTCCAGGAAGATGTGAAAACAGAGTCCCAAAGATTTGCGGAACGAAGTATTAATGAAATTATGAACAATGTGTTCGATGATATTATGAGACACCAGACAGACAATATTTTAAATCATTTATTTGCAATTAATAATAAAACACTTTTACATTATAATATATATAAAATAAATGAGGAAGCAAAAACGTTCTACAACAAATATTTAAATAAATCTATAATAGAAATGAGGGCTATATTTAAAGAAACTAAAATGCAATCAGAATGCACTCGATGGTTTTCTGAGAGACAAATAAGAATATCCGCAAGTTCAAAAGCACACCAAATAAAAACTCTAAAAAGAAAAAGTTCTTTAAAATTAGTGGAAGAATTTTTAAATCCATGAAAATTAATAGGAAAAGCTATGGCTAATGTAAAATATGGTCTGCAGAATGAGAAAATTGCAAGGGAGACATACGAAAATATAAACAATGTTGAAGTTTTAGAATGCGGTTTAATAATATCTACAGAATTCCCATGGCTCTGTGCAAGCCCTGATGACATAATTATTGAAAAACTTGGTGATATACATATATGTACAAACATATGTACTGGAAATAAAATGCCCGTCTTCGGCAAAAAATAGAATATTTGACGAAAACACTAAGAAAAGTAATGTACAATATATAAAATGGAATGACGAACTAGGCAAATTTGAAGTAAAAAAAAAAAACACATCAATATTATACCCAAAGTCAAATCATTATGTTTGTCACTAAATTAGAAAAATTGGCTCTATTTGTATACTCTAAAAAACAAACTCTAACGATTGAAATTAACAAAGATAATGAATTTATCAAAAATATATTACCGAAATTAGAAACTTTTTATTTTGAAACGTTTTTACCACTAATTGTAAAACAAAATTCAATTTAAAGTAAAAAATAAATCTTACCAACCTTTAATTCATCTTTACATAATTCCAAAAAACGAGCGTATACAAAATAGCAAGAAAAAACTAAGCTAATAAGAATCTTTGATGCAGTCATAAACATTAGTTTGTAATTACAACAAAGAAAACTATTATTACTATTACTATAATTTTTTTAGTGATAATACAAAATGGTGTAATAATGTATACCACAAAAATACGTATATGTCTAAAAAATAGAAATAGAAACAGCAGTGTGTTACACGTGCAATGTATTTTCGGCACACCAAATAAAATAGTATTGTATATAATGCTTATTTATTTTTAATTAATTAATTTAATTAATTAATTAATAGTTTTACATATGTTGTCTTCAAAGACAATTAAACAATAAAAAATTATATACTTCATTATTCTTATTATTATTATGTATGTGTATTATTTTCTTGAATAAGTAGCGTCATAAAATTTACTAATACACAAATTATGTGTACAATATCATCTAGATATGGAAGGAAGATAACAGGTATTCTATTTTGAAGAATGTGGAAATTTTTTATTCTCCCAATGGCATGTTCCACGTGAATACGAACACTAGCAACGTTATAACAGTCTGAAACTTCATCTTCGTTAAGATACCGCCGTGAAGAAATGGAGGCATCACTATTAATACCCCTTTCTTAATTTTAATACCGGGGAATCCTTTGTCTGCTAACACAGTATCATTTTCTTCTAACTTGTCCAAAGTACCACTCTCTGTAGTAATTTGTATATCACTTGTCTTACCTCCATAAATAGGGGATAAAAACGTAATTACTCCAAAAGGACTAATTCCTATCAAAACCTTAGCTGTATATGATCCTTTGTAATGCGAATACAAATTAATTCTATCTGAAATTTTTGATGGCTATTGTAATTTGAATTCAGTACAATCGATTATAACTCTACATTGAGGATAATTAGGTTTAAAACATTATGGCATTGTATTTTTTACTGCGTCTTTACTGCGCCAATATATGTAAGTTTTTGTTGCATTTGTTAAATTAGCCAAAACATCAAAAAATATTCTAGATATAGATGACCGGTGTACCGAAAAAATAACACTTAATGCAGAAAATGTTAAATCCGTTTTGATTTTCATTAAAAATATTAACAGTCTATTCGTGTTTGATATTTTAAATTCTCTCCGTGATACTAGCATTGTTAATAATAAATTGAACACCTCTTTTGAGACTTCTGCTAAATCAAGAAAATGTTCGTTTTCTTTTAATGAATCATATCCATGAAAACTACTGCATTCAAGTAAACATCTGTTATTACTAATTGGTAGATTTTTCTCATTTAAATCGGGTCCAACTTTTTTATTATTTGTTTTAACTATGCGCTCTTTTTCTAAAATTGTAGTTTGAACTGCACAATCAATATATGATGAAAATTCTTTCTCGTAAGAGCAACATATAAAATTTTTTTCAAAAATTTCACCATTCTTCATATAATTTTCGATATCTGTTTGTCATCCAATTTCTTTTGGTTCATATGTATTATTAATATTATTTTCTAAATCTAGAACATTCACGGTCTTATGTCTGATTACTTCCGATTCTTCCGAATTTATATTTTTTCTGTTATGTCTCCTTTGTTGTCTTTGAAACCGTGAATCATTTTGTGCAATTGATTTTCTGTAATGAATAATAGTTGGATTATAACCTGGATGATGGGGGTGTTCAGATTTTCTCCCCCGGACAAAATGTTCACTGCATATAATAGTATTTTTTGTTGGATTCCACGGTGTACCATCTAGGCTAAAATTTGAACAGTTTCATTATAGAACTTTAAATGTATTTAAATAAAATATGCTTACTTTTCCACGTCTTACAGCACTTATCCATTGCTCTCGGCGACTTCTTTGTACTTCGTTATTTCGAGGAAATTTGTAAAAACTGATATTTTTAGAAGTATTTCTGTAAGTATATTACATCCCACTACACAACAATTATTATTACCTTTTCTCTCTCCTTTATTTGCCATTATTTTGCGACAATGACAATAGGGTAGTTGCGAAAAAATAAATGTTATTTTTTCCTATTAATCATGAAATATAAACTAATTCTAAACATATTAATGTAAAAATTATTAGAAAATATAAAACTTTTCATTCATAACTTCCATAAATAAAGTTCGCGGTGGAATTCTTGTGACGTAGACTTTTAATAATTATATAGTTCGACCAAGTCTGTATGACTCATACAAGCTTGTTAGAATACCACGACAAAGCGAAGATGTTGAATTATATTTAATTGTATCATACAAATATTTACAGTATAATTCTAAAAGAAAAATAACAGATACAAAAGTATTATTTAATAGTACGTATATTTTATAATTATTTACTTGAATACCAAATATTTTCAAGATATTTAATTCTTATATAGACAACTTCATAATTTTGCCACCAGGGGGCTGCACACTAGTGAATGTACATGTCATTTTTAGTGACATAACCTATGATTTACGTGTTAAAATTATATTTTATTTTTCTTTTCTATATCAGCAGATTTACAACAAGGTAATGAAACTAATGAATTTGTGTGAAAATGAATAATTTCTTTTGAAATAGTGCTTCTCTCAAACATATAAATCGTTTCAAATAAAAATGGTAGTATTGTGTACAGAGTGTACAACCGAGAGTGTATCGCTACGACAAGAAAGACTGTGATTGGTATTAATAAAACACGTCATCACGGGAAAATTTTAAATAAGAATTTTTTTTAAAAAAATTATATTTTGAAAAATATACAGTTGCCAGACATAAAATATGTATTAAAGTGAATAACTTGAACAATTCTTTTAGAAAAAAAATAAATTGGAAAATGCGCAACTACCCTATTATCTGTTATGCAGCAATTTACCGTAGACAGACGTTCGCTCTCCCGTTGCTACTTACAAAATTTGCCATTGGCGCTGATTGTACTCGCGCACGGTCTCAATAGAACCTCTATTATCTGATCATAAAGGTATAATTCTGAAAGTAAAAGATGAACATCATAATACAATGCCGGATCACATTTTCAAAAGGCGGTATAATACTAATAATATAGACAACTTCAAAAGCGCATTATTGAATGTAAATTGGAATTTTATATATAATCCAAATTTAGATGCTAATTTAGCAGTGGAATATTTTATTGAGCTTTTTTTAAAACAAATTGATATTAATTTCAGAGTATTTAGAATTTGTAATAAACCTAATAAAATGTTATTAAACTGGTACTCTAATTTGCTTTATAACATGAGAACCACTTTAATGAACCTAAAAACCATTTCATTATGTACTAACAATAAAGATGATGTTGAAAATTATAAAAATTTCAGAAAATATTATAGAAATGAAATCAAGAAAAGTAAAAAAAGAGCTTATAGTAACTTCATTGGTAGGTCGAATAACAAAGTAAGACATCTGTTGCAGAAATTACTATAAAATTACTATAAAAGATATAGCTAATAATGACATTCCATCCAAAAACTTAATTTATAATCCTCCTAATGTTACCTCACATTTTGTTCTTTATGAAATTACAGAACAAGAAGTGTTTGAAGCTACTCTTTCTTTAAATAACTCAAACTGCCGTGATGTACATGATTTGGACATTACAATTATTAAGGAATGTATAGAATACATATTAATTCCTTCAACATTTATTAAATATAAATTTTTAATCAGATATGTCTATAAGAAAATAAGTTAAAACGGATGCCCCGCTTTCTGTGGATACCCAGTATAATGAAGATAAAATTTTATACAGGACAAAAGATGTGCATCAAATGGCGTCCTGGAAAATGTCCCCTACCACTGTGACGTGGTGACATCATAATATGCACTGCCCTGTATTCTTTCATATAACATACAACTTGTACGGTTGTTAACATAATACATTTTATTTATGAAATATACTCCTTTGTACAAAATATGTATTTTATATACAGGGGCGGACTGGCTAAGACTTACCGGACTTTTCACGGTAGCCGGTGGCCAGTGTCTTTTGAGGCCGATCGGCCGAACGATTTTTAAACTAACGATATAAACAATATTGAAATCTATTTTTCAATATTACGTTTCCTTAATCTTTAAATTCAAATTTATTTATCCGTATATACTCATAAAAGGGGCCGGTCGCAGTTACGATTGGGACCGGTCACTACAATTCCCGGTAAAAATAAAAATCCCAATCCGCTCCTGTTTATATACTAATAGCAACTAGAATAAATCAAAGCTTTTCTTCCTGAATCAAGTTTATGATTATATTAACCGAAATTTCTCTGCACCACGTTCAAATTGGAAACTGAAAATCGTAAACCATGTTGAAATTTAAGCCCCCAGTATTTGGGGGCTTAAACTAGACGGCCCATAAATCGTCACAACCTGTGTTTAGTTTTTGTAGCTCATATTGCTAACATGCAAAAATTTAACATTTATGACTCTGACGATAATTTACATGAGGGCTGCACATTTAACAAAATAATTTTTTTTTAAACGATATCGATTAACAAAAGCAAACACATCAATATTATCGAATAAAAAATCGACTTCGTAAATGATAAGTAAGTTCATTGTGATAAAAATTGTTTTATTTTGAGTTATATATTTTTTCCATAATTATAATTGATAGTTGTGTCTCCTGTAAATCAATGGGGTATTCCGGTGATATGGAATTAATGCAAAACAATAACTTTTTTCTATAGTTTCCATCTTCATATAGTAGAAAAATATAATAAAACATGTTTAATAAAAAGTTTTAATTCCTAATTTAATGTTACAAAATTGGAATTTTTACAGCTCTAGAAACGTCCTTAAAATTTGTGACGTCATAAGTTGATAATCTGTTGCTCATTTCAAAGTAAATATTTTCGTTTAAAAAGTATATTTCTTCGTCCACTTTATAATTATTACTCCTATTTTTACCATAAACAAACACAGGACAAACACCGAAATACACGCTGCTACTAAAATCATATGTAAACAAGCAAATGGCTGTCATGAACATGTGGATTTAGGTGCTGAAGTTCGTTGCAGATGTCACCATCGAGTTGACGCCATAAGCGCGGCATGATAAGAAAATTTGAATTGCGATGAAATTTTTAAAATTCTTATCTCATGTGATGCATACATTTTCTTACTCAAAGTTAGATATTCAGAGTCCTACTGGTCTGTACTAATGTAAAAAAATATTTTTAAAAAATGTTGGAATACCCCATTGTTAATTTAATGCAAACTACGCTATTGAAAATCAGTTACTCATTATTGCAGTTATATTTTGGAGTGCATTTTAGTACAGGATCTCGAATTATTTTATGTTACGTGTTGGTTGAACAAAATCGGATTTAATTAATCGGTTTTTAAAAATGCCACAAATGCAAGATGATATTAAATAAAATGATTTCAATTTGCAATCTACCAATTTTCCTCAAGTATTTTTGTTATTGTTACGCAAATCGTTTTATATACGTATATATAAATTCTTGGATAATTTTTACCTCTCGCTAAGAGAGGTATTGGATTCATGCTAAAATTTATTGAATAAGCACGATTTAAGGTTCCTAGAATCCGATTATAACATTTTTAAAATGATGTCTGTGTGTGTGTGTGTGTGTGTGTGTGTGTGTGTGTGTGTGTGTGTGTGTGTGTGTGTGTGGATTGTGTACGATTCCTCAAAAACTATAAGACTTTAAAAATATTTAACTGCAGTTTCCTCAATCTGACATTCCTGGGAAGAGCTGAAAAGGTTTTAGTAACAATTGAACAACCGGAAGTAGTAGTTTCTTAGAAAAATTCTTCTAAATATAATTTTTTGGGAGTTTTTTTTTATTAAATATTGAAGAACATAAAATTCTCCATCTAATACACTTAAAAATTTTATTATATCTTGCATAGATTTAGAGATAAAGACACTATAATTTATAGAGTACAGTAATCGCAGAGGCTAAGGCACTGAGAAAACCAGTTGACAAATTCCAATGTTTATAACATGACACATGTCATTGTCAAATATCAACAGTTTTAGTGACATTCTGATTGCTTTTTCTGGGAAGTATATTTAATTTTTCTTATTGTTTTATTAATTAAATATTTGAAATTATAGGTAAAATTGTGGTAAAATGCATATATCCATCAGAAATACCGTCAATCTGTTTAATGAATTGGAACAATCTCTGACATTTAGTAACTTCCTCATACAATGAAAAATATATATAATTAGAATTATATGTGTGCAGAAGACATGTTAAATACAATAAAAAACAATATTTGGGTAAAGTTCTGTAATATTTTCTTATAAAACGACGGTTCGAAAGCGAAGTGCAGTACAATACTTATATAGCCTAATATGGAAATGGCGAAAGGTATTGTGCTGGCCACAACAGATTTTTATAATGATTTATTCAAATTTAATAATATATTTAATATTATTTTCCGATGGTATTCACATAACAATACAATCACCAGGTGTATAATTTATATACCCCTATTTTGTTTTTCAAACATCGGTAAAATAATAAATACTGAATTTAGATAAATTGTAGGTACTTTTACAAAACACAAAACCAATGCTTTAATCTTAAGATTATAAGTATGTATTATTCATTGACCTTTATTATAGAATTCTTTTTTATTTACTCATGATTATATTCTTTAAGAATTAATTTTTATATTTTATGCATGTGTCAAAATAAGTGTGAAGTTAGTAGTTATAGAAATTCCCTAGAATATTTCGTCTAATCTCACCTCAAATATTTGTTGCACAAATGACTTATATTTTAAGTTCGACTTAACGTTAAAATTAACTAGCAAAGTCAAGGCTTAAATTTTATTGGTGCAAACGGACATAAGAAAACCAAAAAACTTAAGAATTTAGACAGTAACCGACTAGCAAAAGGCGATAGTCCACGCCGCTTTCTATATGAAAGTACCAACTAAATTATACCCAAAAGTACTAACATCCTACGATGCAATCAAAGTTTGATATACGTTGTTCAAAGCTTATAAAACAAAGAAATATGTTCACTTTTAAAAAAAAAAATATTGTAATAATACTACCTTTTTAGTTTATGTTCTGTATTTTTTATTTTTTATTAAAACCCAACATTTCGGCACCATGAACTGGTACCTTCTTAAAATTGACATAAAAATGTGAAAATTCCTATGGTACCTCTTAAAGTTGTATGAAAAAGTTGGCCCACAAAGACACATCAATTTTCTGTAGCGTGCATAATAAGAAAGTTTTTCATATACCGAACTCGAATGTATATTGGCTTGCAAAAAAAATCGCGTATCCCTATTTTTTGCTATATTGAGTCGATTTTTAATTTTAACTTGTCAAGTACGTACTTGCTTGTTCTTTAATTTTTCTGGAATGTATTTATTTTTAATTTAATATTAACCTAAACATAATGAAAAACTTGCTCTACAATACGAGCATACAATAGTTACATGATGGTGACAACCCTATTGACAATGGGGGATTAAACCATTTTTTTTTTGTAATTTCATCTGAAAATATTAGGAAAACTAAGACTATTGATGAAAATCCGGTGAAAAAATTCCTATTAATAAGCGAGTTATGGTCTCCCGAATTTTGAAAAGATTGACTTGACGTCACATTTATGTGTTTTTATATCAAACTGTTTTCATCATGGACCTAAATGTTCTTGAAATATATGCTATTTTAAGTTATATTTACATAAAAATAAATGAATATTATAACACTGTATAATTCTACATACTTTATAATTACAGGTGTATTTAAATTATTAAGTTTAATGCAAGAAATTTATGTTAAAATAAAAACTGTTTCAAAACAGCTGTACAGGAATGTTCGCCCCTCCTTTCGAATTTGAATTTCTTAACTTCCATTGGTAGTAATCCCCACCTCCTAACACGCTATTTCTAATGCATGTGTAGGTGGTCTCTCGGTCGCCAATCAAAATATTTTCAAATTAGTGTCGAAGCGCTATAACAAAAAACCCTTTATTTCCGAAATATCTCAATTATACCATTTCATTTTTTATTAATATTCGTTATTCAGCATATACATTCGTATTTTTTTACTATTTTCCTTTAATTCGATTGAGCCGTAATCCCCCATTGCATAAAAAATCGTATTTGCGTAGCTATAAAAAGGTGAAAACTTGGTTATTTGATTTTTAAGGTGTACGCAATTTTTTTGTAAGCCAGTGTAAGTACTTGCATTTATAATGCTCAATTATTGTACAAAAATGCAAAAGCTGCCACTGAAATTATTTTATGAGGCAGAAAAATTTCTGAAAGGAGAAATAAATTTTACGAAAAAAGTGTTTCCTCTTTTAATGATAATTAGTCTAATAAAAACTGTAATAACCATAAAATGAAGTACAAAATAACGTTTTAAGATTATGCAGAGAAATATTACGCGTTAAAATTTACGTGGTTTAATACGAGAGAAGTTACGATTGACCTAATTCCATGTCTGCATTTTTATTTGTCCGATTAGAATGTTATGTAACAACATTCACTTAATGTAGAACTAGGCCGGTTACCTGCTACGCAAATAATATGTATTTATCAAATTTCAGTTCATTTATAAAAGACTTTTGAAAATAGGATTTCATTGAAATATATAAAAATAAAAGAACTACAGAAATGATTAATCAATATTCTTATGGAAATGCCATTCCATGACATTTTCAAGCTTTACAATGAGAAATAATTGCAATTATCACAAATTCTAACCCTTGAAAAACAATTTCTTTTTATATTCATGTTTTTTTTTTGTATTGTAAACTTCAATGAAGCAAATTAATCACTTAAAGATCCATTTTATTTCGTGAAGAAATCTTTTTTATTCGTAATTGCCTTTTAAATCTTTGCATTTAGATAATTGTGTCTGTGGCTTCTAAATCGGAATTAATTCTAAAATAAATATTCCTTTCGGTCTGATAAAAAATGAGTCAATTTCGCAACAAATTTTAGGTTATTTTTGTTTAGCTGTGGAACTTATTGGAAGGATATGTGCAATTGCTTGTAAAGAGAAAAAGTATTAATTTATCACACATGCTTCATATACCCCGTACCGTAACATACTACGATAAAAGGGAATATTGTATTTAACGGTTAAATTTATGATGTTCGAAGCTCAACGTAGAAGATAAGAGGTTGTAACCATTAACACCAAATCATAAATATTTCAATTTATATTCGGGCTGTTCTCGCGTTGGGATCGTTCAGAGCCTGCTATAAACTCTTATTTTCTTATAAAAATTGCAAACTGACAAGCATTAAGGTAGTTTTTACTAAGATAGTCTGATACAAAAGTTGAAGTACAACAATTTATAAAAACAGATATCTAATTAATTAGAGAATTAAATTGTTGTTCTAAATATTATAAAAGCATTAAGTATATTTACAAATAGTATGTAACTATTTTAATAAATGCGAAAATTCCATCGAAAATCACATATTTTCCAACTTTCGCAGAGAAATACTATGAAAGTAACTGGTAACTGGACGTTTTTTTATACTCATGTAAAAACTGTCACTTTAATTGTTGTTAGGTAGTTTTTGTACAAATCTGTCGTTTATTATGTGAGGTACTATGAAATATATCTTCCTTTTGTGTTGTGTGACATTATTCCTATATTGCCAATGTATTGTATTTATTACCTTAAAAATACTATGTACATGAGTATTAAAATATGAGGCTAGAATTCAAATAACTTGTCTAATTCTAGAACTATTACATTTTAAAAAATTCACCGATGAACTGACCTACTTTTGATATTAAGCTGCATTTTAAAAAATGATTTATTAAAATCTGTTAATATTTGACTTGACGAAAAATGCTACTGCTTATTTATAGTTCCATTGCATTTTAAGAGTATAATAAACTGCTTAAAAAGCCAAAATAACCCAGAAAAGAACCAATGGGTCTTTTTTACCTCTCGCTAAGAGAGCTATTGGAATCATGCTAAAAATCGCATATCCAGACTTTAGTGGATAATCACGTTTTAAGGTCCCTATAATCCGATTATAACATTTTTACGATGATGTCTGTGCGCGCGCTTGTGTGTGTGTGTGTGTATGTCTGTCTGTCTCTCTCTCTCTCTCTCTCTCTCTCTCTCTCTCTCTCTGTGTGTGTGTGTGTGTGTGTGTGTGTGTGTGTGTGTGTATGTGTGGGTGGGTGTGTGGGTGTGTAGGTGTGTGTATGTGTGTGTGTGTGTGTGTGTGTTTATGTGTGTTTGGATGTTTGGAACCACGGTTTCTCAAATACTATAAGACTTAAAAAATATTTAACTGCAGTTTCCTCAATCTGACTTCGTGGGAAGAGCTAATTAGATTTTGGTAACAATTGAAAAAAATCTTCTAAATATAATTTTTTGAAAGTTTCTGTTATTACTAATATTAAAGAATATAAGAATCTCTATCCGATACATATAAAATAGTTTTATTATATCTTCTATTGAGTTAAAGATAGACATAAATATACAGTGTGTCCCATTTAGAGGTGCCACCATTGGGATCTCGAGAACTATAAGAGATACGATGTCGGTTAAATGGAACTTTTTATGCGCCTTTGGGAGGCCATCTCAGATGTGCTTTTATTTTTCCAAAAATTCTCATAGGGCACTAGATAATGACGAAAAACTGAATATTGTTGATTTTTTCTTTTTCAAATAACTTCTAAACTATTAATAATTCAGAAAAAAGTTTCAAATATAAAAGATAGATATTTTTATTAACTAACCAGTGGCGTACGGAATAAAATTTTATGTCCGTAAAGTTTTGAGATATAACACAAACTTATATTTTTTTAAATGGAACCCATATCTGATTTTAGTCTCAAAAAAATAAATATTTCTTTCTCTTTCCAACGATGTAAGGGTTATTATGTTTTATATTTGTTTTGACTTCAAAATTATTATTTTTTCCTTATTTTGTATTAAATTTACAATTATTTTGAAAATATTGGTAGATTTCTATTTGGAAATACTCCTTGTATTTAAATAATTTATTTCGTTAGAAAATTTTGTTCAAAATTCGTATCAAATTAATTTTTATAATATTTTGTATCAGGTCGCCCTTGGCTCATCATAGTGTAATTTGTAATTATGAGTCTAGAATGAAAATATTAAGTAATAAAGGCATAAAACAAATTATTTTGATCAAATACAATATAATTAATAAAAATAATAATGTTTTTTTTGGAAAATAATAAGAAAATTCAGGAAAATAAGGAGAAAAATTAAATTTTGGGAGCAAAACAAATATAAAACATAATAACCCTTACATCATTGAAAAGAGGAAAAAATATTGATTTTTTTGAGACTAAAATCAGATATGGGTTCCATTTAAAAAAATAAAAGTTTGTGTTATATCTCGAAAATTTACGGATATAAAAATTTATTCCGTACGCCACTGGTTAGTTAATAAAAATATCTATCTTTTATATTTGAAACGTTTTTCTCAATTACTAATAGTTTAGAAGTTATTTGAGAAAGAAAAAATCAACAATATTCAGTTTTTCTTCATTATCTAGTGCCCTATGAGAATTTTTGGAAAAACAAAAGCACATCTGAGATGGCCTTCCAAAGGTGCACAAAAAGTTCCATGTAACCGACATTGTATCTCTTATAGTTCTCGAGATCCCAATGGTGGCACTTCTAAATGGGACACACTGTATAAAATAATAAGTTTTAAATGTATCTCGTAGCCCATGGAAAACAATTGGAAAAATTAAAATGTTTGTAAACTTCCCAGAAAAAATCCTTTAGTCATGTTAACATTTATATCAATTACAAACATTGTAATTTTTTAACTAGTTTCCATGGGCTGGTTGAATCATTATACAATGGATTATTTTATATATTTATAATTCTCTATCTCTAAATGTATAGAAGTTATAATAAAAAGTTTTTTTTTCATATTCAAACAGCTTGTGCATGTATAAAATTAATAGTATAATTTTCTGCATGAATAGAGACTCCAAATTCTTCTGATTTTCTTTGTAAGATACTTGTTGACGCAGTGCTTGTTGTTGACGCTAAAATAAAATTATTTGACTTGTCAGATGAAACAGCTCCAAGTATTTTAGTGGCTACAGAGATTTTGTTTTGTACAGAATTTTTTATATAGCCCTCTGCTACTACAGAGGACTTCCAACCTCCGCGACATTTTAATGTAAGTAAATCTCCCCCAGCGTCAAGTAACAAGGCTGCTGATGTTCTTAAAAGGCGCAAGAAAGAGGTTTTTTCAAATATCTCTTCACCTATTTGCATTAGGGCAAAAATAGTTATTTTTGAATTTGATAAGAATAAAATTTCCTACAACTTTCATCTATTACATTTTTTTCTACAACCAATAGATAGCGAGCTACAGCTCTTCTAACAGAGCAAATTTTTGAAAATTGCCCTAATGCTTCATTTAGATCATATTTTATCATATTTAAAAAAAAAATTCAAATTACTTATTCATTAATTATTATTATTTAACTACTATACATACATATAGTGGAGTGCCGTAAGGTTTATACCTCGGAACCCGGGTCCACTGAACGGATTTTTGTGAAACTTTTTGGAAAGTGTTTTTAACACTAAATACTAAAATGTTTACCCATTTATTTTTGCCGATCTCAATTTTTTAATTATTAAAATAAATAATTATTATTTTTTTGGAGCTTTCATTCATTTTCTGTTAAACCTTTAATTTTTTTGCGATTAAAGTTAGATTTTACATAGGATAACTAATACATACCTGTTCTTGAGGCTGTTATTGGCTTCCTCAGTGGCGTATTAAGATATTTTGGCGCCAGAAGCCCTTGAATTTTTGTGCCCCCCCACTCCTTTTTCTTGGTTCATATGAATGAAAAAACAAACTTTTTAAAATTTTCTAATAAGAAACCAATAATTATAATAAGTAATTAAATATAACAACTGTCATAAAAGGAGTAATAACCAATGATTCGAAAAATGACAATCATACGCGGGTAGATTCAAGGGCTTTTTTATTAGTAAAATTTAGCAAACATTGAAACTAAACTTTTATTTTTAATTTAAACAGTATAATGACAAAAATAAAATTAAAATGACATTTTTCTTGTTTTGGCACTGGCAAAAATATTAATTGTCGTCAAAATTAATTTCATTTAAAAGAATTTTTCCGATGCACATAATAACCAAAGCGTTTAATTTTGCGTGGGATACTGTGAACCTGCGGTAATCCTTCACTCTCTTCAGTGCTGAAAAGGATCTCTAGCCAGTATAGTTAGTCAAGCAAACACGCGTAATAAAATTACAATGTTAAGAAAAAGATTATAAATGTTCTTGTCTTTTAATAGTTTCAGAAATTTCAGCAATCTGTTTGCTAATTTATATTTTATAAAAAAAAAAATGTTTTTTTTTTCAATTCCTGGCATAATTTTGCGCCCCCTATAATTTTGCGCTAGAAGCCCGGGCTTCTCAGGCTTCTGCGATAATACGCCACTGGGCTTCCTCGAGCAAAATAAAAGTGGATGATGATATCATTCCAATTGACCCAACACTTTTATTTCAATGTATTTGCGTTTTAAAAAAATTAGACGAAGAACTAAAAACCTGTATGACTTTTGAATTAGCCCCTTATCCTCTGGCTCTTTTTGAAGATGGCGAAATGCGCAAAACAAAAAAAATTGCATTATATGACCTATTCCCAGAAATGACGGTGAATGTGAACGATGTACAAAAATTTTCCTACGTAATTGATGGAGAGATGTTACTACACAGTTGCAAATGGCAATTGGATGAAAATTTTGGCACTATTTGTGAACACTTCTTAAGATATTTACGTAACAATTATGGACACAACATTTGTGTAGTATTTGATGGTTACCAAAAAAAGCACGAAATCTATCGAAAGAACTTGTCGCTCTAAAAGAAATGCATGTAATGACATCATATTTGACAAAAACATGCCTCTCAAAATAGGACAAGAGAAATTTTTAGCGAATGCCATAGATATGAGCACGAAACACACTTGCAGAAAATCAAAAATTATCTTGTCAAGCGGAAGCTGATGCCGATAAATTAATAATTGAAACAGCAATTAATTTACAATCCGAAAATATTGTTGTAGTTTCCGAGGATGTGGATATTCTAATTTTACTGACTGCGTTCTCACCAACAAATCGAGAAATTTACTTTCAAAAACCAGGAAAAGGCAAAATTCTACAAAAAAATGTACTCATCTAAAAGTTTGGAAACAGTATTACCAAAGTGTAAATAGCATATCCTGTTTTACATTCTTTTACTGGGTGTGATACGACGTCGGATTTTTTCTAGCGGGGAAAAAGTGTTTTTTTTTTAAAATTTCGAGAAACGGTCGGACTTAGAAAATGCTGCAACAGTTTTTGAAAATGTATGTAAAGACGCCAATAACATTTTTAACGCTGGTGTTACATGTACGCTTGTTTTATATGCTGCCCCCCAAAAAATAAAAGATCTAAATACATTAAGGTACAACTCTTTCGTAAAAACAACCGATAAAAATAGATGCGTTAAATTACCATCTTTGGTACCTACTGCAGACGCCGCTTTTGGACACTTCAAAAGAGTATACCTTCAAATTCAAACATGGCTCGGAAAGGACATATTACCAGAAGAATGGGGTTGGAAATATGAAAGCGGAATACTGACACCGGAAACAATGTGGAGCATCTTGTGGGTGCATGAAAAGTAAATTGAATTGCAGTGTACCTTGCTTAGAATGCAATGGCAACAGTTGCACTAATCCGTCACCTATCATCCAAATTGATGAGGTTGATGACGACGATAATGTAGATAATTGACTGAAAATCTTTCAATCAGAAATATTTATTTTTTTCTAAAAATCTCGTCTTTTTTATTAATGCAGTATATTTTACCTTTTTTTGTATCTTCGGTCCGATATATATACACGATTTTAAACAACTCGCCTTAGTATAATTTTTTTTATGTAATTTTTTTTTGTTAAAATATTATAAATACATTTTAAAGTTACTATAAAAATATAATTTATTGTATATAAAACAGAAATCTTTACTACAAAATTTTTTTTATTCATATTTTTCTCATTCTTCAACTAATTGTTGTTAAAAATTGTTGTAATTGAGATCGGCAAATTTTGGTAGGTAAACTTTTTTATTTAAATTTTTAACAATGTAATAGAAAAGGTTTCACGAAAATCCATTCAGTGGAACCGGGTTCCGAGATTTTTACATTTTTTTGTCTTACGGCACTCCACTAATATTAGTTATTGTTTATTGTTTTATTTTCATTCTATTATAGTTTTATAGTCCAGGAAATTTCTGATTTTACCTCAAAGTAATTACAAGAAAAGCTTTTAAACGGAGTCTTGTCCAGAAAATGCGCTGAATAACATAACAAAAAATTACGGAAATCGGAGCACGAGAACCTCCCGCCAATTGGGAAAAATGGCGGCATATTTATGTTTTTGGCCATTTGCTCAAAACAATTATAAAGATATTGATATTACTTAAAAAACAAATAATATTTCATATTTAAAACTTAGTCTAATAGATTTCACTATTTATAACAATTTACATTCGTCGTGGCATCGAAAAAAGTAAATTATTGATGACTTTTTACCTCCCGCTACCCTAGGTAATGGAGCTATAGGGATCGTGAATAAGCACGTTTTGATGTCCCCAGAATCCGATTTTAACATTTTTACAATGATGTCTGTAGGTATGTATGTGTGTGTGTGTCTGTGTATATGTGTGTGTGTGTGTGTGTGTGTGTGTGTGTGTGTGTGAGTGTGTCTGTGTGTGTGGATCTTGTGGACACGATTTCTCAAATACTATCAATCAGAAAATTTTGAAATTTTGTATACCCATTCTATACTAATGTGGGAAGAGCTCATTAGGTTTTAGTGCATATCGGATAACCGGAAGTATTATTTATACAAGCTTTTAACTGTTTTTCTTGTAAAAAAATTCATTGAATATAATTTTTTAGCAGCTTTTACCAATACAAATTAAATATAATGGCAAAATCTTCAATTCTACGATAATAGCATTTAGTAAATAACTTGAAATAACTTTATATTATATTATGAAATAATTTATTTTGTACATCACTTTGCCTCTGCGTCAAACAAAAACAATACTTTAATAACAAATTTGACATATTTAAACAAATGTCACTCTCACGAAGCAATTTTCATTAAAATTAATATTGAAATATTAGATATACATGATAATTCGATTTAAGTTTGATGTTTGCAGCATTATACAGTGTGTCCCATTTAGAGGAGCCACCATTGGGATCTCGAGAACTATAAGAGATACGATGTCGGTTAAATGGAACTTTTTGTGCGCCTTTGAGAGGCCATCTCAGATGTGCTTTTGTTTTTCCAAAAATTCTCATAGGGCACTAGATAATAACGAAAAACTGAATATTGTTCATTTTTTCTATTTCAAATAACTTCTAAACTATTAGTAATTGAGAAAAACTTTTCAAATATAAAAGATAGATATTTTTATTAGCTAATCAGTGACGTACGAAATAAATTTTTATATACGTAAATTTTTGAGATATAACACAAACTTATATTTTTTTAAATGGAACCCATATCTGATTTTAGTCTCAAAAAAATCAATATTTTTTTCTCTTTTCAATGATGTAAGGGTTATTATGTTTTTTATATGTTTTGCTCCTAAAATTTAATTTTTCTCTTTATTTTCCTGAATTTTCTTATTATTTTCCAAAAAAAACATTATTATTTTTATTAATTATATTGTATTTAATCAAAATAATTTGTTTTATGCCTTTATTACTTAATATTTTCATTCTAGACACATAATTATGAATTACACTATAATGTGCCAAGGGCGACCTGATACAAAATATTATAAAAATTAATTTGATACGAGTTTTGAGCAAATTTTTTTAACGAAATAAATTATTTAAATACGAGGAGTATTTCCAAATAGAAATCTACCAATATTTAAAATATAAATAAAATATAAATATTTAAAATAATTGTGAATTTAATACAACATAAGCAAAAAATAATAATTTTGAAAGCAAAACAAATATAAAACATAATAACCCTTACATCGTTGAAAAGAGAAAAAAATATTTATTTTTTTGAGACTAAAATCAGATATGGGTTCCATTTAAAAAAATATAAGTTTGTGTTATATCTCAAAAATTTACGTATATAAAAATTTATTTCGTACGTCACTTGTTAGTTAATAAAAATATCTATCTTTTATATTTGAAACTTTTTTCTCAATTATTAATAGTTTAGAAGTTATTTGAAAAAGAAAAAATCAACAATATTCAGTTTTTCGTCATTATCAAGTGCCCTATGAGAATTTTTGGAAAAATAAAAGCACATCTGAGATGGCCTCCCAAAGGCGCACAAAAAGTTCCATTTAACCGACATCGTATCTCTTATAGTTCTCGAGATCCCAATGGTGGCACTTCTAAATGGGACACACTGTATATCAAACAGCTCTCAATAAGAACGTGATTTCAAAGTGTCAAATAATAGTTTGCAACTACACATTTACGAAATGGATAATGTACGGCGAAGAATTTACACAGATTGCGTTTTAGAGCATAAGAAAGTTGGTGATGATTTTGACAATAATGTGTGTGACGATTTTTCCTTAAATTATATTAATGATCCAAAACTTCGCAAAGTTGGTAGGTATTTAATACTCTTATATAATTTGAAACAACATATTAGATTTTGACTATATATTATAAACCGGATGTTGTACTTAATTTGAAGCTCTAACAGATTTTTCAGGAAAAACATAATAAAATATAATCCAAAATTTCCTATTACAAACTTCTATTTATTGGAAGAACAAAGTAGATTTTGTTTACAAACGATCAATCGGAAGTGAAACTTTACTTAAAGCTCATTGTTATTTTAAATATGGAATTGGAGGGAGGTCATGTGCTGGCCACATCAAATTTTTTTATAATAATTGTCAACGTTTTCCTGCAATTTTTTATTTTTTCATTCACCACTCTGATCTTGTTAAAGATACGATAACGCGGTTTGAAAATTTAAATTCAGCATGAAATTCTCTTTAATATAAAGTATTACACAATTTTCTCCGATGAGCAATTTACGAGTTACTAACAAATTAAACTCACATGAAATTCCTCTAAAATTTTAAACATCTGAAAATCGGCTCATTTCTCAATTTCTCATTCGAAATTTCGACACGATTAAAGATAAACAATAATAAGTATTTCATATGTTAACATTGATAATTATTATAAAAAAGGCATCAATAATTTACTTCTTTCAATGCCACTACAAATGTAAACTGTTATAAATAGTGAAATCTATTAGACTATGTATTAAATATGTAAAATTGATTGTTTTTTAAGTAATTTTAATATCTTTCATAATTTTTTTCAGCAAATGGCCAACAACATAAATATGCCGCTATTTTTCCCAATTGGCGGGAGATTCCCGTGCTCCGATTTCCAGAAATGTTTGTTTGTTTTTTAAGTAATTTTAATATCTTTCATAATTTTTTTGAGCAAATGGCCAAAAACATAAATATGCCGCTATTCTTCCCAATTGGCGGGAGATTCCCGTGCTCCGATTTCCAGAAATGTTTGTTGTTATTCAGCGCATTTTCTGGACAAGATTTCGTTTAAAAGCTTTTCTTGTAATTACTTTGAGCTTTGAGGTAAAATCATAAATTTCCTGGACCTTAATAAAACAAACAATAACTAATATGTATGTATAGTAGTTAAATAATAATAATAAATCAATAATAAGTAATTTGTAATTTTTTTTTTAATGTAATAAAATATGACCTAAATGAAGCATTAGGGAAATTTTCAAAAATTTGCTCTGCTTGAAGCGCTGTAGCTCGCTATCTTTTGGTTATAGAAAAAAATGTGTTAGATAAAAGTAGTAGCAAATTTGATTCTCATCAAATTCAAAAATAACTATTTTTGCCCTAATGCAAATAAGTGAAGATATATTTAGAAAAAACCGCTTTTTGCGCCTTTTTTCCCAAGTTGGCGGTGCTTCCCGAAGGTCCCCGAGGGGGAAAACTTGCATTTTTATTAGGGCCTCTAAATATATAATATATCCAAAAATCAAAAATTCCGGATCTTTTGCAGGGTAAATCTACCTAATGATTGGACTATAACGGAAAAATGTTAGTTTCAAAATAGTATATAATACACGTGGAAAAGGGCCATTGCAAAACTCGTACTCATTTTACAATGATGCCCTTTCCTCACTTGTATTACAATATACTATGTGTTGGATAGAGAAATTTTATGGGGTCCCGTGGCCGCGTGCCTGAGTGTCTGGTCGCGAACCTGGGGGAATCGGGTTCGATCCCAACCGACGCCACATATTTCCAATTTTAAATGGCACAAAAGTGACCCATGTGGTGCACTCTCCACGCCAGCAATGAGTGCCCGTGAGGTGACGCGTGGTAAGCGCCCGCACAGTACAAATATGTCATCATAATTACCGATATCTGCGATACAGCAGATTGTGACACACTTAGAAATGGGTAATATGCCGTGATGATATATTTATTTATTTTATAGAGAAATTTATATCCTTTAATATTTGTAATAACATAAATTTTCAAAATATAATATTAAGAAGATTTTTTTAAGAAACTGCTATTTTCGGTTATCTAATTGTTACTAAAACCTTTTCAGCTCTTCCTAGGAATGTCAGATTGAGAAATTCATAGTTAAATAGGTTTTATACTTTTTGAGGAATCGTCCTTCCAACATCCTTACGCAAACACACACACCCACATCCACATCCACACACACACACACATCCACATACACACACACATACACACACACATACATACATACACACACAGACATACACACACATACTCACACATTCACACACACGCAGACATGGACACACACAAACACACACACACGCACACACACACACACACACACACACACACACACACACACACACACACACACACACACACACACACACACACACACACACACATAATCATCATCATCGTAAAAATGTTAAAATCGGATTGTAGGGACCTTAAAGCCTCATTTCCACCGAATGTTTTATTGTTTAATGCATAATGATTAGTGCATAAGGCTTAATGCATTATGACAATTTACCATTTCCAGCTATTTTGTTTAGTGACTTATTCAATAGAAATTATTACTTGTTGTCTAGCAGACTGCAATTGCAGCAGAAATTCTTCTTTTTTTAAATATATAATATACATAATTGTCTGTATATATGTTCATACTGAAAAATTAAAAATCTAATAATTATAAAATAGATTGACAGTTGACAGTTCAGGTTAGAAGTTTGCAATCTTTTGTTCTTACGCATTGCTCTTAATTCTTAAGTACCTATTCATTATAGATTTTGCTCTTACGTATTAGGACAATCGGTGGAAATGAAGATTAAGTCGTGCTTATTCACTAAAATCTTGATATGCGATTTTTAGCATGAATCCTTTACCAGTAAAAAGTGTAATAAGAGACCTTATCGCCATGTAAAGTTTGTATAACGATTGAAGTGCCTGGTTTGAGGCCAGGCGTTGTGGCCTGCTGCTGCACAAACTAGTTCTTTAAGCTAGGTCCACATTTGTGTTAGATTATTGTAACTGTATCAAGATCTGTGTCATGACTGGCCTGTGAAAACAGAGTTTATTTATCTAACGTATGTATCAAAATGACACAGTGGTCGGTTCGGGGCTGTGCGCACCAAGAGTCGATCTTCTGCCGTCCCATCAAAGGGATGTTATGTGATACAGATACATACAGTGTAGACGAGGGCATTTGTTCTATCATCATTCTATCATCCTCACATGCCCTACGCAGCCACCGAACACAAAACCCCACAGGGAAGTAGCCAGGATATTTGTGTAGGGTGGGCCAGAGGTGGGCCAAAAAATATTTAGTTTGGCCACTAATCAGAAAGTTTTGTACTGCTACTTACCTTTTTCATTAAAACACAAATAACCAAAATTTGATTTGATACAATTTGTGAAGCATATACATAGGTACGTATTCAAATAACAATGTGTTTTAAATGTATTCTAATATCAATTTGTAAGTTGATTAAACATTCAAATATTAGAGGCATTTTAAAAAATTCAAATGAAAACTTTAAACACAATTATTTTCTAATGCGGACCAATTTTTTCTCTTTAAATAATGTCCGCAAGTTCAAATAATTTATGTCGCTAAGCTACATAAGTCAGTTCCAAATATCATTTTGTATATACAGGGTGTTAAAAAATAAGTGCCCCAAACTATTAGGGCACATAGTTTTGCCCAAAACGAGTAAAAAAAGTTTAATCAACATGGGTCCGATCTTCAACTGTTTTTGAGAAAGAGGCCGCTTTGACTATAAAAAAAACAATAACATTTTATATGAAATATTTTTTTCACTAGTTTTCAATAGTTAGGAAGTTATTTGAAAACTAAATAATGGTTAAGGTCTCCACAACATTAGTACATTTATTCGATTTTTTTTTGAAAAACAAAAACACATCTAAGATCACCTCTGAAAGGTAAACAAAAAGTCTCATTTAATCAAAATCGTAACTCTTATAGTTTTCGATATAGCAGAGGTAAACACCGAAAAAACTAATTTTTCACTGCCTTATATCACGGAAACTACTGAAGATCAAACCTATGTTGATTAAACTTTTTTTTTACTAATTTTGGGCAGAACTATAGGCCCTCATAATTTGAGACACATTTTTTAATACAACATACTATAGGTAGGAATAAAATTAAAGCCAACTCTTCCGTTTTGTTGAAATGATGAAATGCATGGAATAGATGTTCTACCTGCTTTGTAATGTACAGTAAAATAATATTACTGTTTCTTTGCCATAAATACCATTATTGTTTTGGAATGTGTGATGCCGTTCCTAAAAAAGTTCGTGAACTATTTTCTCTCATTTGACTTTTGTAACGGGTGGGCCAATGGGTGAGCCAGGGTTTTTGCAAGGTGGGCCCATTTTAACCCTGTGTTAACATAACATATATACAGAGTTTATTTCCGAGTTAAGTATTATTATTATGCATTCGTGTGTTAAGCTCGTGATGAACTATTCCTGAGGCTATTCTGAATTTAAGTCTTGCTTATTATTACCGCTGTAAGAGTACCTACCTGCTATTTATTGAGAAATCGCCATTACACAAAGATCATTTTAATAACGTTAAAATCGGATACGTAGAATCTTAAAACGTATGCTTATTCACTAAATTTTTAGAATGAATATACTTCCTTTACTTATGGTTTAGTGTGATGATAACGGAAGGTAAAAAACTAAAATGTTATAATTTTCTAGGCAATATTTCTTAAAACATATACATGTACTTCATTTGAATTGAGAATGGATTATAGATTTAAACATAGGCTGCAATAAAGTGTTTTCGTATTTGTTCTAAATAATCAGATAAACATTGAGTGAATAAATATAGAACTAAACAAAATAACATAGTTTCTTTCCCAGTTATTAAGTAATAATGACGAATGTGTTTAGTAGGCTTCAACTCATTATCATTCATTTATTTAAGTACCTAATTAAAATAAAAATAGGAATTTGTAATGAAAATGCAGACAAGAAATTAAACAATGTTTGTTTTCGAAACAATTTTATTTATTTTTATGTAATTAACATACAAAAACTATTTACTGCTACATAAATTAATGTTAAATAATACACTTTATAGTTATACGAGTAGTATTACTAACATGAGTAATCGACATATAAATAATGTTTACAATAGCTGAATAATAAAAATATCATTAATTTTAATAATCAATAGTAAAATGAATAAATTACTAGATTATTATATTTGAGCTGGTATTACTGGATTTGGTCATTTATAAAACACTTCAATTTATATGGTCAGTATATTTGTACATTAATAACAAGTATTCATTATGTTATTCATTTCCACCAGTACGTCGCACAAACGTATTAATTTGTTTTCTGGCGTCTTTCACTTCTTTTTCTTCCACCAATGACCTGGCTCTGGAAACAATTTCCTCTGTTGACAGACTCACTTGCTCAGGAATTTTTTAATAATATCTTCAGCAAGCAGCTTCACTTTCACATGCTTGCCATCATTATGACAGACTCACATGTCATATTGACAATCAAAAGTCCAGAATTTTGTTAAAGATATTAAATTCAGGCAATAATTAATAACTATTAACGCTCTAATTATTTTTCATAAACGACTTATTTCACATTTTGCATAAAAGCACTTTTATGCAAAATATTAACAAACATTAGAATTAGGGATTCACCAAGCCGAGCTGCTTGGCATGAAATAAAAAAGCTTGGCTTGACTTGAAAATTCAAGCTTTTTATGTTAGGCTTGACTTGGCTTGGGCTTGATGGAAACAAAGCTTGGCTTGGCTTAAAAACTTCAAGCTTTAAAAATTTTAGGCTTGGCTTGCTTTTCAAGCTTTATCAAGCTTCAAGCTTTTTGAAGCTTTCAAGCTTTATAATGCTTATGCGCAAACGCATTTTCACACGCATATATAATATTTTTTATTTCTTTTATTTTATTTCCACGGTATGTATACGAGCCCTATCCCATAAGTGTTGGCCCAATTGCATAAAATCATTGAAATTACTTATTTAAGCAAAAAATCAAAACACCTACTAATTTATTTCAATTGAATTATAACTTAATGCCTTAAATACTGGAAATAACTGATCTACATTAACTAATGCAATTGAATGCAGCTTCTCCAGTTGAGCACAAGTATAAAAAATGCATTTTTTTTATGACTGGGCCAACACTTATGGGACAGGGCTCGTATATGTATGTATAATGGGTTTTGAAAACTTAAACTAGTGTAAGTATGGGAGGGTTGTTCGGTATTAAGATTTGAATACCAATATTCGATGGAATTGTATTAAATATCGATGTAAATCGATTATTCCCATGTATTGAAATATCTATCAATATATCGGGTACACAGATATATCAGTATGTTTCATTTTGTCATTGTAACGATGAATAAATCACGCTTTGTTTTACATAAATTTATTGTGGTACAATTGAAGTAGTTATTTAAGTATTAAGAGTAGTAAATGATTCGTACCGGTTAAGGAAGATTTCTATTCATAATTCATCCGATATCGGTAAAAGTGCACTTCCCACTCTTAGCGAGATGTTAAAACGGATATTTTAACAAAATCAAGTGCACATTAATTAAATTGCGAAAAATGTGATGTTGTGTACACAGGCCAATCTGGAAGAAATTTTAATACAGCGTGTTTTTTAAGCCCAATAGAACTTCGAATTGTAAAAAATAACACGAAAAATTAAATTTTAATCAAATTTTTTATTTATTCGAAAGATCAATACAAGGCATTAACATTTGAAAAGGATTTCGAGCATATGGTCACCGCGGCTGTTATTGACGAAACGCATTCTGGACGTCCAATTTTGAGCCACTTTTTCGAGCAGTGCTGGCCGTACGTCACGAATAACGAGAACTATGTTGGCCTCCAATGTGTCAATTGTTGCTGGTTTATCAGCATAAACCAGTGACCTCACGTAGCCCCACAGGAAATAATCGAGAGGTGTCAAATCGCATGACCTTGGAGGCCAATTGACAGGCCCATTTCTTGAAATCAACTTATCGCCAAATTTTGATTTCAAAAAGTCGATGATTACGGTCGCCGTATGGCACGTAGCGCCATCCTGTTGAAACCCCATCTCGTCCGGATCAATGTCATCCATATTTTCAAACAAAAAAATCATTGATCATGGTGCGGTACGATCATTGACCGTAACGCGAGCTCCGGCCTCATTTTTGAAGAATTAAGGTCCGATGATGCCACCAGCGTGTAAACCGCACTAAACGGTGCATTTTTCTGGATGTAATGGAGTCTATAGGGTCTCTTGTGGATTGGTCTCATTCCATATGCGGCAATTTTGCTTATTAACAAACCCCAAAAATGAGCCTCATCGCTGAACACAATTTTACGATAAAACAACGGTTCAGGTTCCAACTGCTCTAGAGCCCATTAATCAAAAGAACGACGCATATGATGGTCTCGTGGCTTCAAATCCTGCACCAGCTGGATCTTATACAGGTGTAGGCCAAGATCTTTGCGCAAAATTTTCCACGTGGTGGAGGGACAGAACCCCAATTTAGATCTTATTCCACACTTTCGTTTACAGCGGCGATATTCTCTTCAGTACGACGTGTTGATGTTATTGCATTATTTAGAGAGTATGTGGTATTATATCTATCCACAGTTCGATGGATGGCTTGCTCAGATGGTCGATTATGTGCGCCATAAAAATCACGAAGTCGTCTATAAGTTGCGCGAATCGACGACTGATTTTCAAAGTAAATTTGGATAATTTGGTAGCGTTGTTCAAGTGTGAGTTTATTCATGATGATTTGCCAGTGTTTACTGATCATGAATTTCAAAAAGTGAGCGCAGTATGACAGCTCGTTTGACAGTTAACCCTTTCGTGAGATTTATCTAAGCAAAAAAAAAAAACACTCATTATAAGGGTAAGTGAACACAAAATTCATAGAAAGACAAAAATACTGCTTCGACATTTTTTAATCAGTTAATAGAAAAAATTGAAATTGAAATTTTACATATAGGGACCAAAAGACCAAGAAGCAATTGAAATTGGAAAAGCTATGAAGAATAATGAAAATATTCTAAAAGAACAGAGAAGCCTTAATAATTCATCGTTAATGATGTTTCTAGAAACATTATAAAAAATTGTGTAATAATAATTTATTTATGTTTATATTTTGGTTACTTAGTTCAAATTTTTTTTACAAAAAATTGAGTTAGAAAGTATATATTGACATATCTCATTTATATTTGCAGTTTGTATACAAACATAAAGTTATATATGTTATAAGTTTTGTTAGATCTGATGTTAATGTTAGGGCGAAACTACTAATCTAATAAAAAAAAATATTTATTTAGTACAAACAGCCCAACAGGATTAATCCCAATAAGAGGGCAGGAGAAATAGTAAAATACACAAATTACAATATCATAAAATTTGAAAAGTGTTAACTTACAGGTTTATAAGTTTGAGACATACATTTGAGTAGATGTCTAGGCTTTGATTGAAAAACGTCAAAAGCAGAATATTTGATATTATTATAAAAACACATGGGATAAATAGGAGACACTTGTAGGACATTTGTTTTAGGAGTAGGTCCATAGATAGAAAGTATAGGAATGACGAGTGAATATACTAGGAGTATGGAAATTAAGAAGGCTGAAACATAGAGGGTCATTGATTACCCCATGAATGAATTTAGCTAGATAATAAACAGAGTATATTTCACGTCTTTCCGTTTAGCAAGTTTATGTAAGATATTCAAATATCGGGGTATACTTTAAACAATTTGAAGTAACCAAATTTGAGGAACTTCTTTTGAATTTTTTCTAAACGATCTTGGTGACATTCATGAAAGGGATTCCATATATATAGATGTGGAAAGTACTCGCGACTGTGTCGCGTATATATATATATATATACAGGGTGTTAATACTAAGTCGTTACACCCGAAAACGGTAGTTAGAACTCATTAAAACAAACAACTTTTCTTAGTTCCAATTTTTGATTTGGAGACCCGGTTCGTAGTTATTGGAGTTATATTGTTTTTCGAAAAATCTTCATAATTCCCTTATCTTAAGGCTTACTGAAAAAAATTTTCTTCCAAAATTACCTTTCGGCCCTCTAAAACATTTGGCATTTACAATTATTTATACATTTATAAAATCCTTGAACTATCTACTACAACATTTGTCCTAAACATTTTTTTCAATCTATCCCAAAAATTCATTGAATTAACTTTTAAGTACAGTGTGTTCAAAAATAATCCTAACTCGGAGTAGGCTATGATCAAATAAACGTGTATCAATTTCAAAGTATTTAATTAAATGCCAATTTGACACGAGGTATTGTCAAAAATGTTATCTAAAGAAATATTTTGTATCTTTTTTTTGAAATAGAAATAAATTAGAAAACGGTGAATGGCAATAATCTTTATCCTCCTTATTGTCTTTTCTCCTTAAAATTACATTTTACGATCAATTGTGACAACTTGATTTTTGAATTGAATAATGATCAGACATACGTTTCTGTGTTCATAGCCTACTCCGAATTAGGTTTTTTCTGAACACACTGCACTTGTAGATCAAGTAAATAAATAAATACTTTTTTTTTGAATAGATAGAGAAAAAAAATTCAATAGTCTTTAAAATAATGGAGTTATGACGATTTTTCGAACTAAGAAAAGTTGTTTGTTTTAATGAGTTCTAACCACCATTTTCTGGTGTAACGACTTAGTATTAACACCCTGTATATATATATATATATATATATATATATATATATATATATATATATGTGTGTGTGTGCGTGTTAAGAATTGTTTGTTTTATGTAGTTAATACATTTGAAACTGAAAGAGGATCCTACAGATAAAATTGCTAGTATTTATTCATCTGCTTATATATAAATTTGTTAAATTTACAATAATTAGTTTTTAAAAAGACACAAATACTGTTCTCAATGGCATGTTATTTTAATGCATTTAATTACTTGTTTATCTTTATTTTGTGATTTAATTTTATGGAATATATTATTTGTATTATGAATAATTTAGGTATAAACTTCAATTGGCAATTTTATTTTATTTATAGTTTATATTCTATAGAAAAATATAAGCCATTTTCTAATATGTTATTAGTGTTCCGTGTTCCCACAAGACGAGACGAGTTGAGACTTGTGGTCGACCTTATCTTGATCTCAACTGCTTTAGTCTCGCCTTGGTCATATTTCTATATTATTTTACGTGGGATCTACCACTATAACCGCAACTCTCATCTAGCACAAAGTATTTTACATTGTATTCATGTAAAAGAAAATAAATCGGGTAAAAATTTCATAAAACTATAAAGAAAAGGATTAAAAACTAAAATGGAGTCTTAAAGTAAAGTTATAACTAAAGAAAAAAACCCTTAACCTTAACAATAATTTTAAAAACTATATATGTTCTCATCATCCTTATAAACTACAAAGTAATGACAGAGAAATTAAGATTACTCCTCATGTAAACCATGCCAGAGGTCAAAACAGCTCTGAGAATTGAGATAGAGAACTCGGGTTATACCTACAGGGACAGGAGTCAGGAGTCATTGGAGAGTGGATACCTAATTGGGTAACAACAATTAAACAAAGCAAATGCATTTTATTCTCATTTAATTTAGAATTTGGGATGGGATCTAGATCCATATTCATCAATTTATCTTTAAATTTATGTATTATCACTCGTGTGCGTTTAAATATGTATTATTATCAACGTGTTTCAATAATTGTATATTAGAATTGTCAATTTTATGATTTTTAATAAACATATGTTGTGCTACAGTAGATTTATCAGGATTACCGGTTTTTAAATTATACAAATGTTCATTGAACCGTGTATCAATTTGTCTTTTAGATTGCCCGATATAAACCTTATTACAATCTTTACTGTCAATTTTACAAACATTGGATTTTTTATTTTTATCTATTTTCTCTTTAGAGTTACCTAATTATGATTTAATAGTGTTATTTGATTTATAAGTTACCGTTAAATTTTGATTTTTAATTTTTTTTTAACCTTTGATAGCATTATCATATGGTAATGTTGTATATTTATTAATATTTTTATTATTAGTTAACGTTAAATTTGTGAAATCTAATACGGATTGACGATTTTTAAATGTATGGACTAGTTTATCGATGGTTTTAACCAGGAATCCATTATATTTAGCTATTTCTTTAATATTTCAGTTTATTTTCAAAACGTGTTTTTTCAACGGAAATTTGGTCAATCTATTAATTAAAAAGTTAAACGCCGCTAATTTATGTTGCCAAAAATGATTCGAGTCAGCTGTTACAAATCGATTAGCATTCGTTGGTTTCCTATTTATGTCAAATTCTAATTTAGTTTTGTTTCTAATGATCAGTTGATAAACTGTGCCATAGTTAAATTTTGTTTACCAAAAAATTATGATTGTTTACTTTAAAATCATAGGGTTAGTTAACATTTCAAGTGTAAGAAATAATCAATAATTTAGACTAAATTTCATACTAATGGAAATCCTGAAAATTACAATATAATTTGATTAAAAAGGAAATGATCATCAATCATTCATATATTATTTTATGTTCATTGTTCTCATCTTGTCTCGAGTCTCGGTAAGACTCAGATTGCAATTTAAAAATTCCAAAAAGAATCTGAGATATTAATTTTTAAAGTTTTCTATGAAAGTATGAGTATCATCAACTTGCTACTTGATCTCTTTAAATAATAAATATAAAAATATACGTATATACCGTTTTTAATTATTTATTATTAATAGAATATTTTATTTCAATTCCTTATATGTACCTATAGAATAAATGGCAATACGTTTCTCTTATCTGAATAGGAAAAGAGTATATTTTGAACTTTTAAGTTACATAAATAAAATAAATAAATATATCATCACGGCATATTACCCATTTCTGGGTGTGCCAGTATCTACAACACATGTAGACATCGGTAATGATGACGATATATTTTACCGTGTGGGCGCTTACCAGGCGTCACCTCACGGGCACTCATAGCTGGCGTGGAGAGTGCACCACAGGGGTCACTTTTGTGCCTTTTAAAATTGGAAATATTTGGCGTCTGTCGGGATCGAACCCGGTTCCCCCAGGTTCGCGACCAGACACTCAGGCACGCGGTCACGGGACCCCATTCTACGGCTTACCGTTTTTCAGTTATGCAAGATACGTACGTACAGACGTCACAACGAAATTAGTCAAAATGGATTCAGGGATGGTCAAAATGCATATTTCCGTTAAAATCTGGAAACCGAAATTTTTCGCGATTACAATACTTCCTTTACTTCGTACAAGGAAGTAGAAACAAAATATTTGTCATTTAAGCAATAAGCCCTAGGTAGTATATTCTTTTCTTATAGTTTGTGCAGAAATCTATCAGTTGATCCTCTCAGCAGGTCTACTGTTAAGGATTTAACCTTGATTTATGGCGGGGAAAGGACATACGATTAAATGTTTTCCTATTTTATTTTACTTTATTTTGTAATAATGAAACAGATTTTTTTTTAAACTTCTTTAATGATAAGTTCACCTCTTATTCTTTCGCTTCTTGAGGCACACACGTCCGTTTAAGTTTTGCACGATCTTCTTCAACGGGTAAAATATCGTTGTTATTTTCTTCAAATTGTCGCCACATATTAAGTATGTATATTGTTGCTGTCAGTAACACTATAAGCACTGATTTAAAAGTTTGAAAAACTCATTTATATACGTTTGGTAAATCTTTGATCATCTTATATTCCTTAAATTTAATACTGTGGTCACGGTATGTTTCAACTAATATTATTTTTTCTAATTTGTAATAATGGTCAAAAACGTAATTTGATTTTACGGGTCCATTAAATATCATTTATGAAATATACTTAATGCATACAGAGATTTGCGAATTTCAGTTTTTTGCAGTCCGACCCTGGGCTACACCCAGCTGTGCCCGGTCTACCACAGGCTTAGTAAGTCAAAACCGTAACGGTAGAATTCTGTACAAACGACACCTGGTATAATTTAGTGCCATTATGTTGTAATGCGATTATTTAAATTATTCCTGGTACTGGTATAATATTAGGGCTATTTGAAAATGAGAAACTACCAAAAGTTGTGTCCTTTTGTTGAAATTATTTTTATTACACATAATATATAGAGTTTTATCGAAATTTGGGTATAAAGTACTGATCAAAATGAGTAAAAAAAGGTTAATCAACATTGGTCTGATCTTCAACTGTTTCCTAGAAAAAGGTCATTTTGTATTAGAATCGAAGAAGAACTGACGGAGATAGCGATCGAACAAAATTTTATTTATGTCAGTAAAGAGATTATAAAAATAAAATAAAATTTTATGTTTTTTTTTTTCTCAATTTCTAATAGGGCACATCTAAGATTATCTCTCAAAGGTAAACAAAAAGTCTCATTTAATCGAAATCTTAACTCTTATAGTTTTCGAGATAGCGCAGGCAAACCCCGCAAAAACTTAATTTTCACTGCCTTATATCTCGAAAACTATTAAAGATCGGGGCCATGTTGTTTAAGTTTTTTTTTTTTCACCAATTTTGGTCAGTACTATATGCTCTTAAAGTTTGTACCCGAAGTTTGATAACATCCTGTATGTATACAGGGTGATTCATGAAGAGTTTGCTGGGATAAAACCATATGTTGGGCGAGTAAAAAATGTTATATAAAGATATGTTTGGAAACTTTTCGTTACAGAGTTACAGCCCTTTTAAGATGCACCTTATCAGACACATTTTTTAAAAAATATCTTTAGTACTAGTTACACTAAAATGTTGAACCTTTTTTACCTATTAATATTTTTTCGTTTTCACTTATAAAATATTACATACAAAAATAAGGTACCAGCACTAACATTTTCCACTGTTTTAACTACCAATAATTGAAAATAAGGTAAATAACAATAATTATAAATAAATTTTGTTTCGTTTTATACTTACTTAATCCTAATGCCTTTCTACCCTTTGGGGTGTAAGGCTGGGTGTGCTATTACTTTGGTTCAAGGTCTAGCTTCTTCCTTCTTCCCACTTCACACCTCTCTTTTCTAATGCGTTTTCGCTTCTTCAGTTTAGGTTTTTCTGGGTCTTCTTAACTTTCCCTCTTTAATATTTTTCCCTTTCATGTATTCCATATTCGTGTCCTTGTTCTATGCTGGTTTTGTATCTTTTTTATTTGTTTGTTTTACTTCTTTGTTTAGGTCTTTATCTCTTCTAGTACTTCCATTCCCCGTTGACTCTGTTCCATCTCCATAATTTTTCATCTATTTCCACTTTTTGAAACCCCACTTTAACCATTTTTCCTTCATCTCTAGCCTCTTTAGCTTTTTCATCTATTTCTTTTCTAATTTTTCTTTCCATTATTGTCAAGTCGTTGTTTATCCTTTCTTCTTCTATATTTCTGAGTTTGTTCATAATTTTTGCTTCAACCTCCGAATTCTCTAATTAAAGCAGGCACTTTTTTCCTCCTAGTTTCGTAGCTGACTTTATTTTTACATCAATCTGCAGGTGTTGTTTAATCGTGTAATGCATTATATCTTTTAAATCTTTATTATCTTGTGAAACTTGTGTTTCGCCTATGACTAGTATATTGTCTTTTTTGTTTTGATCCTTGAGAATTTTCACCCTCGAGATCAGAACGTGTTTTTCTTCTTTATTTTGTACATTCTCTTTTTTAATTTTGTCATTCTCTTCTTTTAATTTTTTTTTTTTCTTCCCACATCTGTTTCATTTCTTTGGCGTACCACTTTTGATCTGTTAACCAGGCTTAACAGAGTCTTCATTATTTTATCGAGTTTTATTCTCCTCCTCATTCTTATTCTTTTCATTCCCATTTTTATTTGATCCGTTCCCATTTTTCCTTTCGCTGGTGTTTTTGCTACTTTTTTTTACTTATTATGAAGATTCCGAATGTATATCCTGTTCCTGTGTCACGTTTCCTCTTTATATTTTTACTTATTTATTTTTAAAAATTTTGGTGTCCGGACCTGTTTTTCTGCCAATACTTTGCTATCAGCGGGCTCGCACGCACGTTTTTATTTACAGTTTTAGGTTAGACACTCTTTAATAATAAAATTTTATTCCCAGCCGAAGGAGTTAAACCATTATTTTAAATTAAAAACTAAAATTAAACTTATAGGTGCACATATAATTATCCTAACAAAGTGCAAAAGTAGTGGAATTTTTCCGAAATTTATGAAAATAACATCTAAGAATTGCAAAAACTATGACAAAATAATACGAAATAAAATTAAACTTATAGGTGCAGATATAAGTTTCCTAAAAAAGTGCAAAACTAGTGGAATTTTTCCGAAATTTATGAAAGTAACAACATCTAAGAATTGCAAAAACCATGACGAAATAATACGAACAGCTAAGAACAAATGGTTAGATACTGAAATAATACAACATTACGCCAAAAGGAACAAACTAGACCTTGAGGCCTATATCTTACCTTTAAAACTCACCAAAAATTTAACAAACCCAGAATTTGAAAACTGGTTACTTTTTGAAAGAAAAATAACTGAGGTCATTAACTACAAATTCGCGAACAAAATACATAGACAAATAAAGGAATATATAATAACACTTAGATACTAATATCAAAGAAAATATACAGTAAACCAATCAAAAGTATAAAGTGATAAACAATAACCCGTTATCTAAAATGATTTCTACTTGCAAAAATACAATTAAACAATGCCCAAACTTATTTACAAAAACGGTTAAATACAAACTAATGTACCAAATCCAGTTATACCAAAAATGGATTGCATTCCCAAGATTAACAAATCAGGAAACACAGTTAGACCAATTGCATCGGGAATCAATTCTCCAAATTATTTACTTTCCAAGTGATTAGTAAATGAATTTAAAAGATAAAAAATTTAGTCTTAGAAGTGAATGAAATTTTGGTTTCTTTTGATGTAAGTTCTCTATTTCCAATTGTACCAATACCAGAAACCATGTAGTTGCTAAAAGCATTTTTAGAAAACAATAATATAGAACCCACAAAAATAGAAGAATACGTTAAATTAACTAAACTAAGGTTTGTATGAATCAGAATTATTTCCAAATTAACAATAAATTTTACCAAAAAACCGGAGGTACAGCGATGGGTCTGTCGCCGTTTATAGCCAATTTATTTATGGGCAATTTTGAAGTTAAGTTTAAAAAATCTAATAAAGACTTTCCTAGAGTTTGGTTCAGATATGTTGACGACATTTTTTCTATTTTCAATACTAATGCATACATATCTTTCTGGAAAAATAAATTCAGTTTACCCAACCATTAAATTTACAATAGAAAACGAAAATAACAACCAATTACCGTTTCTAGATGTTCTGATTATAAGGAATAAAAACAAATTAGAATTTGGCATTTTTAGAAAAAAACACAATACATAATATTCTGGTGTACTTCCTGCCGTACAAACTGCTACGTAATGGATAAATCTAAAGAGACCAATATCAAAAACCAGTTAAGTGCAATAAATGATTTAGTCTCAAACCTGGAGAACGTGGTACTACCGAACATTGTGTCCAGCATCCAAAAGAACCTTTCAGAGTTTATCTCCACTGGTGTTGCCTCATTAAAACAAGATTTAAGTTCAGTCATTGATGACAAGCTTAAAAAGTCCCATCGTCTTCTGAGGTTCCTAAATCTTCCCAAGCACCATCGTTTTCTAAAGTGCTTTCGTCTGATCCTCCAGTGATTTTACGTCCAAAAAACACTTCTCAGTCCACTTCCATCACAAAGTCCAATCTGTTGAAAACCGCAAATCCTGTGACGTCTAACATCCAGGTCAATTCAGTCCAACAAGTCAGTAATGGCGGTCTTATCATTCGTACGGATCAATCCAGTAAGCTACAGGAACTAATGAATGAGAATTTATCCGAGAAATATATTATTAAACAATTACCTGCTTTGAATCCCCGAGTCCGTATAGTTGGCATGTATGAGTTGCTAAACAAGGATACTCTGCTGGAATATCTTCGTCATCAAAACAAATCCTGTTTTGATGAAAACCACAAATGCGAGATTTTGGATGTGTTTGCCACTAAACGTGATAAAAATGTATTTCAAGCCCTCATTCAGGTAGATCGTGTGACCTACGACCGTATGACGAAAACTGAAAAACTTTATATATGTTACGATCTCTGTTCTGTCTACGATGCCATAGACTTACGTAGATGTTATAAATGTTGTGGCTTCCACCACACTTCTAAACAATGTTCTAACATCGAGCCATGCTGTCCTAAATGTGCTGGTAATCATGACATAAAAGATTGCAAGACCTCAGAGTACAAATGTATTAACTGCATGAAATTTATCGAACTCCATAAAACAAAAATAAATACCACTCATGATGCACGGGACAAAATCTGTCATGTTTATATGGAAACTTTGAAGCGCTTTAAATCAAACATACTAAGTCCACAATAGCAATCACAGCAGGAAACTCGTCCAAAGTCAACTCAAAATCTCACTTGCTTCTACCAAAATGTTCAAGGACTAAACACTAAGCTCACACTACTGCAGTCTCTGGAAGGTTCTCTTGACTATGACATTATTGCACTTTCTGAGACTTGGCTCACTTCTAGTGTTGAAGACGCTGAACTTTGTTCCAACACGTTTTCGGTGTACCGCAATGACCGTGATTTGGAGGCGTGCCGTCTGTCCAGAGGAGGTGGAGTTCTACTGCTAATCAACAAATCACTTCATTCCTGTAGTGTCGACCTGAGTGCGTACAGTGATATTCTCCCCAGTAATGTTGATATTGTGTGCAGCAAAATTACGAATAACTTTAAAAGCTTGTATGTATTTGTTGTTTATATTCCACCTGCCCTTAACACTTCATCATACAATTCTATATATGATTTTTTTGAAAGCCTACCAATTATACAGAACAATAAATTTATAATTACTGGAGATTTTAACATTCCAGAACTAAGTAGCAATCTAGAGTCCTCAAAAGTCAATAAATTTGTAACTCTGTTAAATTTTTTGGACGCTATCAGTGTAATAGGATACTTAACGTGAACAATAGGTTGCTTGATGTTGTCATTTGTAAAGCTTGCAGTAATTGTGATGTCTCACACTCAAACGATCTCTTATTTAATGTTGAAAATACACATCACCCTGCTTTAAATATTACTTTTAACTTTAGCTCGTCAAAGAGCGTTAACGATTGTAAAACTTACAAAAATTATAACTTTAAGAAGGCTAACTATGTTAAATTGTATAACTTGATTGAACAATTTGATTGGAATTCACTCAGTCATTTTACTGACATTAATCTTGCTTGTGAATTTTTTTACAATACTCTTTACTCGTTCGTAGACACTTGCGTTCCTATGAAGTCAAATTGCTCAAAAAGTTATCCACCCTGGTTTAATAAAAATGTCATTAGGGTACTTAAGAAAAAAGATCGTATGAGGAAATTATCATCAAGATTTCCACATAATCCCCACTATCGTATTCAATTTAATAACTTGCGTTCTGAGCTAAAGAACTTAATTAGACGAAATTACAGTGAATATGTGAAGTCTTGTGAAACTTCCATCGGTACAGATCCCCAGAAAGTTTGGAACTTTATAAATTCTAAAAAGAAACAATCAGCCTCTTCATCTTCTATGACTTTTAACGACACAACTATTTCTTCACCAAGTGATATTGCCAATGCATTTGCTAATTTCTTTAGTTCAGTGTACAGTCCTACTTCTGGTCCTACTAACCCTAAACTCCCTAATTCAACAAAATCACATCAGAGGAAATCAAACTTTATATAAAACAACTTAAACCTACTTTGTGATGTGGTCCCGACCTCATCCCAGGCTTGTTGATTAGAGACTGTGCTCAACCTCTGTCGGATGCCCTTTATCATTTATTTAACCTAATTATCAAAACGTGTACCTCCCGGACCTCTGGAAAGTAACGCGTGTTGCTCCTATTTTAAAGTCGGGTGATGTTTCTTTTGTGACAAACTATCGTCCCATTGCCATGTTGTCAAACTTTAGTAAAATCTTCCAAAAAATTGTTTATGCGGCTATTTTTCGAAAAGTTAAACATCAAATATCTGTCTCTCAACATGGTTTTATGGAGAAGAGGTCTACTGTTACTAATTTAAGCTATTTCAGTAATGTTGTATCCTCTAACCTTGACGCCAAAGGGCAAGTTGACTGTATTTATACAGACTTTGCGAAGGCTTTCGACAGAATTGATCACGGTATACTGATCAGCAAGCTTGATTCCTTTTCTTTATCTCTCCCTTTACGTTCCCTTCTCACCTCATACCTTTGTCAACGAAAAATGTACGTTCATTACAAAGGCGTCAATTCTTTCTCTTTCTCTCCGACTTCAGGGATTCCACAAGGTTCAAATCTAGGTCCACTACTTTTTCTTCTTTTTATTAATGATGTGACAGACGTAATTCACACTGATAAACTTCTTTTCGCCGACGACCTAAAAATATTTTACCCAATTCTCTCAGTACAAGATTGCCAACTTCTCCAAGAAGACTTAGATAGATTCTCAAAATGGTGCTCAATTAACAAATTACATCTTAATCTAAATAAATGTACAGTAATGTCTTTTACTAGGAAACTATTGCCAATTGTTCATAATTATACGATCGAAAATGTCACCTTGTCGCGATCTACTACTGTACGAGATCTTGGAGTCAAATATGACACCAAATTTACATTTACACATCATATACAAGATATATATAACAGTGCCATGAGAATGCTAGGCTTCATAATAAGAAATACTCGAACTTTCCTAAATTTATCAGCAATTACGAACCTATACTTTTCTTTCGTCCGCTCTAAGCTGGAGTACTGTCACATCATTTGGAACCCTATTTACGAAGTTCATCAAGATCTGATTGAATCTGTTCAAAAAAAATTTCTCAAATACCTTTATTACAAGGCACATAATAACTACCCTGATTATTCTGTAAATTATAAACAGTTGTTACATATGTTTAATTTCAAGAATCTCTTTGAACGCCGTGAAAATGCCCTAATAATACATCTATTTAAAGTTGTAAACAGCTGCGTTGACGATCCTTGTACTCTTTCCTCTCTCCTATTTCATATTCCCTCTTTTCGTACCAGAAGTAGCTTTACTTTTTATTTACCAGGTGCTAGAACTAATTATTTAATGCTGTCGCCTATATATCGTATGTGCAATATTTATAATTGTAAATTTTCGAGGATTGATATATTTCATTTGGAATTTAAAAATTTCATTAATATGTTATGTAATATGTCATAAGCATTTTGTTTATTTTTATGTATTGTTGAGTGTATTTTGTATTTTTTTTACAACCCTTTTCTGGGCTTAGCCTTTTGGGTTGATCATTAAATAAATAATTAAATACAAGTCTATACATACCAGCTGATTCAAATCTTTTTTGGCAAAAAAAAATGCTTCCTTTTATTTTTTAATAAACAGATTGTTAAAATTTCCACTTGCAAAGGAAAGATACAACAAAGAAGTAGCAAAATACAATGGATACACCGCTGCCACCATAGACCGTATTTTAAATAAATTTCAACGTAATCAATTTCTTTCTCAAAATATTACATTAGTCAAAAATAAGGAAAATAAAAATAGAAAATATATATCATTACCATACGACCGTACAACTAAAGGTTTGAATAAAATTTTCAGTAATGTAGATATATAAATAATCCAAAAGACAAAACAGAAACCATTAAAAAGTCTGGAATTTATAAAATTAGCTGCAGAGATTGTATTTATATAGGACAAAGTAAACGGACTACTGAAACAAGATTCAAAGAACATATGTACTGTCTAAAGGCTGGAAATCCTGAAAAATTAAGTGTTGCAAAACACATGTTTGTTGAAAATCACAATATAAACATCAACAATCTAACTTTAATGAAACAAATTGATGATAAAAAAAACTTTTAGATGCTTATGAAAGCATTTCCATATTCAAAAACAAAGATAAAATTTTAAATTCAGATTTAGGACCAATACCAAATTCAAAATTATTTACATTACTCGTATTAGATACCTTAAGTTCGAAACCCAGTACGACACGTTCTATGAGTTCGCCCTCCACCACCAGTTTAGCCCTATAAAAGCTGCACCTTTCCGTTTCTGACTCAGAACAGTTTTGGACCTTTGGTATGGTTGACATACTGAGTAATCTAAATATGCTCTGTTTTCAGATTTGTTTTTGGACCTCTGGCATGTTTGACATGTTCAGTAATCTAAAACTGATTTGTTGTTAGACGTAAGTTTTACTGATGATGGCAACTTAGTTGCCGAAATACGTATATAGTTTCAGTGTTTTTACCTCTCGCTAAGAGAGGTATTGGAATCATGCTAAAATTCGCATATCCAGATTTTTGTGAATAAGCACGATTTAAGGTCCCTAGAACCCGATTATAACATTTTTACGATGATGTCTGTGTGTGTGTGTGTGGATGTGTGTGTATGTGTGTGTGTGTATGTATGTATGGATGTTGGAGGGACGATTCCTCAAAAACTATAAGACTTAAAAAATATTTAACTGCAGTTTCTTCAATCTGACATTCCTGGGAAGAGCTGAAAAGGTTTTGGTAACAATTGAACAACCGGAAGTAGTACTTTCTTAAAAAAAAATTCTAAATATAATTTTCTGGGAGTTTTTTTAATTAAATATTGAAGAACAAAAAATTCTCCATCTAATACACTTTAATTTTTTATTATATCTATCTATATAGATATAATTAGAACTATATGTATGCAGAAAAGTTAAATACAATAAAAAACAATATTTGGGTAAAGTTCTATATTTTTTTGTTACAAAACGACGGTTCGATAGCGAAGTGCAATACAATATACAGGTTGTCTCAATAAGCTTGCTCACTATTGGCATTGATTTTATATACTACGTAGTATATAAAATCTAAATACAATAAAAAACAATATTTGCGTAAAGTTCTGTAATATTTTGTTATAAAACGACGGTTCGAATGCGAAGTGCAATACAATACATATATAGCCTAATATGGAAATGGCGAGAGGTCTTGTGTTGGCCACAACAGATTTTTTAGTTAAGGTGTAGGGATTTTTAAACTATTGGACACTCTTTACTTTCACAGTTAGAACTATTTATTACTCACTTACTGCTCACTTTTTGTATTAACAATAACACCACACTTATGTGTATATGATTGCTACTTTCAGAATTTTGCTACCGCTCAAATTTGAGATGTATTTCGGAACCCCGATTCACGACTTCTATTCACAATACAGACCTAGACTCTTTCTCTTCTTTCTTTTTTGTTCGTTTTTATATTTTGTTTTATTTCCTATTGTAAGTTCATTGATTATTTACTATTAATTAAATATTTTAGATAATTATTTTTTTCTAAAAATTAAAATATCTGTTTTATGTATTGTACGTAATATTTTATAAGTAAAAACGAAAAAATGTTAATACGAAATTTTTGTCACTTTAAACGATATGCCTTTCTTTATAATATTGTTTAAATTCCATGGCTATCGCTACAAATAAGTAATATTAATAAAATTTCAAATCAGATTTTACAGCTTATTAAATATGTAACATAAAATCAAATTAGTGATTTAGGTGTAATTCTCTATAACATTTATTTGAAACATTTTTGTCTAAAATTAAATGGGAAGTTTTGTGCAAGAAAAACTGATTTCCCATGTGAAACGCCTATGCCCCGCTTTTTTATTAAGAGCCGGTTAATTTTTGCTCAAATTAAAATTTGAGCAAATGCCCGCAAATGCTTTGTTTCAAAGATATACATGTTTTTCTCCTTGGAACAGTGCTACATTAAAAAATCAACGTCATAACAAGATATCAAATATTATCTTATTAAGTTGACATAATAATTAAATGATTTGGTTATTATCTTTTAATACAAAATTTAGTTTACTTCAAGTTTGCGGAACCATATCTCCCAAGAAATGTCACGCAGCTACCAATGCAGTGGCAAATCGTTGTCGTGCTTGTTTGCGTGCGGATTGGGTAACATTTTGAACAAAAATAGTAGATTACGATTATGTTATTACATTATTGTAAATAATAAATTTGTTAGAATTCATCGATAATTTTCAAGTTTGTTCTGACATCAATGCTAGCAAACTAAATTTTGTATTGAAATTAGGTAATAACCATATCATTTACAATTCAGGCGTAGATCTGTAAAACCGCAGTCCCTGAAAATGTCTTCAACTTTATGCGCTTTGTGAACTTTGCAATTGTTATGCAACAACAATTTCTTTTGTTTGCATGAATTCGGACGCTTTTGTTCCAGGGCAAGTTTTAAATTCTGAATAGTTTTATCATGTACCTCTGCATTAATTGTAGACCCTCTTGGAATATACTCCATCGTTAGTATCCCTTCATTATCCCAAAAAAATGTTGCCAACACCTTTTCCCCTGAAGATTGTGTCTTGGCCTTTTTAGGCGGAGGGGAGCCCTTATGAACTCACTGCATGGATTATTTTTTTGGTAGGGTCCCAGTGAAACACCCATGTTTCATCTCCAACCATAATCTTCGAGAAAAAGTCGCTGTCTTCTTCCAAAGCAGTCAAATTTTCTTATGAACCTTCTTTCCTTGTCTGTTTCTGCTCCTTTGTAAGCAGTCTGGGTATCCACCGTGAAGACACCTTCCTCATGCCCAAATCATCATTCACAATTTTTCAAACACTGGTTTCAGATGAAGACAGTTCCTTGGCAATAACAGAAACATTCAACCGTCAATCTGTAACAATTTTTCAACTTGAACATTTACTGAAAGTTCGTGCTTCAAGTGGTCTACCAGATTTTGGATCATCAAATCCCTTCGTCACCGAAAATGTTTACACCAAAATTTTACTTCAAATAACTTGGGGCATCTTGCCCATACACAGCCACCCGAGCAGCCACCATTCGCTCATGAATAATTTTACGGCCGTTGCCTTCTTTTTTTCATAGTCCAGTGAACGAAGGATTTTACCCTACAAAAGGTCGGGTAATTCTGAATTTTTGATATGTTGTATAGGATGGTGGGTTAGTGAAAACCCCAATTTTCCACAATCCCCCCTCCACCGCTTGTAAAAACCACACCCCCATTCTCCAATTTAGTTGTATGAAGTATATTTCAATGCAACTTATTGTATGTACTTAAAAATGTCATACAAATCTGACAACAAAAAAATGTTATCGTCTTTTATTTCATAGCTAGGTAGAGTTCTTTATAAACTGCTCTCGTATTTTTCACTAGGCTATGTATGAAAAACAATTAAGCTTAAATTAAAAATCTGTTCTGGCCAGCACAAGACCTCTCGCTATTTCCATATTACGCTATATAAGTATTGTAGTGCACTTCGAACCGTCGTTTTATACCAAAATATTATAGAACATTACCCAAATATTGTTTTTTATTATATTTAACATGTCTTCTGCACACATATAATTCTAATTATATCTATTTTTCATTGTATGAGGAAGTTTCTAAATGTTAGAGATTGTTCCAATTTATTAACCAGATTGGCGGTATTTCTGATGGATATATGCATTTTACCACAATTTTACCTATAATTTCAAATATTTAATTAATAAAACAATAAGAAAAATTAAATATACTTCCCAGTAAAAGCTATCAGAATGTCACTAAAACTGTTGATTTTTGACACTGACATGTGTCATTTACAAATTATGTTATAAACATAAGAATTTGTCAACTGGTTTCCTTAGTGCCGTAGCCTCTGTGATTAGTTCACTCTATAAATTATAGTGTCTTTATCTCTAAATCTATACAAGATATAATAAAAAATTTAACTGTATTAGATGGAGAATTTTATGTTCTTCAATATTTAATAAAAAAACCTTCCAAAAAATTATATTTAGAATAATTTTTCTAAGAAACTACTACTTCCGGTTGTTTAATTGTTACCAAAACCTTTTCAGCTCTTCCCAGGAATATCAGATTGAGGAAACTGCAGTTAAATATTTTTTAAGTCTTATAGTTTTTGAGGAATCGTGACTACAACATCCAGACATACATACATACACACACACACACACACACATCCACACACACACACACACAGACATCATTTTAAAAATGTTATAATCGGATTCTAGGGACCTTAAATCGTGCTTATTCAATAAAATCTGGATATGTGAATTTTAGCATGAATCCAATACCTCTCTTAGCGAGAGGTAAAAAGAAACAAACGTATATGTTAATAACTTTACAAATAGTGTTATATTTGATTTCTATCCTAAATAATTTAAATTGAGAAAAAGCAGTTTTTGTTTTTCATCACAGCCCACTGAAAAGTAACTATAAAAATCAAATGTATTTACATTTCAATTGATTTTTTCTCGATATTTTTCTTCTGTAAGGACATAAAATTATTACATAGTTGAATTTAGGAAAAGATACTCTATCGAATGGACCTAAAAAATATTTATATTATAGTTTAAGAACCACCGGTTAAAAAAAATCATATAATATACAAGACGATTGAAAATTCTTGATAATACGAATCGTATTGCCTGGTATTTCCAAACGGCAACTCGTTGAGTATGCCGAGAATTTTCTTTTGTCGAGTTATATAGATACAGGATAAAAAGAAATTTTTATGTTAATAAGGCTGTGCTGTCAAACAATTATTCATTTCGGTGCAAAAAAAAACATGATTTTTCTCCTCAAAGTCAAACTGATCGTACGCTATACGCTGTGTAAATAGAATTCAAAATAACATTGATAACTTTGAGTACATAGAACAAAATAACCAGACACACCTATAAGTGAATATACGAAGGAAAGTATATTCGAATATGCAAAGGTTAATATATTCGTGGTTACTTAATAAGCCGCTGTAATCCATGGTAACTAAGAAATTCTTATTGGTTTATAAATTCATAAATGATATAGTCTTCTCTATTCAGATGTCCCTCTTGTCTTATAGTATTTTATTGCACTTTTAATAATATAGAAATTATTTGAGGTAGCTCGTTTAGCCTCATAAAAAAAATTTGAGGGCATATAGTACTAAACAAATTGAGTAAAAAGAGTTTAATCAACATGGGC